>OZ024892.1:16205870-16600870 GCA_964017195.1 Siderastrea radians
CAAGTTAAAAAAAATACACTTCATTTTTATGTTGAAGATTTTAAAACAATGCTCACCACAAGAAATTACGTAGTTGTATGTGTATACTACTTGAAAGGTTTCATTTGAAAGTTCACACCTTTTGCTTACACGGGCCCACTGCAAGGATGTACTGCTCAATAGCTAAAGAATTCCATCCACTGATCACAGATTTAAAAGTAAGAACCAAATTGTACAGCATAGTGAACAACACTGCACTTTTGCTATGATTTGAATAGTCACCCTTCGGGATTTTATTCAAAGACTGAAAAGTTAGAACTGCTTAATACTATTCATACTTTACTGCCAGTCGGGTCAAAAATTATAAATGTGGGCCAAAACTCTAACGTTTTCTTCGTCAGTTTTAATTTTAACTTTTCATTTTGTTTAGAACACTAAAGAGAGAACAGACTTTCTCAGGAAAGTGGAGAAACTAATGATGAAGTTAGTGTCACATGCTCCAGTGGATGCAGCTGCTGACCAGGTACAATGTGTGACTGAAGTGTAGCTCAATTAGAAAAGACTGATGGTCTGGAGTGCAAACAAGCATACCGCATATTCTCGATTAAACACCTGGGGCGTTTATTTAAAACTACGCCGCGTAGACCCGGCGTTAGTTTAACTCAGCGTTTATTCGGGGCCCGGCGTTTCATTTTTGATAGGCTTGGTTTTTCAGTCTTTGATACTTTACGTTCACTAAAATCATAGCAAAATATAGCGCAAAAAAGAGGAACCAGTAAAAGAGGAATAAAATGCCACTGTAGTCGATAAAATTCCAAACTGAAGGCGAGAAAATTGGGTGCAGTAGAGGGTAGCCGTACAAAATGCCAACTTCCTTAAGTTGGAATGAGCAAAATAAATGGAGCTGAAGTACGGTAGTGGCTCATGAACCAATTTTTAAATTGCTGCAAATAATTTTCGATGAGAATCAGTGACATAAAGGTTGAGTTTCAAATTAACGCCGATACCTCGAATCAACGCCGAGGGCGTTTACTTAAAATTTGACCTTTTTGACCCAGCGTTTATTTGATGCCCGGTGTTTAATCGAGGCCTAGTGTTAAATCGTCTGTATTAAGTACAGCTGAGTTATAAAACGGACTTGTATCCTCTTCCACATTTTGTGGAAGTAAAATCGCTCCTGGTTGCCAAAGTGTATTTTGAGTATAGTGGAAAGACATTTTTTTTTTACTTACACTTCTATCTCCACTTAGTTTTGTCTGTTGACACTATAATAATACCCTCGAATTTTTTCCGAAGTGATTGAACGTTGTAATTTACACCTATCCGTTTCGAACTTTGTTGAATGGCTCGCGAGATGACCCCATCCTAACTAAATGAAAGTGTTCATGTAGCGGGTATAAATTAAGAGACACCCCCACCCCCTGAGTAAAACCGGCTGTACAGAAGTTATGGGTAAATAAAAAAGCACGCGGTTCGTGTGTCGTGTGTGTGTTAGTTGTTGTCGTGCTGTGCCAAACACTCGCGTACCCTTACATACACACACACACACACACACACACACACACACACATACACTTTATTTTCACTCGAATTTACAGTGTAGCTCTGTTAAGCTTATTATCTTCGAGTAAAAAATAATAGTAATAATAAACTCATATAATGAAAAGTAAATTGATTAATTAATTAAATCATTTAAAGTAATTAAAAGTTATTAAAATACTAAGCGTTCGTGTTCCTTTCTTGAAGACTTTTAGCGATGTCGTTATTCTCGTACTGTCTGAGAGTGAGTTCCAAAATTTTACGTACAGCTTCGTATTTAATAGACTCCAGGCCATAACTTGTTGTTCTTCGACCCTTCTTCGGCCCGGCAACATTCAGGGTTCTGCTGTTGGAGTAGTGGAACAATACTATTTGCAAACTGCAAATAGTTTCCTCAACTCATTTGATATTTTCTAACTTTTCCTCCACCAAACTGCATTCCTTCTTTCCACAGTACCGTAAATTCACGTCTTTTAAACATTATTTTCGTTCAAATACATGTTATCGTTTTCGTTGAAAAAAAGGTTTTTTTTTCCCTCTGGTTTTATTTAGTTTGCCGTTGGAGTTCTTCGTGATTGTTTACCCCCTGTTCTGACAGAAGGTAAGTAAAAAACTATAAAATCTAAAGCGGAGGTGATAATCTTGATGAAAATTTAAAATTTCGCTCTCGTTTGGCCTAAAACTCCCATTTGTTCTCATGGACTCTCGTTCACTCTGACACTTTGAATCTGTTAAAATTGTCGTTAGAATAGCTGACTTCGATGTCTCGCCGTAATGCCTTTTATGCACTGTCGAAGAGTTCTAATGGTCGTTTACCTGGGCTAAAATGGTAATACCCTGACAGCATTAGTAATCCGCCGTTAATAGATTGCATTTTCTAGGATTGCATTTATAACAGAGTAAAATGAGATATTTTACAGGGCTGTAAATCATTTCTCTTTTCAGCAAGGATATATGTCCAACCAGGTCTCCATTTTTGGTCGGACAAACCAGAACGGTTGTTCTTGGGCATACATTGCACCGACATGTAATTTCTTTAAGTACTAAGCAAATCCTAAGCTTCAAAATGATAGTCGCTGGTATTTGATCTGTCCAGTCATCGTGTCCGACCACAGGTAGGATTTCGTCGGATATGGGCAAATTTTAGTCGGACATTGTCCAATGGCCGACTGTTGTTTGCAGCTCTGTTAAAAATAATTTGTTCTAATTTTAGAGGAAACAAGAAAAAGTGTTTTTGGAGGCGATTCTTCGTGGAAGAATGGGAAGATCTCAAAAAAAGTTTCATTTGATGAGGACACGGAGATTAGACTGATAAGAAAGGGAGTGGCCAGGTACAATTACAAGCGCTTTTGTGTAATCTAAGCGCACTTCTAAGCTGCACGACAGAGCCGTACAGAACCCGAAGTGATCCCCAAATGTATGTTCCTTCCTTCACTTTTTAATTCGTTACCCGGGTCTTGATACGTTTGCAGTGTTGCAGCACGCATGTGGTTTTAGTCGTCGCGAGACAAGTTGAACAAAACATTGCTTAGCTGGAGCGTAACAACAGTGCTTTCTTTAGGTTTGGTGTAACTTGTGCTGGCGTATAGAAAAGCTCTGTCAAGCTCTTTCCAATTTTTGCCTCGTTTCCTTGCCCTTCTGACTGGGAAGTGCGTAAGAAGCGCGAAAATCGGCCAACTCTCTCGCGACAAAAAAGCGAAAAATGCTTCCATCGCGTGCTTTGACGGCACAGATTAAGGGAAGTATAACTTCGATAAAATGCTTCATATGGTGACTTATATCTTTGTCCTCTCTTTCCCAGGCTCGTAGTCGAAGGTGAATGCTTAAATGTTTATCACACACTTGAAAATTCAAGAGTCTATCACGAGAACGAACTGGATCACATTGAATTTGGTCTAGAGGTAGGATAACGTTTCTATTCCCGCCGAAAATTATTTTGTTGGATCTTCCTGGCTCGCAGAGTTTGGTAGCCCAGAAACTTACAACGTCTTCTGATGGATGATTCACAATTCACTTGACTCTGATGATGACTTCCGCTCAGGTTGTCAAAACGTCAGTCAATGTCACCACAAACCCGGAGAATCATAATTTATCGACTATGGTATGACTCCTGGGTTCAAACCATTTACAGAGAATGGTGGTTTACTGGTTCCGTTAGCCCTCTCATTCCCACAGTCCAACTTTCAATGAATTGTTGTGGTTTTCCTTTTCGATTCTCTGGGGGGGGGGGGGGGTAGAAAGTGTGGCAAACGAGTCAAATGAGAGCTACTCTCCTGTGGTGTTGTTTGTTATGCCGTACAGGTTGGCCCTAAGTTTTTAGTCTGTGGGTGAAATCCTTACGAGGGACCATTCAAATTAAACATTTTGAGCAGTGCTTTCCTGTGGTGCTGTTTATTATGCCGTACAAGGTGATTCTAAAATTTGAGTGTGTGATAAAAAAACCCAAATTGTGACCATTCAAATGAAAGCTATAGAGCAGGACTTTACTGTGACAGTGTGGTTTAACGTTTGAGTCTGTGGATGTGCCAGTCCTAAAGTGTGACCATTCAAAGGAAAGCCTAAGGGCCCATTACAGTATCTTTTGAGGTCGCTGCTAGGCAAAAATGAGTTTGCTGTAACTCAACACATGTATGCTTTCATTGGACCAAATTTGGACAACATTCATTGAGGGCAAATATGGTTCAGTTTATGACGTCATCGGACCACGCCCAATGTCACGTGATCAGAAACAGAAAAATGCGTTTTTACTTAAAGACTTCCCTTTTCGTCCATAATTTCTTGTACCATACCATTTCATAAGCCGTCTTAAAGAAATTTAATTAGGCGTTTTAGCTTACGAAGAAAAATGAACAAATAAGAATGAAAAATGTGCTTCTTTGACCACTCTTTTGGGTATAATTTTTTTGTTTTCGGTTTTTTCGCAAAAAGGATGCTTAAATTTCGAGAATAAAAGATGTTTTTTTGAATTCTTTTAAAATGCAGCAACTACGTTTACTTCTCGACGCGTAAAGTACATTTTTCGCGGCACCGGAAGTGACGCTCGTTTTTTCAATGGCCAGGTGCCTAAGCGTTAAATGGCTAGGTCGCTAAGGCGATAAGTTTCCCATTCTTGGCATAGTGGATAGTAGCACAGCTGTTGTTGGAATAATGGCCGCGAGTCAGATAAAAGCCATCGAACTGGGTGTGTAATGATGATTGGTTTTCCCGTTGGATTGCTTCAGTTCTCGCTTCTTTCACGCTCCAGTCGGCGATCTGTTTTACGAACGGTGCAAGCCATTCAACAATGTGGATCCACTGAGTGGAACTGACGTGGTCAAGACTGAGAGACCCGAGAATTTTATGATAAGCTTAATCTTTGAAATACTGCCCACTGACAAGGAATGAAAGAGCAACGAAATTACGTATTGCAGACCTTGGACGCCGGTTGTGGCTTTCACGACAGAGGTATCACTCTTCAAACTGAATTTTTCTCCACATCGACTACACTCGAAGTCGAACTCTTCAACTGTGTTTTGTTTTACCGAACAAAATTCATATTTCTCCTTTCCACAGTCACAGTCTTTTAGATCGCTTAAATTACTTTTTGCTTATTTCTCAAGTGAGGTTAAGGTTATTAGCAGACGTTGCCCATCAGATGTATTGAGCTCACCATTATTTGTCAGGTTTTCTATCGTGTGCGTTCATAATAGCATTATCAATGTGGGCATGAAATTCGCGCGATAGAGCTGCTTTCAAGGACAATTTACAAGCCTCCTTTCTTGCTGTATGCTGCTCCACGTTGTCTTGCAACAGTGGCTGCAAGTCAGTGGCCTCGAGAGCTTCGTTTATTGAAGAGCTGTCTAAACACTAGAGTTGCTCAGGTTCGGAAGGACATTTCACAGGTTCGCACATCGATCACAGTTTCTCGCAAGCGACGTCACGTCAGGTAGTTTGGGAGCAGTCGAAGTCACGGCTGCGGACAGCAGGGATTTCTTTATGGGTTCGGGATGATGGCACAATACTTATTTCGATTTGCCTCCGCATCATTGACATTTCTATTCCCGACCTTACACAAAATCCTTGAATGTCGGCTTTTCGCGATCTGCATTTCCCCGCCATCGACTTGCAGCCATCGCTGCGCTTTCTGTTTACGTGCGTACGTGGATAGCTTCGAGCTCATTTTCAACTGAAACACTCAGTTTAAGAAATAAAGGCACAACTCACATGTTGTAAACGTAAAGCAGAAAATTAAAATCAATTAGAAAAGTAAACAAAAAAGTTTCTTTTGTTTTTGTCGCAACGAAATAAAAAACAGTTGTCGGCGACTTGAACGGACGGGCCGGGCCGACCGGAAGTCAAACTGCACGTGCATGGCAACCGCGTATCATAGCAACGAGATACTGTAATGGGCCCTTAACTGATCAGTATTCCTGTGGTACTGTTTATTGTGCTGTGCAAGTAGCTTTAACTGTTAATTTAGTTTCTGTAAACGAAACCATTGAAATGGAAGCGCCGTACTAAATGGGTCTTTTATCTCACGGTTGAGTCTTTTTGTAATTAGTTTCTTTTTATGAAACTATAATTACGGTATCTCTCTCTTCTTTCAGGCTGGTCCGGTGATAGAGACTTTATTAAGCAGTTTCCCAGAGTACATTAAAGTGAAAGATCTACCACATGATGACAGAGACTTCAAAGTAAGCTATTTTTGTCTAACATCGTAAATGTTGTTTTGATCTGAACAAGACGTTCCACTAGAAAAACATTCATATCCCACGTTTTCAGTTACAGCTTGACTCGCAAAACTGTGACCACGTTTTATTTTTAAAATTCGCAGACTTTCGTGAGAGCGACTATCCAATCCAGGCTTGTCCCTAACAGCCGGCAGAATTAACCGGCTACTTGGGTCGTTTGTGCTGGCTACTTTTGTGGTATATATATATTTTCGAGACAAATTATTTGTTCCTTTACTGGCGCAGATCTATGAAAATGAAACTTATTTCCCATTGCAGTTTATTGACTTAAAAATAATCTGGTTGGCACAGAGATACACGATTATTAGTTCACTACGTTGAGTTCTGGGAACTACATGTAGAAAACGACTGAAGGCATGAGTTTATACCAATAAAATTGAAAATTTACGATTACTTTTGGAACTGACATTATTGGAAATTTGTGCTCAGAATCAAGGAAATTCTGTTTCTGGTAGCCTGAGGAGAGCGGTCGGCTGTTCACAGGCTAGTTTCCTGGGGGGGGGCATACCCCCACACCCCCCTAGAAGGGATCGCCTTTGGCGGTCGATAATCACTATCCGGCTACTTAGAAATTTTTGCCAGCTACTTGAAAAGTTGTGGACAACCCTGCAATCAGAATTCAGCATACAGTTGTACCCCGATACAACGGACCCTAGAGTACGAGCAGTGTAGTGAGCCGGCTCACTGCACAAGCGGCTCGTCACGCGCGTCACGCAACGGCGCAAGCGCGCTCGCTCATTTTTCTTTTTTCCCTGAGAGGAAAGAGAGACTGCTCGTAGTCTAAACGAACCCCAGTATAACAAAGACCCGCTTTTACGAACCACAGTTTAAGATCCCGTTATCGGGGTACCCGGCTGAAGTTTTGGGGAAGCCAACTCAGGGGCATAAGGTAAACTTGCGAACTATACACGAATTGTGATTGCATAATGGCTCGCAAAAGTATGCAAATAAATTATAACTGGTCACAAATTGGCTACTCGCGCTGTAAAGCATTTTCCAGGCTTAAATCTGTTTTATTTGGTGTCTTCCTTCCAGATTGACGTGGTCACGTTACTTTACGAAAAAGGAATTCTTGTAAGAAAGTGAGAAAGACGATGTACCTAGACTGTCTCAAATGGACATCTCTGAGAGCGTACAAAACAGAGAAGCTTCTTATGACTTTATTGCATTGTACAGGTCAACACACTCCACGCATAAATTAAGAGGATGGCGTTATTTTTACGCTATTTTCACTCATTAGCCTCATCAGAATCCAATTGCAAGTTGCCCGCTCGCAGCCATTTCCAAGAGAATATTCAGTATATCATATTGTCGTGTGATTTCTTAATGTCTTTAAGTTTGAGAGAGACAATGTACCTACTTTTAATTTCATAATTGTGACAAATCATTAAGGCACGGAGGTGTTTAACCCTAAACCAAAGTGGTTAATCATGATAAATCATGATAAATGTAAATTACATTAGTTGTAGTTGCGTTCTTTCAATGTTTATATTAAAATCTCTTGATTTAATAGATCCTTGCTACATACTTAAACATTTTGCTTGTGGCAAACTAACACGCTCCCTGCACAATGGTAAAGCCGAGACAATACGCATAAACTACGTATAGTAATTTTGGAATGTTTTGAATGTCCTTTTAGATCTTCACAAATGTTTATTGCCTTTAGAAAGACAACTATGAAAACCCACCCTAAGAGTACAGTCCACCATATAGAGGATGGCAAACCTGTGTTAACTGGAGAACGTTATTGAGAAGAACAAGTTCTTTCTCTTGCTAACGCTGTTCTTTTTTTGGAACTTGGAAACTTTTTGCGTTTGGTCGACCTTGTAACGATTTTGCATTTGACCGTTTCAGCGCGATTCCAACAGCAAAACTAAAACCCACTGGAATCGCGCTGAAACGACCAAAATCTACCACAGAAACACTGCAAATAAATATAATTATGCTATTCACCGGCCGGGAGGTCCGTATAGGGAAAACTGTGCCCGAGGTCTTGAGTACGGTTCCGATAGCAGTGGACCGATTTGTAGCTGTGGTATTTCCTCTCCGTTCTCCACTCATCAGTTTAAAGCTGTGCCCCTTCTTCATTCTCGCCACGTGGATCGTCGCCTTGGCGGTCTACTCGCCATATTTATTCGCCTGCAAACTTGTTGAATACGCTGATGGAAAGCTGTATTGTAATATGCTGTGGAATGAAGCTTTCGGCTCGTCCTTGTCCTTTTCAGATTGTTATTTAGCCGTGGACGTTGTATTTCTTTATGCCCCGATCACCTTGTTAGTCATACTTTACTCGGTCATTGTTATCAAGCTCAAGACACAGAAGATTCCAGTTGAGCAGTCGAACAACGCTGAGCAACAACGCAGAGAAAGAAACGGAAAGGTGATGAGGATGGCCATTGCTATCATGGTGGGGTTTGTACTGTGCTGGGTCCCCTTCGGTATTATGAACTTTTTATCTGACTCTGAGCCGGACTTGCCCGAGTGTGGCGTTTGGTTCGATGACACTATCCCCTACTTAATGGCTTACTCAAATTGTGCCATCAACCCTTGCATCTGTCTTATTTTCAGTCAAAAATATAGCCAGGGACTTAAAAGATTCCTGAGGTGTTTTAATAAAGTGCAGGATCGAGTTAATTAAAAGCTTGCATCACGAAAAAGACAGTCGAATGGTCCAAGGTTCAACTCCCATCCGTAAAAAATCAGTCTCATCACGAAAAAGTTCAGTAATCATGCTTATTATTTGCTATCTTTTCTCTTGTACGAATAAACCACATCAGAGAAAAATGCAACTAAACGTCATAAGATAGAGCAAAACAGACGATTTTCATATGGAATAGTACTTCTGTATAAACGGCAGGCACTTGTAGTACTACAACCTCGAAAAGAATTGTAAATACGCCAGTATTATGCCGTACGGTAATATTATTCAGTGTGAGCATTTTCATTTTGAGACTCTTTCCTGAACAATTTTTAACCGCTCTTTAGAACATTGTCTGTACATAAACAAATAAGAAAGATGTTGAACTGGTTTCCATCCGTTCTTTTGTCAGGAGTGTGGCTGTACAATCGTTTTCGTGTTATTGTGAAAATTCTACTTTTTAGTGTTTTGGTCTCACTTTGAAGTTATACTTTAAGATTCCCCATGTAATATAATCAATAGAGTATGATAGCGCAATTGTATTGTGAACAGCACTACGTTTCGTTTTTTAAGCATCTGTCTCTCCTTTGAGCTTGCAGAAAGAAGAAAAATAATACTTTCAAATTTTTCTTTACTGTTTCACATTGCCTTTGTTTCGTCCATGTTTCAATCATCGCTGTTTGTCAGAGGAAAAGGCAATAAGTGCAAGCAAAATTTCAAAGCAAACCGCATTTTTTGCTTTTCTTTTTTTTACTGTATCCATTTCTGCTTTTCTGTCATGAATTAAAAGAAAATAAATTGTTCTTTTCTCTTAGGGGTACCCGACGTTTTTGCCATCTGTCGGATTTCATGAACAGTTAAGTCCTTGCAACTAAGGAATATTCGCCGTGCAAACTCATTCTGTTTTAGAGGAATTCTAAATGAGCGACTTAACCCGACTTAAGGCGATTTAAGGAAAGTTAGCAGGAAAATTGCTGCGATTTAGGGCTATTTAAGACGACTTAAGGCGATTTAAGGCCTCAGGCGACTTAAAAGGATTTAAGATGACTTACGGTGATAAAAATCACTTCAGGCGACTTCAGTAAAGTTAGCATGAAAATTGCTGAGATTTTAGGCTATTTAAGGCGATTTAAGGCGACTTAAAATGATTTAAGATGACATATGTTGATAAAAATGAAAGCTGTTAAGGAACAATTAAACCTCAGACACTAAAATTGACCTCAGTCAACAACTCATGATGCCTTTGTCGTGTCTATAATAAATTATGTTTAATTGAGTTTAGTAATAAATTGAGTTTAGTAATAGTAATAAATTGAGTTTAGTAATAAATTATGTTTAATTGAGTTTAGTCACTCAAACAACAATAGGAATATAATCACAACGACAACAACAATAACAACCAAAAAACAGCAATAAAAGCCCAGCCAATTTTTATGTTATTGCTATCAGCTGTCCTGTTGTCAACCTGGACCCATTTTAGACACTTACAAGAACGATAATAAAACAGACTTAGATAATGATATCTGCTAGGACAAATATCAGTTAGTTCCACAGCACAAGCACAAGCTAAAATGTCATGATAATGAAATTGAAATACAACTACATTACTTGCAAAAAATTTCGGACGTTAAAAATTCGGACGTTTTATTTCGGAAGTTTAATTTTCGGACACTTTTTCTCTTATTTGGGACAAATTTCGGACCAAAATTTCGGACTGAAACATGCCAAAAGTAAGTTTACGCTTACAAACCATGAATTAGACTGAAGTAAACCTGTGAAAATGATAGCTTTCCTGCACCCTCAAGGTTTTACAGATACACCGAGGAGGAAAACAAATTCAGTCAAGCTTATGTCACGCTCAAGCAGTGTCTTAACTAGAGTTCGGCAGTATCGATGCAACAGTTGAGGATGAAAAGCATAGACCTTCTCCAATTGCAACGGGTGGGCTTCAGATAGTCCTCCGAGCTACGTTTAAAATTGACAATAGCAAGCGGTTTCTTCTTCGTCGGCTGTCAAAAGCCGCATCGGATCGGATCGGAATGAAGAAATGAGGATTGGATCAGATTGGATCGACAAAACCCGCATTGGAACACCGAAAGTAGGGTCGCCTTAAATTCCCGCCAAAATGGTCACCTGGTATCCTGGATAAGAATAAGTAGGTAGATTGTAACAGCACTGATTTTGCTTTTTGCTTCCCCACTTTGTTGTCAAGATTTCTTTTAAGCACTACTTCTCTAAGTGATTTTAAATGCCTCTAGGGCAGGGGGAGAGATTAAAGTAAAAACAAGACGAGGGAAGGTGTGACAGCAGAGCACTGCTGAAGACGATATCAAGGGAGCTTATTTCCTTGTGCTTCTTTTCCTGCCCTTTTAAAAAGCGTCATAATAGGAAACGAAAACTTCTATGTTTCTGAGTTGGTCGCATTTGGGCCCCAGGAAGATTGAACTATGTTTAAGCAGCATACTTTAAATGCGTATTTCTGAAAGGTAAGACAGATTAACCTATTCGGATTTGTTAGCTGAAAATTTAAATCGCAGAAAATTTTAGGGAACAAAATCTCATTCGCTGAATTTCCAAACTACTGTGCGTGTTTAATTTCCGATAAAAGCGAACCTTCTTTCACACTAACTACGTATTTGTCCGCTCCGACAACAGGATGAATTAATTTTACAGAAACCAGTGTAGAAAAGTACTAGGATTTCAAAGGAGTTAACTTGTATTGGATGAGAGCAACCGGCGGACGAAGGTGCTGACGAGTTTTGAAAGCCAACGAATCGCGCTAGCATTCTTTTGCGTTTTAATGAAGCAGTAACTATTTGGTTCAGACTGAGTCACGCTATGGTCAAAATATTTCATCACGATCTTCGTCACGCACGTTAAAACAGGGTGGTTGACCGAAGAAAACGAAGGTTCTGTCTTTATTTATATTATCATAGCTAACACGTAAAAGGTACAGTAAATTACGAAATTGAAACATTTACACCACTTGGGCTTGTATCTTACGTGGCCGTAATATATTTTGCACCCCGAGGGGAGTGAAAACAACGGTGGGGTCTAATGTCCCTGGGGCTTTTCTTCTTATTTGTTTTTTTTTTCGTCACTTGCTTTTGTCTCGGCCAACACAGTCTTTGTAAACTTCCGGTTTTCTTTTGGCGGTTGCTTTAAACTTCCGCTTCCGTTGTGGCGTCTTTCAATCGTGACGTCAGGGTTACGCCTTGCAAGGTAAACAAAACTTAGGCATGTCACATCGCAATAACAACGTTAGTACTGATGTGTCAACGTTCCATACTTATATGACACAGACAAACCGCTGTTAACCTTGTGGTAACGGTTAGGTGGGGGTACATGTTTTACATGTAACGCATGCGCAAGTAAGTTCGACTCAACGGTACCTAATACATTTAACTTTGCCCAAAGCAACATATGAGTAAATTATTTCAACGCGTGATAAAGACGGACTCGTCACTTTGCGGCCTGAAGAGAAACGAGTTAATTTTCGCTAGTTTTGACACGTTTCTCACATTTCAATTGAATGTTTCACCGCTTTATAACGGCGAAATTGTTATATCACAAAAAAACATAGGCACGCAACGCGTGCAGAGCCAGAGACGATGGTGAAATTTATTAACACAAACTATGGTTTTCACACCACTGCAGGGCGGACTGTGCGGTCCCCCTCCCCTCCCCGACGAAGGACAGACGCCACCGGACAGATATCGTGTGGCGACGTTCTTTTAGCCTCTAACAGTAGCCTATGACGGCACTAGCAGACGTCGTTGGCAAAAAAGGAACGAGCTCCACTAATTTCGCGAATTTTAGCAACATGTTAGTTTGTTTCGTACTTTCTTTTTGCTTTTTCAAAGCTAATTGTTCAGTTTTAGAACAGATACTTTGCAAGATCTTTACGAATTCCGAGTCAACTTGTTTGATTTAATTTTGCGAGGGGATTTCTGGTTTAGCAAACCGAATGTAAACATATTATGTCATGAGATATGCCTTAGAACGTGTTTGAGCGTTTCGCTTTTCCTGGTGATCTGCTTGTGTTTATCAAGCTTTATATTTCGATTTTTATGCTACGGCCACTTATGGTATTCAAGGTCTAGGCCCAAAAGTATATATTTTGTATATATTTCAACGTTTGAGTTAATTTTGTTTAGCAGAATAAAATATAGGCCTGCAATGCGTGCAGAACCGACGAAGTGTTGGTTCGTCTCCAAAACAAAGCAAATGAGGCGTGCGTGACTAAACGTTCAATGACATTCGACGTAAAAATACGGAATCGTTAACCTAGGGGAGAGGTGGGTCAGATCGGCCGGTGAAAATGCCCACTGGGCTTTCTTGTTTCTGCTAGTCAGGATATGCGAACGAATTTTGCCAGTTTGCTGCTTTTGCTGTTTGCATTGTAAAAACTGCAACATCAGCTTTCCTATACGGCGTTTGTGCTTGCTTTACAATTAAGCGTGCACCAAGTTTCAGTAAAAAAAAAAAAACAACAACAACAGCAACGAAACTACCTTACATTCGCAGTAGCCAGTTAGACCGTTTTACAGTGCACAGTGCGAAGCGCCCAGGTGGCCTTTGAGTGGAAGTGAGCCTGGAGTTGACCTTGTTTTGTTGCAGACGTTTTTGCATTCCATGCGGAAATAATGACATTTTAATGACCTGTTAGCATAAGAGCATAATTTAGTAAATGTAACAAACAGAAAAGTTTGTATGAAAACAACTTCAACTCTAACCTCGCCTTCATACTTGGCACACAACATTTAAATGGCCTATTTGTATTTGAGCAGTTATCTTTAGTCGTGCGCATAACTTCAATGAAGTATTCTTAAAAGAAAAGTGCGCATAAAACAGTCAAACTAAGTGCAAATGACATTTGTCAGTGTAGACGTTTTACAGTGTTCCAATTGAATTTACCAGGGTCTTGGCATGGTAAACTTCCTCAACTTTCACAAATGATTTTCACAATCGAGACCATTACATGTTACTTGAACCGAGATTGCCGAGTCTGTGTACAGCCACCCACACTCTCAAGAAAAAACAATCGAAAAGGGCCCCCTCCGATGTTTCTTGAGGATAGCGGGTAGCTTTACACAGGCTTAAAAAAACTTTTTGACAGATTCGTTAGTGCTTCCATTAGCATCTAGGAGTAAAACTGTTTCACAATTTGAAAATAATACTTCCAAAAACCAATTTTTGGATATGTGACAACAAACTAAGAACCAGGCAGTGACCTTACTACGTTCTTGTCCAATGGTTAACACATTGCATTAATTCCAAACTCTTCCTGTAGTAGTTTGCCGTGTTCAAACAAGAAAGGAGCATGATCTGTTGGCGAGAGCATTAAATTTGTCAGCAAAATGAAATCGGGATACTTCTCCTTTATCCAATGTTCCCTTAGGTAGAAACGTGTTGGTCCATAATGTACTTGGAGCTTTCCATCTTTCATAAATGGCATGTTTTCTTTGGCTGTAGAAATGATGTCTTCAGGAGGCGGGGGAACATGACCAGGCACACGGACTTCTGAGTTGTATCCACCGTATCGATATACTCTGCTTTCAGAAAGCCAACTTAAGGTGTACTTAGTACGAGCAGGAGGGGTCGATGACTGTCGACTAGCAGGAATTGTAACTGTAGCTGATGGCGTTGTCTTCGAACGCTGACGCGCACGTCTTCCTTTCCGACCCAGGGGACCAACATTGACGTCGAGGTTACTTACTTTTGTAAGATTCCTTGCACATTGCCTGCTTGCAATAGAAACCTAAATGCTAAATGCCAAAGTGTTCTCCCGTTCAGCAACTGCTAAAGCATTTGAACATATTTTCAGAGACTTCCAGTTTGCACACTCACACTCCACTTTGCCAGTGTTGTCGTCCGTGACCACATAACTAGGTCTTCCTAGTGAAACACTTGCGACTGAAAAAATCCAGGGTACCAGGTGACCATTTTGACGGGAATTTAAGGCGACCCTACTTTCGGTGTTCCAATGCGGGTTTTGTCGATCCAATCTGATCCAATCCTCATTTTTTCATTCCTATCCGATCCGATGCGGCTTTTGACAACCGATCCGATCCGATTCAGGTTTTGTGAGTACAGTCCCCCTCCGATCCAGATTTTGTCAACGGCCTCAGAAAATCACTACTGCTGTAGCACGTGGAATGGGATCCGAGCGGTCCGAAACTTTGTGGTTTTCTTTGAAAACTTATTCCGCCCCGTGATAGGAGGCGCCTTAGTTCAGAAAAAAATTGGAATGTCCCAATACATTACTTTCAAAGTAATGGATTTCCATCAGCTGTCGGTGGTCCTCGCCAAACATCTTGTTGTCAAAAGCAGCTGGGCTTTTTCGACATTGCTTCACGGACTTTACTTAAAATACCTTCCAATCGGGGATCTTCATCTGGGAGATCAAAGCTGCTTATTTTACAGTCAAGCATGTCCGTGTTGCATTCATTCCGCTCAGATTCAGTACTAACAATTCATCCGAATGACTGAGGGCCTTCTACAGCGTTCAGCTCTGCCATGGTTGGCTTGGTGAGCTTCTCAATATATCTGGTGCGCTCATCTTTCGAGCTCACCGGGAAAGGAAATCGGGTACTGCAAACTTCTCAAACTCTTCACGCAGTTCGTAATCTTCTGAAACTCCAGCAACTGCTTGAGAACATTTGTCGTTCTCAGTATCCACAAGACTTCGGACAGCTTTTTTCATACCACTGAATGCAGACTGTGTGTGCTTCTTAACTGACTTGAGGCGGCTGTTACTACACTCGGCATCATTGGTAGGAAAATGGGAAGGTATATTACTATCCATTGTAATTGGTGTAGGACTGGCTCTCCCGCGCACACTTGGAATCATCCTCGTCTTCATCACATCACCCCTGACTTCCATCCATTTAAAGACCTTCTCCGTATGATCACCCCGGTTCGGGGTGAACATACTCCTGATGATTGAGCATCCAGGAGTCCAGCCCGGTAAAATCCGTCGCCATCAACTTTGCCGAATACTTCTTTAACAAATTCTCTTTGCATCCCAGGCGTGCCATACGACGTCAATACTCGGTGAAATTTGTCTCGGCAAAGTGACCAAAGCAACGCAGGCTGCGACTGTGGGCATTTGGAAGCCTCGTTTCTAAGGCATTGACCAATGCTTGTTCGCCATCTGTCCCTGTAGACAGCATTCCCTGTAGTTCTGGCCTCAAATCAATGAGATTTTGAAGGAATCCAATGTAAGTGTTCTGGTCCTTTCTGTAATGAATGAGAACAAGATCAACCACAAAGGACTTTTGCTGGTTCGTTTGTGCTTCAGAAACCGTTTACGGAATGATATGAGAGAACATTCGTACGGACTTTGACGGAAGGTGTTATCAATCTGCACGGTGTGAACGTCACCTTCCGACGTGTTAAACTTGGCTAAATTGGTCAGCCGTTTGTCTGAGGCGATGACGATTGTCATGTTTTCCTACTTGATGCTCACTCTTCAAAAGAAAAGGCTTGTTGTCAGTTTTCATTTTGAAAAGAACCTCAAATAGCTCATCTTGCTTCTCTCTTCCTTGGACAACCTTCCGATCACTACATTCGATTCTTGTGTCGGTAGAGATACCGCATCCTGAATTGGGCCTACTGACGTCAACGTCTGGTCGAAGTTTCTACTACAGATGGCTTTGTTCTGTGTATGGAACGCCTTTACCGTTTTTAGAACTTTTACGAGGCTTCTTTGCAAATTCTTTCTTCTTACATCTTCTTTGTCGTGAACCTTCCGTACGCGGGTGACGTTATTGACTATTTCGCCGTTTTCCTCTCTTACATGCCAACGTTCCAACTGTGATATAACCACTCCAGCTGGTAAATCTTTGCCTTTCGCTGTGTCTTGTTACGTTGAGAGCGGATTATATCTACGTTAAATTCGCCATATACCTGGTTGTCACCTTCTACCACAACATTTATAGTGCGTTTGCCATTGTAACTGTCATACAGCAGCAATCCGTCTGCTCGTAGATCGTCGAGTGGAATGTATCGTAAATCGAGAAGGGGAAATGCGTTCATCTGAACTTGCTTTGGAGGCTCAGTAGACTTGACGTCATCGTTGGTCCAAGTAAACATTCATACCATCTCTTCAGTTGAAAAGACCGCCTTCTTCCGTCTCTCAAGAAATTGGGATTCTTTTGTTATCATCGTAATATCGTCTTCATTTGAGCTGTTGGACTCACACCTCTTTCTTTTGTATCCAGGAGGGTTTTTCCGGACTTCTATCACTGGATAAAGTCTAATCGATGACCTTTCTTTGCTCAATTTTAAAAGGAATAACAGATCATACTTGATTCACGCCTTTAACATATAGTGTTCGAGGACATAAAAGACGAGAAGTGTTATTTTGAAGACTCTTGCCTTTCTGCTATCATGGCCGTGTGATAAGGCGCCTCCTGCGGCCTGATCTTAGTCCATTTGAAGGATATGCAGTGGACATGACGAGGGCTGTTGACAACTTTTTCATGCAGTAGTATTAGGTTAAATAATTGGCTTCCTAAGATCAAAAACTCCTCATATTCTTCAATACAAAGCTGAAAATAATGAAGTAGCCACAACAAGGAGGAAATCTGAAGGAATTCGGGGGCATCTGATTGCCATAGAAGTGATGAGGGCACTTCTCCTACCACGCCTAGTCTCTAAAATCTCTTTTGTTAAGGCAGGTGAAAAACTCGGACCAGATCAATTCCGATCGAGGGTGTAGTTCGGACCAACTTGAATCGATTTAAATCAGCTCACAACTAAAATGACAACAGGAAAAAAGAAAGAAAACGAGGGGCCCTTTACGCATCTACAGGTTTAAATTACAGCTTTAAATTCACTAATTTAAAGTTCTAAAAAGCCACACGCTGGTGATTAGCTCTTTTAGTTCGAGCATTATTGCCGGATTCGATTCAGTCCAACAATCTGAGTTGATCTGGTGCGAGTCTGATGCGTGGCTGTTTTATTGTCGCAGTCACAGAACCTCATAAACCCTTACGGATTTTCTGCAAAGTGCTTAGGCAAAGTAACTGATATTTAACTCATTGACTCCCATGCCGCCCAAAACCGCCCGTAAAGGACTACTGCCTGTCCTTGTTAAGTTTGTAACGTCATCGCTTTGAGCGACAGCGGAAGGTTTTGATAAAAAATTGATGCACGTGTCACACTTCTAACAAAAACTGAAGCGCTCCCTTAAAATAGACCACAGTTAGACAAAGAAAAAAGGAAAGTTTCCTTGTGAAGGACCTTGACACTGGTTGACACTTCTAGTTGAAAATTTCCTCTTTCCTGAAAGTTGAGGTGAAATCATTTTTAATCCAAGGAAAGACTAACAAATGGACTACAAACTCAGATAAATCGAATTGAGAACCAAAAACAACTGGACGGGGCGCTAAAACTTGGAAAGACGACCTGGTTCGGTTTTCTTCTCTTAAAAAACTGCCCAAATTGTGAAATGTGATCACGAGTATGCCCGAAATCAAATTTGCCGCATCATCCCTCGGAAATGGAAGAGAAGTTTAGTTTCCGTGCTGCAGATAAAGTTATAGACGTCTTGACGGGGATTTGTGTAGACAGGAGCCAAGTTACAGCATCATTGCCTTAAAATGGCAGTTTTTTAAGGTTAGGTTTTTCTAACCCGCGTGTTGAACAAACTTATGTATACACCTGATTGAAGAAACGTATAAACCATGAACGATGCGACGTTGTGGAATTCTGGGAAAACAGCTCAGCAAGATTGTTACTACGTTCCGTTTATTCATATTCAAGGTATTTTTTATTCATGGAGAGTTTTTGGAGTATATCTATCAGTTTTATTTTGTCCGTGCCATTATGATGTACACGTTGTCTGAGAATCAAAGCAGGATCTTCCGCTTCCCAGAAAACCATTGGGTCGTAAGGTTTTTGGTTTATGTTCTGTACCCGACAACGTTTCTTCAATTAGGTGTATGTATGTGTCAAGAGAGGATAAAGGGGTATCTATCCTCTCTTGTATGTATATAATGAGTGAATGGGTTAAATGTATTGCACATTGTGATGGGTATATTTTTCAGAAAACCGTATAAACAAAAACCTAATCAGTCAGTCAGTCACTTGAAGATTATAGTTGTCTTTTACTGGAATCTGGAAACAAGTCCAAAGTAAAAATCGGTTAACGTTACATATTGTTTGGATTCAAACCTATGCCAGGATATTGATTGTCAGTTGATTCCTGAAATTATTTGTTCAAACCAAGATTCTAGCTTCTCCAGTCAAAACAAAGTATTGGATCTGAAAATTAAGAAGACTGGTTGAGTCAGCTGGAATATTGTGTAAAGAAAGCAATGTACGTTGTTTATTTACTTTTGCAGTAGTGATTTTTAATTTTCATTTTGGCTGATCGGATCTCTTTACTGAGTCCAACGTGCAAGGTCCTGAGCGTTCACAGCTTTCGCTGTCTTTCTGTTTTGTGTCTAATCATGTGAAATACAAAGTTACAGCAGAGGCAATATGCAAAAATTATCATACTATTTTTGCGTTACTATCCCCTCTTCCTCTTCCAAACAAGAGATCTGGGTACGAGTTCCCGGCTTGCGCTTGGAGCCTCCATTTTCTTTGAGAAGCTGATCTGAAAATCATCACTTTTCGCTACTCTTTCAACTCCAAAACGGAGTTCTAAGCATGGATGACGGCAAATCTAATCCTGAAGGCCGGACAGAGGGTTCATCCAACATGGCGGTGAGTGAGTTTTCTACTCTGCCGAGCGAACCTCGTGCAAATCAACCCGAAGTGGAACTTCCACCTCCGTACTCACAAGTGCCGTTGTCTCAGTTTCCTAACCAGCGAGTGATCCATAATCCAGTACAACAACAAAACACGTGGAATTCTCAAGGTACAAACCTTTGATATGGTCTCACATTGAAAACAGAAGGGTACAGTTTTGTTTTTACCTAAGAGCTCGTGTTATGATCTGTTATGACTGTTATCGGAAATCCTCTATATAAAATCAACTGAAAGATTACCAGAAATTTGCAGACCGTGATGAAGGTAGTTCGATTGCAGGTAGTCTTATTTTCAAGAGTTATAAGAATTTTCAACATGTTGAAAATAAGCTATGGGTGGAAGAAAATACAGTCAAAGCTGATCTTTTAATGTTACAGAGGTAATTAAGTTTATATTGATGTTGGATAGTTTCAGACCTAGCAAACCATCCACAGTAGTTAGATGACTGCAAAATTTGTAGAGGCGCTGTCTGCAAAGAGAGGGTCAATGATACATGCCCCTCCCTCTCCCCAAGAACTCCCTTAATCCCCCCTCCCATCAAGGATTAGCGGTGCTTTTGTAATTGTTAAACTTTAAGTTGATTTATGTTTAGTTATTTTTGTTGCATTTACCTTAATTTTCTATTTTAAATACCTGGCTCACTCACAAACGTCCTCTTTTATTAAGTTTGATAAGTCTGGTATTGTTGCAGGGTATCCTCCATATCCTTACCCTGGAGCTCCACAACAGCCACCTTTCCAGCATGGTGTATTCCCTCCTCAATCTGCTGATGAAGTCCGTCTAAGGCAAGAGAGTGCAATCCGACAGGGAATTGCAAACAATGTGACAGTGATATCGCGAACCTACCGCCAACGAAGCTGTACATACCGCCTTGCAAGGCTGGGAATTGCGTTTTTGGTGGTGGGAATTTCACTGCTTATTATGCTAGGTGTTATAGTGATCCGTCCAACCTTGAATGATATGCAGCTACAGAGTGCTCGCTGCACAGTCATTTCCAGTGAGTACACACAAGAAGACACGAGTTGCGACTGTGGCCGGTATTGCACGTCGTATTACCCTTGCCTGCAGATACGAGTGTTTTACTTTGCTAAAGGAAAAAGGCAGGTAGCATATCTGTATCAGGATGTTTATGGTGACAAAAATAAGGTGAGAATGTTTTCATCTCTTGTGGTGCATTGATATGGGTAGACTTTTCTAAGAATGTGGTTGGGTCTTTAGAAAACCCTTTTTTTATTTACATGTAGTTAGTGAGCTGCCTCACATAATGTAATGGCCACTGGGTTCCTGGAATATTCAGGGGCCTCTGTTGTGGTCAGCCATCCACCAGATGGACTACTCCATTACTGGCAAATCCCCACAACTCAGCCATGAGCCCCACATACCAAGCCGAAGGGACCTTTGAGCTAACACCAGGTCAGAGTATAAATAGTTCACAGCTTGCCATTTGCAGAAAAAGTACTCATGCTGAGCCTGACAGCCACTTAACAACCACTGACCAGCAGCACGTATGGACCACATGCTCCTTTTTGGTTAACTTGATTAAATTAAAACAAAAGAATGCACAGCAAAGGGTCATCTCATATCCTTACTTACTACAACCTCATTCCCAGGGTGTTCCCTCTTCATTCCTGAAGAATGGACCCTGGTTTCTCCTGGTCACATGGCACCGAACTGAAAATCTGAATGGTTTTCAAATTTGCCCTCAAGGAGACGTAGTAAATTGTAAGAATGTCGATTTTGTCCAAATGGTTTAATGTCCCGGTGGCCCTGTGAGCTTTTTCAGGAATATTCAGCCCTGTCAAAATGTGCTGGCAGCTCGCAATTTTCCCATCAACAGGAAATCATTTGCAGCTTGCTTCACACTGGAATGTTCACTCAGTCAGAAAGACCCATTCCTTGCTGCATACTTCTTTTGTTGCCTGCAACTACAAATCATTTTAGCAGGGCTGAATATTTGTGTTAATAAAAAGTCTTTTTACTGCCAAGTATTTCTTCATTACACGTGGATGTTCGACCAGGACATGGCCCCTGTAATTTTCGACTCAGGAACATGTTTTAATGTCTCAGAATTTAAAAATTCAAAATGACCTGGTCAGTGTGAGTCACAACAAACTTGCAACGGGGAGAGCCATCAGCTTTTTGCTCTGTGGAGCTCGAAATTAAATGAAGTGAAAATGAAGGACAAAATTATTTTTGGCATGTCCAAGGAGCAGCAGAATTTTGCGCAACTGGACGGAAGACAGGCAAAAAACATGATCATAAAAAAAGCCATGCCAACTGACTGAAACTACCAGTTTTATAAGGATTTGAAAGTAATTTAATTAATTCCTTTCGCTTTAGTAGATGAAATTGCTCTCACACCACCGATTGAACAAAAACACTGACATTTCTTGTAACAAAACAGTTATGAAATAAAAGTGAGCTTCGCTAAACTAGATAACATTGGCTTGATTGAGAGCTTTGCTGACAACAAGGTTTGTACCCTGGACTACACGATTATACCAGTATATTTATGATTTAAAGAAGCTAAGCTTACAGTTAAAAATACACCAATGAAATCGCTTTTATTATCCAAATTTTACTTGCATCACTAGCAAACAGATGTGTGTTTTTTTGTAATTGTGACATTTTGTCTGGGCAAACCGGGTACGTCAAATTCAAATCAGATCGAGCTTACTGTAGAATATTTGTTCATCTTCTGTAGATTGATACCAAAAATGTGCCAAATGACTTCCATTAAGGGGACCCTGGGAATGAGGTTGTAGTCACTGAAGTGATAACAAAATGCAGAGGCACATTTTTTTTAATGTAGGCCAGATGCCCAAACTGGGTAATATCTGAGCATAAAAAATTACAGACCTATAATTTGACATCTATAGGCCTTTTATACACCCAAATCATCAGTTAAATATGGGACATATTTAGCTGATGAAGTGGAAAGGCATAGTAAAACTTACGGACAAGTCATGGAATTTTATTAGTTGGTTCGTGTGTGAACTTGACATGAGCCCCTGTGTTTGGATTCAGATGCAGATGTTTTGACATTTTTGCCTTCTTTGTTGACTTTGCAGTGCAGTGTTCAGAGTTGTTCTTCAGATGAGTATCTCAATCGGGATGATGTGCAGAGCTTTGAGTCAGCATTTGGCACTGTTGGTGACAGTTACACTTGTTACTACAATCCCAAAACTCCAAATGAGGTGTTCAAGCATCATTCTGGCGAGTCAAGTGATAACATGAAGATAATGCATTGTATCCTGTGGCCGATGCTTATTGTGTTTCTGAGTGTTTCCTTGCTTGGAGTGCTGTTCTGCCGATCCAAGGGCCATTGCTGTTTCAAGAAGAATGGATCCTCTGTTCCATACCAAGACTTGCAGGCAACAGCTTGATATCATTTTAACGAATAATAATCAATAAACACAAAAAGTAAGATATGTAAACAGTACCACAGGAAAACAGAGTACTGCCCAATAGCTTTCATTTTATCATGATGATAATTGAAGGGGTGCATGGAATAAGGTCCTAAGTGACTCTTGATGTAATGACATATAAATTTCTCCTTTTGTTTCACAAGCAAATAAAATGGAATTTGGAAGGAGAATTTAGCAGTTTATCAGAAGTCACCCTGTCAGAGCATAATAAACAGCACCAGGAAAGTACTGCTCAATAATTTTCATTTGAATGGTCGCACCTTAAGATTTCATCCATACTGATAGGCTCAAAAGTTGGAACTACTTTATGCAGTAGAATAAATACCGTGCAGCTTTATAGCACTATGGTCTAACTATCATTTCACTGACTGAAAGTTAAAACACCAGATAACTTAAGGTTTGACTTTAGGAGGCATAGGGAAAGTGTCAGTACCTGATGCAAATAATTTTGTTATCTACAGTGTAAATGGGCTAAAAAATTGTTTCAATGTTGTAAGGTTTTTTTTCCGTTTAGTTTTATTATGTTTTGGCAACAAAAGGAGAACTGTAAGGGTAACTTACACGACTACATGTAGCAAGTCTGACTTGAATGAATATTTGTTTTGGTAGCATTATATAACTTGAGAGTAATTCTTGTCTACTAAGGTGTATTCTGAATAGAGACGACTTAACAAAGGTATAACATAATGTAAAATAGATGGCTATGTTGAGTAGTCAAATAGTGACACTGTCATAAAAGCAATACCAAAATAATGACAGTCAAACCAATCCAATGCATATTGCCCAAATTATGAAGTACACAAATACTTAAAGCAAAAGTATGCAACCTCAAGCTGTGCTAAACAGGGGAAAGCAATGTGCTTTAGGTAAGGAATTTGGTGCCAGAAAATTGCCGAGCAAGAGCGAGCTGTGCGAGACTTGAAGATGGGGTTGGGGGAGGGGGTTGATCTTCTCTTTCCCAGTCTGCTCTCATCTCAGTCTATGGCAATCAATCTTGGGCAACAAAAGGAGAACTGTAAGGGTGAATATTTAGATTGATATGACTAGCAAGTCTGACTTAAATTAAATAAATGTTTTGGTAGTATTGTTTAACTTGAGAGTAAAACGTGTACTAAGGTGTATTTTGTTTAGAGAAGACCTAGCAAAGGTATAAAATAACGTATTTTATAGATGGCTATATAGAGTAGTTGAAAAAGTAAACAATACTTAAAGCAAAAGTATGCAACCTCAAGCTGTGCCAAACAGGGGGAAAGCATCTGTGCTTTTAGTGGGGAAATTGGTGCAAGAAAAATTACTGATCAAGAGCAAGCTGTGCGAGACTTGAAGATGGGGGTGGGGGGAGGTGGGGTATCTTCTTTTTCCCAGTCTGCTCTCATCTCAGTCTGCTGGACTATTTTTCTCGCACCCTATTCTTCACAAAGGAGCCCTGTTCACAGGCTAGGTCACATTTTCATTTGGTTTCATTCCTAACTGCTGGGGAAAACCCAGTCCTGGATGCTTGGTTGTGATTTGTTGGAGCAAATTTCAACAGGTGTTTTCAACCACTTGGCGTGATTTTCTATTCTGACTGTAATAAATGATGCCATTGTGTAGCCTTCATAGTAGGCATACATGGGGGAGGGAGTTGGGTATAAATAGGAAGAAAATCCACTCGCCGTCTTTATAGGGGTCCATCTCAGGCGAACTTGATACCAGTCACTCGTCAGGTTTCTCCCATTGCGCGAAAGTCTAACACGGATTTTGCTACGCCGAAATTCTTATTTACGAACATATGTAGTCTCGCCAAAACTAAAAATCGGGTTAGAGCGGCTATTGCACTCGAAGCCGATTTGAATATGAGCGACATCGATGTATGCATTGTGTCAGAGACACACCTAAAACCTGACAACAGACAGCGTGGTCAGCATATCAAACTACAAGATCTACAGACGGGACAGAAATTGGTTTGGTCTGGATATCAGGAGGAAAGGCGGAATTGCTATTTACGTGCGAAGTAACCTAGATGTTATTGATGTCTACAGGTCTAAACTTGACGAACTGATATGTTTGACTTTACGATTACCCTCGGGACATCGGATGCTTGTTTGTGGTGTTTATCATCCGCCAAAGTACAATTACAAAGAACTTGATTTTATGAGCTACATAATTGAACTTGCAGATAATGCCTTGGACTCCCATCCGGACACGGTCATTGTCTGTGGTGGCGGTGTTAACAAAATGGATCTCAACCAATTGCAGCAATTATCGGGTTGGTATGCGCTTGTTAATTTTCCAACAAGAGGGAAATCGTGCTTAGATAACGTTTTAACCAATCGCAAAGACCTCTGGCAACTGTTTTCCTTTGGATATGCAAATCAAGACTGACCATCTTGCCAGCGGGATCTAAGCTTAAACCTATTCGCACCAAGGTCTTAAATCGGGATCGCCGCGCACATCGGAAGATTGCACTCTATCAAGCTCTCGAGAATGAAAATTGGAATCAAGTTGTCTGCTAACCATTCGGATCAAGCGGTCGAGAAACTAGAAGCCGTTATTCATAGGCATTTGAATAACTGTATGCCGCAGCGAACGGTATCTATGTCTACGCGGGATCCACACTGGATGTCTCCATTGGTCAAATCCATGCTTAAGACGAAAGCTAAGGTTTCCATTTCCAATACCGAACGCTTACAGCATCTGAATAGGCGCATTTCTCAACTTATAAGTGAGAACAGGACGCATCTATTGGCTAATCCGATAGGCAGCCAGAAATGGTGGAGGGAAGTCGATTCTCGATCGCAGCGACGCACATTCTGCCGGCAGTGTTGCCCTGGACAGCGAGAGATTAGAGCAGTTAAACGACTACTTCGGATCTCTGTGTACCGACGACAGCTATATCGAGCCACTCCCTGTAACTATTGGTGATAGTGTACAAGTACCGGAAATCAGTGAATTGCAAGTCTGGCAGTCTTTATGCAAGTTAAAACGGACTGCCGTCGGTCCCGATAACATCCCTTTTTGGATCTGGAATGACCTCGCTGACATTTTCACCCCTGCCGTCACAAAGGTGTGGAACCTCTGCCTCCTCACCCAGTCCTGGCCTCGATCATGGAAAAGAGCGAATGTTTATCCACTCCCTAAAGTTGAACTTCCTATAGAAGACAAAGACTATATCGAGGAATTAGCATAACACCTGTCATAGCGCGTGCGTTTGAAAAGGCAATTTACAGGAACCATGCGAAAGATATCGTGGAACAAAATCTCAGCTCAAGCCAATTCGCATATAGGGACGGAGGAAATTGTACAGGCGCCTTGCTAGCTATTCAGCACACTGTATACAGCTACTTAGATCAACCTGACTGTAAAGCTGTGCGTCTTTTTACTATGGATTTTAGTAAGGCTTTTGACACTGTCAAACACTCCTTACTATATGAAAAACTGAAAAACCTTCCACTGAACCCCTATGTTATCAACCTCTATCTAGATTTTTTGTAAAACGCAGGCAACAAAGAGTCGTCCACAATACATTTTCAGGGCTTTGGAAAGAGATCAATCAAGGCACTACTCAGGATAGTGTCAGCGGCCCCTTCCTATTTAATATTTTTCTAAACGACCTCGAGATTAAAAATGGCTCTACAACTTGTCTGTATAAATATGCGGACGACTCCACCATAATTGCACCGGTGTGGAGGGATATAGACTGTTCAAACGAGTTAGTAATGCAGTTCTTAGAATGGTCAAAAAACAACTGTATGACATGTAATCCTAGTAATTTTAAAGAACTTGCCTTTGTGAAAAAAGGCAATGCAGAAATCTTTGAGAGAGTAGCTGGAATACCTCAGGTTAAGGAACTTGTTCTGCTGGGTGTTACTTTCCAGTCTGACACCCGATTTAACACTCGTAAAGAACAAACTCACAAAAGCAAACAAGTCTCTCCATGTGCTCAGGACGCTTAGAAGAGAGGGGTACAATCAATCAGAAATTGACTACCTTTTCAATTCTATTGTACTACCAAATATCTCATACGGGCTTGGGGTATACGGAGCCGCTGAAGCTGAACTAACAACGATCCAGTGTTTTTTGGATAGGTGTAGGAAGCGTAGGCACATCTCACATAGCATAGATATCCACGATCTTTTAGAAAAACAAGATAAGAAAATACGCACTAACGTTATGGGCTTAGAGGGTCACCGCTGTATAACATGTTGCCGGAGGTTAAGAACACCAAATACGAGCTTAGAAGAAAGTCGGCCGTGAAACCTAAAATAAACACGAAGCGCTTCATGAGCTCTTTTATTAACCGCCTTACTTTTAAATACAAGTTAGCTGATTTATTTCATTAGAATAATAGTGTTAGTTCATGTAATGTAGCTTGCTTTTTACCATCAATTTTTGTAACATAGGATATGTGTGTTTATCTTATGAAATAAAGACTTATTTTTAGTTATTTATTTAAAATTTAAATTTTAATCCTCCTCTCTATTTTCTTCCCATTTTCTCTCCCCCCCACCCCCCTCTCCATCTGTGCCTGCCACACAAGCCACCATTGTGAAGATAGTCCTTTTTTTAGGTGACACGCTTGACAGTCGTCTGTTCACACTGCTTCAGTTAGCAGCTGCATGACAGTCTGTTTAGAACCCATTATGTATGTAAACACTGCGACATATCTTCCAGCAGATTTCAGCATTTAATAAAGGAAAACGGTTGCAAAGAATAAGATGGAGAAATATTTTGTATTTGTTTTCAGGTAACACGTAGGGTGGTGGGGTGAGGAGGAAGTGGGATGATCAACAATTGTGGTGTTGCTTCTATGGATGTTATCCCGGATTTTATTTGTCTGAATGAAGGTTCTCTTCTGGCTTAGGATAGTGAAGTGTTAGTCTGTCAGATCCCCATTTTTATCTGTCAGATCCCCGCTGCCTGATGTACATTGTTGGTCTGTCAGATCTCCATAGCCTTATGTATAGTGTTGGTCTGTCAAATCCCCATAGCCACATGTATAGTGTTAGTCTTCAGAGCCCCAGAGCCACCTGTCCCTCTTAGCCAGTGATGACTGCTTCTTGTGTGCCAGGCGCCGGCGGCCAAGAGGAACAGGCTGCTCTGTGGACGAGAATGATCTGAGAAAAGAGTTTGATGCCAGCATCTCTACGAAAGATACAGAGGACTGCTCCTTCCAAACTGTCCACCCTCCCGGTTTCCTATATCAGAATTGTCACACAAGGAAACCCCTTTACTCTGTAAAATCGTGGTCTCGTTCTCTCTCTAATGTGAAATACGTGTCATGTTATTGTGATGTTTTTATATTTCATGCAAAAACTAAAAGGGAAAATTATTACAACATGGCACAAAACTGTTTTTAAAATTTTCGAAAATTCAAAGATTTAAAAACTACAGGGGTTCTCAAAAGTTCTTGCTCCTACTCTTAAGGTATACATGTAATGGGGTATCTTGATGTGGATCATTTTCAGGTGAGACTAAAAGTTGTCGGAAAAACGCTACAAAAGTCATGACCAATTTCCTTTAGTTTTAAGTTGCCAGTGAATCATATAACAAACACGCCATAAAAAAGCATAATCATCCATTCTAATTTTCAAGCCTCTGTAAAAAGCAGTCCATACTGAAAAACGGCATTGAAACGAAGGACGGACGTGGTGAGGCTACTACAAATGTTTTCGCAAAGGTCCAAACATCTCTTCCTTGGGAAATTTCGCTTGTCGTTGAGTGTGGATAACATAAAAAATATTCTACCCGAAGACGGGGCCCGAGCGTTTGAAAAAACGCAGCACAGTCCAACTTAGTAATGCTTTCGTTAAACAAATTGTTGCTTTACGACTTGCCCTGACTTCGTGTTATTTGAAATCTCAGGGAAACAAAGCCTTTTCTAAAGTCTGTTCAAAGTGGTGTTTCAATAAACCCATACTGTATGGCGAGGGACCAAGGGAAATATTGGGGACCTTAAGCAACCACGACGGCGACGGGAAGCCGGAAAACGTCTGTTAAAAACGACTTCACAATATGTTAAACTTCTTTCGCGATTATTCCGTCTCGTTTGATCTGTCTAATGTAGCTGAACTATCCAGGAGCTTAATTTGTAAAGACGGCGTTTCAGTTTAGGGCGAAATACGAAAGTTCAACGTCGTTTGTTCACGTTCTACATCAGTAAAACTTTGAATTTGGTCATTTCACGTTGTAGTTGTGCAAAGTCATTGTTTTGCTAATCAGTGCTTTTTTGGTGACGTTCTCGTTAGCCGTCGCCATCGTGTTTGCTTAAGCTCCCTATTAGTTCGTAACCTCAGTGGTTACTTGAAGTTTGTTTATCAATTTTTTTGCTCATGATTTTTATGTCGTGGTTGTAATAGCAACTACGAGATAGTGTTAGTAGTGGAGTTGAGCGCATTTCTGAGCACATTCCTATGATTATTTTCGTGAGCTGTCGTGTAGATTCGCTGATGCTCGCGAGATCTTCGGTATTCCCAATAGGGATACTTCGCTGTATCATCGGGCTATGTCGGAGACACTTTCGTTATTTTGAGGTGATGGCAGATAATTAGGGTGTCTGATAACTTGTGACGTTTATCAATGATTTCAATGTCTAGCGGTTAAGGTTAAGAGAAGTAGCGTTAGATCACAGCGAACAGTGATGTGTTCTTAGAGTAGGTTTCTGTCAAGAGCATATCGTGATTATACTTGTGTTGATTGAGAAGCACACACAGTCGATGTGAACCGTCGATTTCCAGTTTTGGTTACATAATTATCTTGCATGATGCAATGTTTGACCCCCAGTTGCTGATGTGACAAAATATGGAATTCTGTGTTGGAACATTCAGTTCACCTTTTGCTTCTTAGCTCGTCTTCTGTCCACTGCCGATTGTTGTTCAAGTGATACATAGTAAGGATTGTTTTAACAAGAAAAAACAGAAAAGAAGAGAAGAGACGAAAAGAGACGAAAAGAGACATTTTGATATTCTACTTTGATGTAATGCGAAGACGCCTGTTGACTGTGCTGATCGAAACCTTAAGACTGGCTGAGATACGGTTGAAAGGCTTTGAGACGGTCAAGAAAAAACACAAGGACAATATTTGTTCTGGTATATAAACTCAATTGGCTATTTATTGTCATTTTTAGTTTCCTGACTAAACTAGCGATCACGTTCCATACAAATCCTTATATTTTGCCACTACAGTGATCTGCTTGTGAACCTAGGTGCCCTGTGCACCAATCACGAGATCTCGTCAGTGTCAGTGAGACGGTTATTTATCTCGTGGTTGCGATAGCAACTACAAGATATTGTAGTGGAGTTGAGCCCTTTCCTGATCACATTCCTGTGGTTATTTTCGTGAGCTCTCGTATAGATTCGCTGATGTTCGCAAGATCCTCGGTGAGTTCGCAAGAGAGGAACTTCGCTCTGCATCATCTCTGAGACACTTCCGTTATTTTTAGGTGCTGACGTATCAGATGACTAGAGTGCCGGCTGGGGTTCCTGCTGTTTAGAGTGATAACTTGTGTCGTTTATCAGTGATTGCATGCTTAGTAATATTCAATATCTTGGGGTAAAATTTAACAGAAATAGCGTTAGAGCACAGCGAGCAGCGATGTGTTCTTAGGACATTTTTGTCATTTTTGTCAGGAACATATCGTGATTTTACTTTTGTTGATTGTGAAGCAAACACAGTCGATAAGAACAGTCGATTTCCCGATTTGATTGCATAATGATCTTGTATGGTGCAATGTATGTTTGATTTGGCTGACATGACTGAAAATGGAATTCTGTGTTGGAACATTCAATTCACCTTGTGCGTGAAAGGCTTTGAGAGGATCACGAAACAACACAGGACAATAATTGATCTGGTATGTAAAGGTAATTGACTATTTATTGTCATTTTTAGTTTCCTGACTAAACTAGCGATCAAGTTCCATGCAAATCCCTATATTATGTCACTGAAGTGATCTGCTCCTTTTTCTAGCTGGCCTCTGCAACAACCTCGAGATCTCGTCCGTAGGACGGTTATTCCATTTGAGCTTGTCGAATGCAGCTTAGTACAGTTTCCAAAATAGCAATGTCTAAAATGATGCGGCGACATTTTACAAGGTTATCAGGCCTCTGACAAACGAGCTCAACATTTACATTCAACACCGTTCAGCATTGTTGAATTCAACATGATGAACGTGTTTGGCCACCTGCTGAATGGTGTTCTGCTGTTGATTCAGCTTTTCTCTTGTTCCAGGTGTTGAATTCGTTTGTCACATTGTTCAACATCGTTCAAAAAAGTTGTATGCAACAGTGCTGTACGCCGGATGAGAAATCCGTTTGGTTACGGCCGCTTACGAGTTTTTGTGGAGTAGTGGATCACGTGCTCTAGTCACGTTACCTAGTGTCACAGTTAGTACAATATGCCGGCTAATGAGAATGCACTTCGTGTTTTGTTTATTGTATATTGTATGTCTGGCTGAGGTGGTCTATGATGAAAAAAGAATTCGGTGTGGTTCGGAATTTGGAAGATGGGCCGCTTCATAAATTGATTTGACCAATTCGATGAAAGAAATTCCACATAAGAAATTGTGTCAAACTGGCGGATGACCGCCATCTTAAAGTGGGCCGAGTGATAACACTTACATAGGTTCGGTCCACAGGAACACAACCAATATTTCTCCAATAGAGACCCCCCGATAGCTCAATAACATCTATAAGAAAGCTATTCCGTAGGCTTAGTTCCAATTTTTCCATGGATGTTTTATTTTTGGTGAATCAAAGTTAACTTGGCTTACGAATCACTCCGTAATACAAACCTTTAGGTAAAGAAATACCTCTGAAAAATTAAAGCATTTTGTTTTCCAGAAGAAGAGTCAGCTCTTATTAGTCTGTGTTGGTTATGCTTTTGCTGTGCCCTTATATTAGTACCTATATTTTTCAGAACCAGAGGACTACAACTTATCTGAAACGTGGAATGGTTTCTTGTTAGCTACGTTTTTCCTGAGGAAAAACGAGAAATAACGTAACGTCGTTCCTCAGCGTAATTCCTCAACGTAACGCCGAGCGTTTCTTCTCACTTCGAATGGCAATATCTCTGTGTCGCCTTAACTGATACAAATGGGAACAACAGACTCAGTTGCTATGAAAACAAGCAATTAATTCAAAGCGTGGTCTGAGGAACACCCTTGAAAAAATTCCTCAAACCTAAACCTAACATCATAAATGTGACCTCCGCGCCAGACGTTTCTACTTTTACAGTTACTATAACTGTTTCTCTAAATATTATTCCTATCTGCAACTAATGTGTCTATTGAACATAACGTTGCCTGGAGAATTCTGAAGTGGAAATAATGCGGGAACGTCCTGTAATTTTTGCTGGTTTGGAAAGGCTCATCATATGTTTTGATGTACTTTTTATGACGGCTCTACTTCTGTCTTTGTCAAGTCCGACATGTTTGGCTCAAACTGGTAAGCTGTAGAGAAATTTATAATTATAATTATTATTGTTATTATTTTGACTCGTCTTATGAATTAATATGTACAGTCGCTTTGCTTTCACTGTCTCGAGATATATCCCGTAGGAAATACTGAACAACTTAAAATATCCTAGGAAAGCTGGTTTTGTTCGAGATAGCGTGATGAAGTTCGAGCAAGCTGGTGTAAGGGCCCTTTGCAATTGCAAATTAAGGTGCCTGTGAACATCAAAAACATTGTTTGCCAACTTACTTTCAATCTGTTATTGACGATGTACAAATTTGCCAGCGTAATGAATTTTTATTTGCCAAAACGATTTTGCTTATTAAAAGCGTGTTTCGGGAAAAGGGTTGTCTACTGTAGAGTTAAGCCAAGGTATAGTTACTCCCTTCGCCGCAAAATACTGGAAATATTTATTCCTTTCTTTTGCAAACGCAACGATATTGTAGACACATACCAATGTCGTGATGATATTCCTGAACACACAGCCCCTGAACTTAGCGGGTAGATATTTATTTGTGGACTCATCAGTAGTAGTTCAGTTTAGATATTTGCATTTTTTAATTGTTGTGTACTTTACTCAATAAAGTGCTTAAACCACTCAATGGTCATTCTTGAAATAATTGCTTTCGAGACACATCTTCCTATTTCTTTGCATGTTATTTTTCTGCTCTTTTCAATAACCATCGGTCAGAACGTCAATTCTCTGCGTAGAATGGCAACGTTTCTTTTTATCTCGTTATCGAGAATTTTGAGGCTTAACTACCTCAAAACACAAAAATATACCTTACTTTATATTGCAACATGGAATGAGATATGCTAATCACTTTCCAATGGTTAATTTAAAAAATGGGCCTTGAGCTACTCAAAGTGTGGACTTTGTCTTCAAGACTTGAAGTACTCAAACCTGCAACTGGGATTATCTAACTTTCGCTGTTTGAATTGGAAAGAGTGCCCTTTCTTCTGCCCTGAAGACAATGTACATGGCTATCGGAAACGTATCCGCGACTGCATGATACCTGACAACAACCTCTGTGAAGATGGAGAGCAGCTCTTCTGCGAACTCATGGAGACACCCACATTAAGAGTATCAAGATCACAGCAGAATCCTTTCAGGCCCTACTTTACCTGCAGACAAAAGGACATGTGTAAGTTCTTTCAGTGGGCTGACGAAATGCCTGCGGATACCGATTGCCAAAAACAATCACCGGTATACAAGCCTAGAGAAACTTTAGAGGTGGACATGATTGCGAAAGATCAAGTCAAACCACAAAGACACAAGTTAAAGAGACAACTTACCAGGGCTGAGAAAGGACACAAGAGGTCGCTAGGGATCTCCGCCCAAGAAAGCGTAAAACCAAAGAGGCACAAGTTAACGATTCATTTTTTAAAGTAATCACCAAAAAAAAAAAACTTTCCTACCTCTGGGATTCGAACCGCCTGAACGCAAACGGATCGCGAGAACCATAGAACAACTTCTGTTATGTCGTCAAACAGTGGCCAGGATTTCATTTTAATACTTAAACAGTTGTTTATTGCTCGCAGCTCGATTGACATATACACGGGTGTTTTTCTTGGTGAAATGTGTTTGGACTGCTGCAAAAACCATGGTTGTAGACAGAAAATACCGGAAGGCACTAGCTAGGCTATGTTTGAAATCCGGACCATTGCCAAATGCTGCAAATTCAAGCGATGTGCTTCGACTCGATTCGATGTTACGCGAGTTACGCAAGTTACTGTGTTACGATAAACACAGGTGTTTTTCCCGGGAAAATGTGTTCGGATCGCCGCAAAAATCATGGTTGTGGACAGAAAAAACCAGAAGGCACTAGCTCTGCTAGGTTTATCGTCAGGACCGCTGTCAAATGCTGTGAACCCAAGCATTGTGGCGACCGAGCCGACAACAAAGATGAAGTCCTCGACGGCAAATTCGTAACTTGAACTTTTCTCCTTCCGCCAAAAAGACAACTGAGTATTCTTTTGAACTTTTTCTTTCCATTAATAAAATAGTTTTTGACTTTTATTGTCTTTGCTAAAACGCGGGTCACCATGCGACTTCGCGACAAAAACGCGGGATACAGCACAGGGTTATTTCAAGTGTGTGCCACCACACGTTAGTGACCCTGCAGTGCAGACGGACGGACAGAAGGTCACGTGACTATTACGTCACTACCAAAATCTCTTGGCTTGATAGGTTGCCAAAGTTGCTTAGCAATGATTCTCCGCTGGCGCGTTACGTGCACGAGCTCCGCTAAAAATACTAGCTTCTTCTTTTAAGTTGGCTTTTTAGACTTTAACGTTCAAAGAAAGTAAACTGTACTTGGACAAAACTAACACGTTAGAAAAATCACAAAATTATATCAATACAGAAAACAAAGATACACACACAAAGAAGTGTTTGGACTACTTAATTTGCAAAACACGCAAATTGATAACAATATCTGAAAGCTAGGGTTGCGAACAGTTTCTCAAAGAAGCTCAACACAAGTGCTAGGATGACAAGCGGTATTACGTATAAGTTAAACAAAAATAACCCTCTCTAGCTATCCCAAGTAAACCAAGAAAAATCAGTTTATGACTTATGTTACTAATTCTTTAGATTATTTAAACTTATCTAGATCATCCTCTTCTCGGATTTGTATGGTTTCATTGCCTTCAGCTAACGTAGGAAATTTTTACCGTCCGTCGATGGCAGGACTTTTTCTTTTTAAACTTGCTTCTTGCTGTGCGACGAAAAACGCACAATGATGGGCGTTTAATTGCTGGCGGCTTTTTTTGCAAGCAATGAACACCGTCGATGTCCTGGCTGCAAATATCAACGTCTAATTGACCCGCAATCGGGATGATTACAACTTTTAAATTTTCATCGCGTTTTTCTGAGATTCCATGGACCTCCACGTTATATTTTCGGGTGCACTGCTCTAGTGAATCTTGATTCAGCTCGAGGTCGTGGGCCCCATCTTCTTGTTGGTTAACAGTCAAAGAGTTTTCGTGATCTTTTAAGTCTTTCTCATACGGTTTAAGTGTAGCTTCGATATTGTCGACTGTTTGCTTTAGACTGGCGATCTGTGCGTCGCTGATTTGTAACTCCTCGACATCTTTCCTCAGGGCAGATTTTCAGCTAAATTTCACTCACATCAGATTTAATTTCAAAATTAGAATGTTCCACATATCATTCTTTGATTTAACCCACTTATCTGCCAATGTTTCTTCGTCCAAGGGAAACAGGGAGGCTGCTTGAAGCCCACTCGTGGCTTCACTAGGTACTTGTGATCGTTTCGTTGCAAGAGAAGAACTCAGTGGACGCACTGCTCAGTTCGCTCCGTTGGCGACGCCGGAAGGACGATTCGCTTGTCATCTTGCCATTTCAAGCTCACTTAAAAGCCAGTTGAGCATTCTATTGGGGAATTTTTTCTCCTTAGCAAGAAACGTGGTCCGCCATGTTAGCCTTCTCGGCCCAGTCCCCACCAAGTGTTAAATTTGTTTGCCACCTCGTTCAAACAAGTTGTATGCAACAGTGCTGAACGATGTTGAATCCATTTCATTGCGGCCTTTTACTAGTTTTGTGGAGTCGTAGATCACTTGCGCTAGTCATGTTACCTAGAGTCCCAGTTAGTGCATTATGGCAAAGGAGCATGCACTTAGTGTTTTGTTTATTGTATAAATATGTCTGGCTGAGGTCGTCCATGATGAAAAGAGAATTCTGTGTCAGGTTCGGAAATTGGAAGATAGGCCGCTTTATAAATTGATTTGACCGATTTGTTGAAAGAAATTCCACATAAGAGTGGCCGAGTGAAAACACTTACATAGGTTCGGTCCACAGGAACACAACCAATATTTCTCCAATAAAGTCCCCCCAATAGCTCAATAACATCTATAACTGAAGTTATACCGTAGGCTTTGTTCCAATTTTTCTATGGATTTTTTATTTTTGGTGAATCAAAGTTAATTTGGCTTACGAATCACTCCGTAATACAAACCTTTAGGTAAAGAGATACCTCTGGAAAATTACAGCATTTTGCTTTCAGCAGAAGTCAGCTCTTATTAGTCTGTGTTGGTTATGTTGTTGTTGTGCCCTTATAATAGTACCTATATTTGTCAAAACCAGGGGACTATCATATTTTATACCTTATCTATTTCAGCATGAAACGTAAAATAGTTTCTTACTAGCTACGTTTTCCCTGGAAAAACGTCAGGAAAAAAGTCCTACTTATTATCCACACTAGTAATAATAAACTTTGTTTCTTAACACCGAGCGTTTCTTCTCACTTCGAATCGCAATATCCCTGCATCGCCTTAAATGATACACAATGGGAACAACAGACTCAGTTGCTATGGAAACAAGCAAATTATTCAACACGTGGGCAACACGCAAGGAACACCCTTGCCAAAATTCCTTGAACCTAAGCCTAACATCATAGATGTGACTTCCGCGCATGCCAGACGTTTCTACTTTTACAGCTACTATAACTGTTTCTCTAAATATTATTCCTATCTGCAACTAATGTGTCTATTCAAAATAACGTTGCTTGGAGAATTCTGAAGAGGAAATAATGCGGGAACGTTCTGTAATTTTGGCTCGTTTGGAACAGCTCATCATGTGTTTTGATGTAATTTTTATGACGGCTCTACTCTTGTCTTTGTCAAGTCCGACATGTTTGGCGCAAACTGGTAAGCTGTAGAGAAATTTATAATTATAACTATTATTGTTATTATTTTGACTTGTCTTATAAAGTAGTATGTACAGTCGCCTTGCTCCCACTATTTCGAGCCGATATAGCCCGTAGGAAATACTGAACTACTTAAATTATCCGAAGGAAGCCGGTTTTGTTGGAGATATGGTGAGGAAGTTCGAGAAACCTGGTGTTATGTAGGGCCCTTTGCAATTGCACGTTAAGGTGCCTATAAACGTGAAAACCCAACTTACTTTCTCTCTGTTTTTGGTGATGTACAAATTCGCTAGCCTTGCTTATTGAAGGAGTGTTTTGAGTAAAGGGATGTTTTCTGTAGAGTGAAGCCAAGGTATAGTTACTCCCTTAAGCTGTCGCAAAATACTAGAAATTTTTATTCCTTGCTTTTGCAAACGGAACGATATTTATAGACATATAGTGATGTTGTGATGATATTCCTGAACACACGGTGTCAGAACTTAACCGGTAGAAATTCATTTGTGGATTAGTGGTTCAGTTTAGATATTTGCAACATTTTAGATTGTTGTGTACTTTACTCAAAAAGTGCTTAAGCTACTCGATCTATCCTCAGTCTTGAAATAATTGGATTTGAAACACGCCTTCCTATTTCTTTGCATGCTACTTTTCTGCTCTTTTCAAAAACCAAGGTCAGAATATTAATTCTCTCTGTAAGATGGCGTACGTTTCTTTTTATTTCGTTATTGAGAATTTTGAGGTTTAACTACCTCAAAACAATTCAATATACCTTACGTCATATTGCAACACGGAATAAGATATGCTAATCACTTTTCAATGGTTAATTAATAAAATCGGCCGTGGGAATCATGTCTTAAATGCTTTACAAAAACAGATCTCTATCAGTGTATGCTAATTGACTATACGTTCATGACATGAGCCAAATGTTAAAAAGTTAATATTTTCTGAAAAAATGTCTCAATTCCAGGGCAATTCAAAATATAAGCCTCTACGCCTTTATATTGCTTTCACGGAGTGGCATTTCATCTTCCTCAGTAGACAGCTACTGGAGACAAAAACATAATGGTATTGCCATTGTGGTTTTGAACTGAACTGTTGATAGGCAAAAACCGAGAGATGTGATATTCCAAATTGATCCCGCAAAACTTTAAAATTGATCAACTTAAAATATCAGACATGGCTGAACACAGTTTAGTCCTGATGCAAAATCACACATCGACACAAAAGCGTCCATCACGCTCCGATTTTTTATCGTGCTTAAATCTGAAACGGGTTGTTGTTGCTGATCATATATTCCTCGGTCATTTACAACTCCGAACAACAACACACTTGTAATCCCTATAAAGTCGAGAGTGAAATATCTAGAATTCAATATACTACTTCAAAAGCCCTAACACTTACATATTGCTCCAAGATGGAGCGAAACTTGAAATGAAACTTGAAATGACCTAAAAATCTTGTTGTAAATTTGGAAAAAAAAACTGAAGCATGAAACAGACTCAAAAACAAGAGACGGCGAAAGCCAACAATGCAACTCAATAAGAAGTCAAAAGGGAGCGTGGATATAGTGGACTTAAATTTCAACAAAATTGGAATGTATTGTTCCTGTTGAGCTGAACGTTACTGCTCGATAAGCTATAGTTTTGGACATGTTACAAAACCTTGCAAATTTCAAGGGCGATAACTAAGGTATCGTGTTTTTTGTGGAAAGTTCCACAACCGTGCACAATCTTTTGTTTAACGTTCACACACTATAGTTAAATAACTCACCGAAGACGTTTCTAAATTAGTGCCTTTATAACGTAACGCAATTGGCGGGGAACGGGTCTTGTGAAGACAAAAGAAAGGTATCGAAACACGGAACAAGAAATTCACAAAATAATTCCAAACACTAGAAGTCTCAGTTAACGACTTCCTTTTTACACTGAAATCACAATGAAGGATATCTGCTTCAGAAGGATGTTATTATGTCATATAAATAGTAACTGGAATTTTCTTTGTCGATGATATTGTTGTTAATACGAAGCGGTGCATACAATACCCATTAGCCGGAGTGTAGCGAAACGCAGTTTGTTATATCAAAATACCTTTATAGACGAAATGAATGGTCTCCAGTGTTCATTCTTGCCTCGAGGCTTCTAGGAGACTCAGAGAAAGACAAACATTTTTCGAGCGGTGTGAAAGAGCTTTCTAGGAAAGGAAAAGGGCAAGATTAAGAACTGGATTTCAGGGCCCAATCTTCTTTAACGCAGCTTTGCCACTCGCGTGAGGACTCAATCAAGTGTTAAAGTCTTAGTTAAGGACCTTTTCAGCGAAAAACAAAACAATTAAATTATAAGCCAACCCACCTCTCGCTTTAAATCTCACCTACCACATTCTCAATTGAATTAGTTTTGTTTCATTGTTGCTTAGCCAAAGCTAATTCTAGAGTGCGGCACTGCGGGATCGCCGGAATTATGGCATGGCGTTTCACTATCGTGTCAAGCGGAGCCACAAGACTTAGCAGATGATACAGTTCCGATCAGCTATGTTTTTGAATTGGGACTTTTCCAGAATAGGGTGAATGGACCGCACCCTTGATAAAAGGCCTTACGGTATAAAGACGACCGCAAACCAGGGGAGGAAAAGGTTAGGCGATAAGTCGAGCGTGACCGAGGAAAACGGTGTGGCGCAGTGTACTGGGCTTGACTTTGTTTTGACAACTGAAGATCCGAGACAACGGAGACTTCCAGGGCAGGAGCACGTTTCTCGCAAGTCCCGAAAAGCCATTTCGAAAAATATGATCCACACATTCTACAAAGCTGTTATATTAATATATCTGTAAGATAAGAAATATTTAACTCCTAGCAAACTTCTTTGTTTGCAAGACAAAGGGTGAGTTATCGTGCCCGAAATCGGCCCAAAAGGATTCGGGGCTTTCGATAAACACACGCCAGCTGACGAATCAAGTGGAAAACTAGTGAACGTTGTGTGAAAATTGTGCAAGTTTCTTTTGAGACTGAAGACGAACCTCAGACGAATCAGCGGTAAAAAAGAGGCTGGACAGTCCAACTCGGCTGACAGATGCCAATCAAATGAATATGAACCTCCAAAGCGTACCGATCTCTTCGGGAGCTCCGCGCTCGACTTCGTTTGCTCAATGGCCAATAATTATCCTTTAAATCGTTTTGGGCATAAAATAGTCAAATTATGTATGATTCGTAGGTTATTGCGGGGCCCATATCAATCTCAACCAACACAGGCGAGAGTAATATGCTCACATGTACGTGTTCATTCCTACGACTACAACTGAATTTTGTCCACAGTTCTGTCCCGTTCTTGACTTGAAAATATCAGTGTTTTCCAGGATACATATAGAAAAATTATGGAAAGAGAAGTTACAGAGTATTTGGGGAATGTGTAAGTCATATTTGCGGAGACGTTCTCGAGTTTCTTCCATTTCAGTGGGCTGTGATGGAAGCGTGTTTTTTTGGTTACTTTGGTAGTTTCAAGCGAGAGCTTCAATTTCAGGATAGTGCAGTAGACGTGTATGAATGAATAAAAGACTTTTGTATTGAAGCGGTAAAGTTGTCTCCATGTCAGGAACTCGGATCAGATTAAGATAAGCATTGTTCCATTTAGTTTATTTTAAAATTAGAATACTTGGCTTGTTAAATGAAAACGTTTTTCCTCGCAAATTAGTTTTGCCTCAGTCTCAAAATTTGTTCCGGAATCATAAAAGCGTATTGACACCAAAAAACTGACAATTTTATGCAAGTCTGTAAGTTCAGTGGCCTAACATAACGAAATACCGTCAATTTTATCGTGTTTACGAAACAAGGGGCTTTGGTACAAAAGAGAAGTCTCGACCAACTCTACGGTGAGGCTCCGCCCGAAAGGGGTACCTTTTTCAGGCTTCAGGTACATAAAAGGGTAGGGATTTCACGAGCTGAAGTATATGAAAGGGTAGGGAAATTTGTCATTTAGGTATTTTAAAGGGCCTTTAATTAGAATGTTTCGATTAGACGCACTTTATGGCTGTATCATTGTAATTTATTAAACGCTACATGAAAACGACAAGAAGACTTCCTTCCAAGGGTTTAGAAAAGGGATTCAGTGTTCTTAAGTAGGTATGTGAAAGGGGTACCATTTTTCAATAGAAGGTATACGAAAGGGGTAGATTTTCTCTCAAAAATGGTATATAAAAGGGTAAGGGGTTGGAACTCGGGGCGGAGCCTCCCCGTATAAAACTTTGTTGAGTAACTCCCTGGGATTCGCATGCGCGGCTTTTGTCCCCATAGATGGGGAAAACAAACCATATATTTGCAGTATTTGGTAATAGTAGACGTTTAAAATTTGAACAAAATTGGAACGTATTGTACATATTTGAAGCCGAATGTTACCAGTTCATCGGATATAGTTTGTTGAGGACATGTTACGGCACCTTGCAAATTTCAAAGGCGATATAAACTAAGGTGCCTTCGTTTTACGTTCACCACACACCATAATTAAAAACTCACCAAAGACCTTTCTACATTAGCGCCTTTACCATATGGCAGCAGTTGAGGAAAACAAATTGTGCAGACAGAAAAAAGCCATTTCCCAGTTGTCCTGGGCCTCGTTTTCAAAGCGAGGACTGTTGCACAACCTTTCATATGAAAATGAGTTCATTTTGCATGTAAATCGGAAGGCGTTGCGCAGAGATTACTTATTTGCCGGCCGGAACATGGGGCGACCAATAAACCGCTGCTTGCAGGGTAACCCCGAAGGTTGCTTATGTTCATCCTTCTTGGGCTAGTCTTCCTAAGCTCGGAGAAAGAGCACGGCTGGTTTACCTAAACATTAAAAATTGCTAGCCAAACGATGTAAAATCAACCTCGCAAAGGTATTTATTCAAGGTCATTTTCCTAAGATTGCATTTTTTCTAAAGCCATACTAGACAGACCTTCTATGAATATATATCGTTCCAAAGACATTCAGACTCGTCGAATACTACATCTAGTCAAAATGAGTTTAGCGAATAATATAAAGTTCGCCGAAAAAAGGGGCCGCTGTATTGAAGTAAAGCGTAGCTTGATTCGATTCTGCGTATCACTTAGGTTACGTGCGTGTGGTGCCATTGCCTACTAAAAATACACACAGAATAATCATGGCCAGTCTCATATATGAAATTTATCTTGAATTTCGTGTGTCGGCAAGAGTTATCAGATAATTTGGTTCGGCTATGTTTTTTTAATTGTGACTTTTCCAGAAAAGGATAAGTGGACCGCAGCCTTGATAAAAGGCCTAGCGGTACGGAGACGACCGTAAACCACGGTGGGAAAAGGATGGGCGATAAATCGAGCGTGTCCGAGGAAAACAGTGTGACACAGTGGACTGGAATGAACGTTATTTCGACAACTGAAAATCCGACTTTTCCGAGATAGCGGAGTCTTCCTGAGAAGCTGCAGAATCGAATGAAAAACTAGTGAACGTTGTGCGATAATTGGCCAAGTTTCTTTCGAGACTGAAGACGCAGAGGTATAAAAGGGGCTGGACAGGCCAACTCGGCTGAGAGATGCCAATCAAATGAATGAACTTCCAAAGCGTACAGACCTCTTCGGGAGCTCCGCACTCGACTTCCTTTGCTCAAAATTATACTCAAAATGTTCTGGGTATAGAATAGTCAAATTACTTAGAATTCTTAGTTAATTTTAATTTGTAACTGGAAGTCGTCACAGTTTGTGGGAGGGGGGGGGGGTGAGGAATACAAGTTTTCAGCACTTGACAATAGAGTAAGTTAACATTTCCACATCCATAGCCGTGTTGAATTTTTGCTCAAAAGCATCCAAAAAGGTTTGGAAAATACCAAAAGGACGCCTCAAGGGAAGTTTAATTTCGTGTTTGTTGAAAGATAGCTAAATGCACAGGAAGAGTGGAAGGGTAACATTCTCCACAAACGACAGATCGATTGGATCTCGAGTCTCCACACGTTTTACAAGCCTAAGCCGCATGTACAAAAAGTCTGCTAACCCTCAGACGTACAAAGAGGGGTGGGGGAAATACCACTCCCCATAAGGTTTTTCTTTAATTTTTTTCCAGAGTATTTTTTATCAGCATCTGCTTTTTTCGGGAGCTGTACGCATATCCCTTAGACACATTATGGCAAAGTGTGATGAAAATGTGTGAAGCCATTTCACCTTTTTTGATAAAAAAGAGCATAATGACGACAGTAAACAGCTAACTGTTTTCCGATATCACATTTTACAAGCACAAAAAAAATTTGCTACCGCCTATTTTATCTATTTCTAAATGAGAGTAAACTGCAAGATTGCGGCATCTTGGCCGCAAATTTGAATGGCAAGAAGGGTCCCCAGGAACGCAACCACCCATAATATGTATGTCACCTTGTAGTGTACATCACAGGCTATCTACAAAGGCGAAATGTTTTCGAAATATTGTAACGCAACAAAAACCCAAGGGCGGCTCCATCAACCTCCTTCCCCCTTGAACCAAGGCGGGGGTATCAGTTTAAGGTGATCCAAGTCTGGCTCAAAAGACTGGGGTTTCCTTGTTTTTCAAACCAGAATTCAACCTAATGAAAAAATGTCTACACCGACCGGCAGACAGACCGGGGTGATTGACTTTAAAATTAATCTGGTCTACATAGTCAGGGTAACCCTGACTAGGCGGGGATAGTTTTTAAAGAAACTGTTGCTGCGTCGGTGGGGACGTAAAACACAAAAAATTTAGATGTACCAACTGAGTTGATAAGGTAACTTGGTCACCGTAGAGAAATTGAAAGCTGACGTTTCGAGCATTAGCTCTTTGTCAGTTGAGAGATCCAAATTTTTGTAAACCTGGATATCCGCTCTTTCATTTGTAAAGTACGTGTAAAGACTAATTCCTACATTACATTCGTCGGTTATACTATTGTACTTGTGTCTTATTCACAATGTCGACCATTTCGTTTCGCCTTTCCGCAATGCACCTTGGCCAGGTAAAAGAAACTTCAATATCAGCCACTCATTTTACATTAAAAGATGCTTACCATTCAGCCAAGAGATTTTGTCCATAAATTCTTTTACTGATACTAATAAACCTTCGGAGATACTATTCGTACGTCATTCGGGACGGAAAGGTGAAATAGACCTGCACAATTTGTTCTTTTCTCTTGTTTCGAGTCTCCTGCCAAGGAAATATGAAAAAAATTGTAAATAGAAAGCCCCATCTTCTCCAACAAACAGGCCTCATTTCGAAGTCCTCATCTTTTTCAACGGTCATCTTAACGTATTTTTCCTACAAATGCTGACAAATTAAAGTGGCCACACTTAACTGATAAGAAGTGACAATTTTTATCAGTCATGACAATGCTACTATTATTAATTGTTTCTCACTCTGCCACCCAGATACGACAGCTTCAACTTCTCCATCCGTTTCAGTGTCGCCCCCAACTTCTGCATCAGTTTCGGTGGCACCATCAACTTCCGCATCATTTTTAGTGTCAGGTTCAACTTCTGCATCAGTTTCAGCGTCACCATTGACTTCTGCTTCAGTTTCGGTGTCCCTATCGACTTCTGCATTAGTTTCAGTGTCTCCATCGTCCTCTGTGTCAGTTTCAGTGTCAGCATCAACGTCTGCATCAGTTTCAGTGTCGCCATCAACGTCTGCATCAGTTTTAGCGTCACCATCGACGTTTGCATCAGATTCAGTGTCACCATCAACGTCTGCATCAGTTTCAGGGTCATCACCAACCTCTGCATCAGTTTCAGTGTCACCATCAACTTCTGCACCCGTTTCGGTGTCAGCATCAACGTCTGCATCAGTTTCAGTGTCACCGTCGACGTCTGCATCAATTTCAGTGTCAGCATCAACTTCTGCATCCGTGTCAGTGTCAGCATCAACGTCTGCATTAGAATCAGTGTCACCATCGACTTCTGCATCGGTTTCAGCAACAGTATCAACTTCTGCATCAGTTTCAGTGTCACCATCAACTTCTGCATCACTTTCAGCGTTAGCATCAACCTCTGCATCATTTTCAAAGTCTGCATCAACTTCTCTATCCGTTTCGCTGCCATCATCAATTTCTGCACCAGTGACAGTGTCAGCATCACCATCTGCATCAGATACGGTGTCACTATCAGCTTCTGTATCCGTTTCACTGTCCGCATCGTTTTCTGCATCCGTCTCGGTATCTGCATCAGTTTCAGTGTCACCATCGACGACTGCATCAGTTTCAGTATCAACTTCTGCACCCGATTCTCTTTCGGCATCAACTTCTGCATCAGATTCGGTGTCACCATCCACTTCTGCGTCAGTTTCATTGTTCTTGTTACTTTCTGCATCAGTTTCGGTGTCACCATCAACGTCGGCATCAGTTTTGGTGTCATCATCAACTTTGGCATCAGCTTCAGTGTCAGCATCAACGTCTGCATCAGTTTCAGCGTCACAACCGACTTCTGCATCAATTTCAGTGTCAGCATCAACTTCTGCATCCGTTTCGGTGTCAGCATCAACGTCAGCATCAGTTTCGGTGTCACCATCAACGTCGGCATCAGTTTTGGTGTCATCATCAACTTTGGCATCAGCTTCAGTGTCAGCATCAACGTCTGCATCAGTTTCAGCGTCACAACCGACTTCTGCATCAATTTCAGTGTCAGCATCAACTTCTCCATCCGTGTCAGTGTCAGCATCAACGCTTGCATCAATGTCAGTGTCCCCATCGAGTTCTTCATCAGTTCCAGCATCAGCATCAACTTCTGCATCAGTTTCAGTGTCAGCATCAACGTCTGCATCAGTGTCAGTGTCACCATCAACTTCTTCATCAGTTTCCGTGTCACAATCAACTCCTGTATCAGTAGATACTGTGTCAGTATTGACCTCTGCATCAGTTTCAGTGTCACCATCAACGTCTGCATCAGTTTCAGTGTCAGCATCAATGACTGCTTCAGTTTCAGTGTCAGCGTCAGTAGATGCAGTATCACCATCAACCTCTGCATCAGTTTCAGTATCACCATCAACTTCTGCGTCAGATTCGGTGTCTGCATCAACTTCTGCACCTGATTATGTTTCAGTGTCAACTTCTGCATCAGATTTGGCGTCACCATCGACTCCTGCATCAGTTTCATTGTCCTCATCACTTTCTGCATCCGTTCTGGTGTCAGCATCAATGTCTGCATCAGTTTCAGTGTCAGCATCAACTTCTACCTCCATGTCAGTGTCAGCATCAACGTCTGCATCAGTGTCAGTGTCACCATCGACCTCTGCATCAATTTCAGTGTCAGCATCAACTTCTGCATCCGTGTCAGCGTCAGCATCAACGTCAGCATCAACTTCTGCATCAGTTTTAAAGTCACCATCAACGTCTGCATTAGCGTCAGTGCCAGGATCAACTTCTGCATCACTGTCAGTGTCAGCATCAACTTCTCCATCAATTTCGGTGTCACCATCAACTTCTGCATCAATTTCAGTGTCACTATCAACTTCTGCATCAGATTCAGTGTCAACATCAACCTCTGCATCAGTTTCAGTGTCAGCATCACCTTCTGCATCAGTTTCAGTGTCACCGTCAGCCTCTGCACCTGATACACTATCACCCTCACCACCAGAGACTGTGCCACCAGTAACAGCCACTCCAGGTAGATTATTAAGTTTTTTACATCAGTTTCTTGTTAGTAAGGTGTCTTCATATGGCAAATTTTTGACACGATAAACCTCCAAAAACACGAAGTTTTGGCTTAAGTCCCAGTTAATTGCAACTGCTCCTTTATCTTCTGTCATAGTTAAGTTCTTGAGTTCTTATTTGGCACACGTTCACACCTCCACTGCATTGATAATTGTAATGTACTTTCAAATTTTATAATTGTATCTCTAAGGGTTCTCAATTAATATAAATTGCGCTGGAACATATTGGGCACGCTGATAAAATTTCTTACGCCAAATTGTATTTGTCAACATGGGTATTTCAAACCCATGCTATTTCCGTATGAAGGCACATTGATATAAGGAGGAGTTGGTGTCTGTTGAAATTTACTTCAGCGCCACTTGAGGGGGGTTTGAAGTTGAAGGCGTGCCACGCTATTCACTTTGCCACAGCGTGTACTTTGAAAATCCAACTTACAAGCCTGTTGTATACACTGTAATGAGGCCTCTTATGAACTGAGTGTTTCGGAATCCCTTTCTGACTAACGTTTTAGTTAGACAACTCAAAGTTCCAATAAGGTTGAGCGCTGTTTGAAAGAACAAAGATTCAGATGCTTTGCAGCATATGGTTTGGACTGGAATGATCGACACCACACCAAACTGTCTCATATTGTGACTGTTGCCCAGTATTTTACTTTGATTTTTCAGAAGGAACGTTGACCTCTTTCGCGCTCGAGTGCATATAGCCTCATTCCAGTTCAAGGCTGAAATTCCATGCCGCCAACGAAATCTATTGTGCGAGACTAAACAATCTTGTTCAAAGAACGTCGACCCTATACTGTTACGACTAAATTGCAACTTAAACAGAGGCAGATCCAGGAGTATAGTTGAGGGTGAGCAACTCCCTTCTTTGACCAATTTGTCTTTTCCTTATTGCTTTACAAACTGTTTTTTCAAAACATACTGGGAAAATTTACCACCAGAGTCCAGATCCATCTTCGCTCAGGGGCATTTGCCTCCCTCGCTAATACTTACAACCCCTCCTTCCAGAAAATCCTGGATCCACACCTATGAAGGCAGTGATTGTGTGGCTACCCATGGCCCAATGTGTCGTCACGTGTGATATCTGATACACATGATATCCTATCGGGTTTTGTCACACTCAGTTTAACAAAGCCTTGTTGTATGCTCAACTTCATGCCTTCAACACCTTTCCTTTGTTACTTAATTGTCTGCTTGCCAATGAACTATCTTGTCGGACCTTCCAACAAACAGAACTCGTACGGCGTGGGGTACATGCCCCAGGTCTGCAAGCTATTGAAGGCCCACTTAATCCTTTAAGCAAAACAAATAGAAAGAAAATGCAAATTTATATCGTCCGAAAAGATAACAAACAGTTTAAAAAACGCGCATGAAAAATCCTTGGGAATATAGAGGAGCCTGTGCGGGGGACTGACACTAATTTGTCTAACGTATGCGCTGTCTGCCTCTGGTGGTGATGGGCTCGAAATATGTTCGCCACTTGAGTATAAGGTTGTTATGATTTCCTGAGGCAAGGGTCTTTAGCTATACTAGAAAATTAAACCATCTTTCAAAATTTCCTTGTTAAATATGAAAAATTTGAAAAAGGATTATCTGTACCCTGTAGAGTTAAAAATGGCAAGAGTGTTAGCACGGGTAAAATTTGCCGTAAAGGGGCCAATTGTGCAATTTTACACGATAACAAACAGTCTTCCGTGATCTCATTGCTATGCACCGCATTTGTTTACAACGTCATTGTAAGGAGACTACTAAGAATCGGTGTTGAATAAGTATTTTTAATAAGAAACCATACACATTTGTTATTTGGTAGAGTCAAAAATAGAAAAGGTGTTGGCAGAGGTCAACTTAGCTCCTGAAAGGGTGAATTATCCTACACGAAAGGATGTCACTTAACTATCTGCCTTGTCTCTTTAACGCAAAAACAAAAATCAACTTTGGTGTTGTTGCTATCCTTTATTGTCACAACTACAAACATGAGAGGCTGAAAAACAGTATCAAGTTCCTAAACGGGCCAGACTCAACGTACCTAGTATGCCGAAAGCGGCATAGAAACCACATTTAGTCGCTTAACAAACGATCCGAGGTCAAATTTAACTGAGAATAACAAACAGTGCGCGCAAGCCGCAAGAATCCAACGGTTATCAGAAAAAGATCGATATGACCTCGAGATAAAGTCTAAAAATGCGACGTTTAAGTTGAAATGGTTCAATTCAGTAACCATTTAAAAGTCGTCCTTACTAAACCCACTACAAACATACAAGAAGCAAAATTGGTCGAAAGACCGAGACATGTAAGGCGAAGCGTACGAAAACGTGAAGTAGTGCAGGCCTCCCAACCCCATTTTATAACTAAAACTAAGGACTTATTTTTTAAACACGCAGAATTAAAAAAATGATAGATTTGATACTTTTTAAGAGCGAATCCGTACAAGAATCGAACAAAATCGCAAATGAGTGGGAAAACTCCAAAAATCAAATTTGCTCCTCTTTTGCATGGTGGTAGCCCTTATTAAGTTTACAAATGCTGTGTAGTTTTTCGGTTTTCTTGGAATAGCTTTTCACTTCTGAGAAAAGCAAATAAATCCGTTTCCAGCTCTATGCTCGATTTGATGAGACCAGGAAGGGTTGAAATTCTTTCATGTTCACTTGACTCGCGTATCAAAACTGTTGAACTGGGAAAGGCCGTAATACCACCAATTTGTTGTATGACTCTTCGTCGTCCAGATATCAAGATTTCAAAAACATTGGGTTTATCTAAGTATTGAAAGAAAGCCAAAAGCAAAAGGCTTTCCTTTGTTCGGTCGATCGATGGTTCAAAAAGAACAACAAATTTGACCATGTGCCTTTACTCAGAATGTCATAAAATTAAGTATTTAGGGACTAAATAAATTGTTCTTTTGAAGTATTTGAAGTTTAGTTTGGGCAAACGACTTCAGAATTTTCAGGAAATTTTTGAAAACCGGTGCATTGAAAGCATAAAATCACGCAATCCGGTGAATGCGTGACCAACAGTAAACTGGAATAGAATTCCTTCAGTTCCTTATTTTTGCCGTTCGTTGCATGCAGATCTCCTTGAGCTTTGACAGTTGCTCGGTCGTAGTTTGGATAGTTACGGGCTCCAAACTTGAAATGTTCTAATTCATGTATCTTTGTGCTCCTTGTCCCATCGATATCCTTGTTTTGTGAACATTGACGTTTAATCCTCAAAAAAACAATTTCAAAAGCGGAATTGTTGAAGAGGCCTTTCAATACCACAGCGTTCAATCAGTGATGTGACGCTTAACCGCTTACGTGATATGCTACATGGTTTCCAAAGGGGGACCATTTGTTCGCGGGGGAGCTTGGGTGCAAAATGGTTTTTAACCGGCCGTCGCCATGGCAAGTTGGCTTAACATACGAAGAAAGTGTTGTAAAGCTTGTGGTACGGGTACTCAAGAGCGGTACTGTCTTATATAAGACGCATGCACATATTAGTCTGCTGAATGTTACCTTCCTATGTTTTTGTCTTTTAATTTACAGTATTTAAGATATGAACGGCGAAGGGTTGTTAAGTTTGGGTTTTTTGTATTTGTCTTGTATAACGTATAAGCAATTGGGTAAAGGGGCTAATAGGATTGAATTGGCTGTGTTGTCTGATCTAGTTAGCGGTTATGGTGAAAATTTTTTTAGCGCAGGAGTTTTTTTTAATTGGGATTGACATTTTGAGCATATCACGCTTCTGTGAATGTGATTTGCTTTGACAGTTGCTTTTCGTATAGGAGGGACGTAATATTGTGTTGCGTGAGAGGCGGTTTCCCTTGGCGTTTTATGGGGGGGGGGGGTGGTTTGCTAAGTGGATTGTAAGGTTTCTGATTGGCTAACTTGTATTTCGGAGCGGACAAAAAGGACAGTTGCGTTTTGCCGGCGTGGGCTAGGAAGAGAAGGAATTGGTACTAGTATGATGATGCAATATTAGTGGATGATAGTTCTTGTGAACGGAGAGAGGTGAGTGTTTATTTGAGGCGAGAAGTTGATACGACGGAATCGTCATTAATAAGGAGATCAATTAATATGGCAGGTGATACGAGTCTTTTTGCATTGAAAGAACGAAAATATCTGAATATTATCGACGGATTTGTGTGGTTTGCGTGTGGTGTTCGCTAAAGGCTACGAGCAGTCTCTCTTTCCGTTCAGAGATAGTGAAGGAAAAGAAAAACAAGCGAGTGAGCGCGAAATCGATTGTGGCTCGAGAGGCGCGTTAGCTTTCAAAGACGTGGGCGACTTTCGTCCCCGCTCGCTTGTTTACTTTTGCAAGGGGATTCCCGGGTTAGCAAACCGGATTTAAACATCACGTCATGAGATATGCCTTGACGTGCCCCATACTCTGACGATCTGCTCGAGCTCGTGTTTATCAAGCGTTATATTTTGATTCTACTGCTATGTTCACTGTTTGTACTTAAGGTCTAGGCACAACAGCAAATACTTCGTCGTCCCTGTGTGAGCATTCTCAGTTGTGGACGAATTTATATCCACATTCAACGTTTGAGTGAATTTGCGTTTTTCTGCACAAATAAACGCGATAAGAAAGATAAGCTGAGTCATCAAAGTTTAAACATTACGTCATCCCGTACCGCTATAGTCAAAATATTGTGTCACAAAATCACACTTTTCGTCACGCCGGTTCGTATAAATAGAGGATCGCGCTAACATTTGTGAAACCTAGGGGTGGGGAGGGCCAGAATGGCCGGTTAAAATGCCCAATGGGCTTTCTTGTTTTTCTTTCCCTTGCCTCAAAAAAATTGCGGGGAAAATTGTGTCTGTACAGATGCTAGAACTAAGACCAAGGAGAAGTAAAGGTACGCTTTATCTTTAGTAATATACTAGATAGTTGCTTACTTCAGGGGCATATAACTGGCTCCAAATAAATTTAGCAAAAGAGATATGTACATTGTGTTATCATTACTGCAGGAATGAGGGAAAATTGCCCTGTTTCCATAAAGGATGTATCATTTACCATAAACAATTTTATACCCTCACTCGCTAAATAAGTTGCAGAAAGTCCAGTTTAGTTTGACACCATATGCATTACACAAAAGTACACTTTTCTAACAAAGTGATCGCTAGGTGGTTATAATAATGGGCACGAGTGCCAGGATATTTTTCTTTCACCCATGGGGCTGTCACGCACTTTGCACTTATTATTTTTACTTGGCACTTGCTATCTTAGAGTGTGCATGTAGCACTGCTCACCCACCTATTCCCCAATCTAAGCATTCCATAGAAATACCTTGACTATCAAGAACGCTATATGGAAGAATTAGTAGCTTAGTACTTCTAACCAAGAAAAACAAAAGAAAGAGCTGAAACCTACCAGCCAAAGGTCGGTTGGTGTACTAGACATAATTCAAATAAAATGGTCTAAGACATGCTTTAGGGTATTTCGTTCTAGCAGAAAGATATATTGTCTATTAGGGTAGGGACTAGCAGTTCTCATTTATTTCTGTGGCATTCACAGCCCTTGATAGGCTCTTCTAAGATGTCAATATATGATTGCTTGCACTTTAATCTGACCTGAACAAATTGCTGCTGCAGTATTTTTTTTTTTAAGAATGGCAAAAACTTCGAGCTAAAAAAATCGCAAATGTTGTGAGCATCGTAGACAATTGGGTGGGCGTGGTAATTTGAGATGCTGGTCATGTCATCATCTCTGATTTGCTGCAACTGGCATTCTTGTTCCAAATTCATAACTTCGTCGATGGCACGTGCCTCAGTTTCTAGCATGAAAATGTATAGTCTTTTTTCCGAGTCCAATCATTTTGTTGCATACTAAATCAATTACAATATCTGTCTGCAGGCTGCGTCTCGTTGGTTACTTGCTAAAAGTCGGCCTTGCAGTTAATCAAGCTTATTCTGTAGACGAACACAGTATGGCGCCGATTATGGCAAGGTTAAGGACTACACCAAAATCTTATGGCTCAGTCAATTCTGAGCGTGACCATTCCTCCTTCCCTATATATATACATATATACTTATAAAAAGAGAGATTATCAGTTCAAATGCCTAGGAATTATTATTCTACTAGCCCCTCCCCTCTCAGTTTGTTTCCATTAGCTAAGCCCAAAGGAACAAGGACACCTGTTTTCTGAAAAAAAAAAAAGGCTTCGATACCTCCATCCCCACTCCTCTGTCACCTTTGTGGTAGTTTTCTTTTTCCAGTACTGCGTTGGGCGATTTCCTGATGAAGAACTTGGCATGAACTCTGTCTCGCTTTCAGCTCCAGAGAATAATCATCAAGCGAACTGATGGCTACTTACATTTTTCTGACATGTGAATAAACGAACAAGCTCAGTCGACTCTTTTTTTTTTCCTGTCTCGACCGTCGTAGGAGCAAAAACTGCCGACGATGGATCAAAAAGAACCAGAAGGAAAGCTTCGTTCACGCGAAAAGACCAACAAAAAAGCACTAACTCGCGTTGCTGTTAAAGTCAGGATTGTAGTTCGACACGTGGGAAATGTAATGCAGTTAATCTACAGAATTACGTTACGCATTCGAGGATTCTCAGAAAATGTTCGGTCATCTCATGACTCTACTAGTACAAGGGAGAAATTGATACATATTCCCCCCCCCCCAGGAACTCCAAATGTGCTCTTTTGCCGTCTATTTCCGAAGTTTATAATTTGTGAAAATCCTCCAAAAGTGACATGAAGTTTTATGTAAACGGCAGAAGTACATCGATTCCAGTCGAAAAATTGGCCGCTTTGAAATGTCAATATTTAAACAAATGCAGGAACAAAACGCAAACCGCCAGTTCATCATACTTAACAATTATCCTACGAAATCGCGCGGAATATTTGCGTTACGGCAGACAAATCAGTCATACCTTTGGATAACCTTGTGGGCTAATTTCGTGAAATTTATGAAGATGTGCGAAAACCTATAAGTGTGGAAAATCCTATCACGATCACGTGCACTGGTCAGGATGTATGCAAATTTTTGCATCGTCTCGTAACCGCTTGTGACATCTTGTCGACAGGTAAACAACAGAAACAACTGTGCGATGGAAAATCTCCCGATGAACGCTTGAAGTAATTGCTTTTACGACTAATTTAAAGGATTATTTAGCAGATTTGATGGGAATATTTTGCCCATAGCACAAGGAGAGGAAAAACATAAATAAGCAGCATTGCGACGTTTCGGTTGGAGAATGTTCGCCGTTCGGTGAAATTGAAGAAGAACGGTATACGTACGTATGGAACGTACGCACAAAGCAAACACTATGGACCACTTACAATAACTTACATATCCGTGTACAGGTTAGTATATTTAACTTGTTTCATGCGTCAACGGTGCCGATATCTGCCGATATTTTCATCTGAAGGAATTCTATGCCGGCTCATTCTTGGTCACGCAATCATCAGATGGCGTGATTTTGTGCTTTCTAAGCACGATTTTAAAAAAATTCCTGAATATTCTAAAATCATTTGCCCAAACAAACCTTAACGTAATTTGAAAGTACAACTTCATTAGTCAAGGCACATGGTCAAACTCGTCGTTCTTCTTGACCTATCGATTGAGGTAACAAAAAGAAGCCTTATTTTTTTTTATTCCCTTGAACACTATGATTATTCTTAAGTTTATAAAATCATAAGGTTCGGAAGAGTTAAACAACAAATTGGTAGTATTACAGCCTTCCCCGGTTCAATAGTTTTGATACGCGAGCCGAGTGAACTTAAAGGAATTTTTACCCTTCCTGGTCTCGCAAAATCGAGCTTAGAGCTATGAACGGAGTTTTTTGTTTTCTCAGAAATAGAGTTATTTCAAGGAAAAAACTACACAGCGTTTGTGTACTTACAAAGGGCTACCACCATGCAAAAGAAGAGCGAATTTGAATTTTCAAGCTTTGCCGCTCAATGTTTGATTTTTGTACGGATTTGCTCTTAAATCTTCCGGATTTTCAAAAATCATCCAATATGACTTCAAAACGCCGTCGTTGTGGCTTTTTTTATTTAGTTGCATATTGTTAAAGTCATAGAAGTTGAATTGTAGCCAATCACGACATGTCACCAAATCTGGCAAACCGCCCCCAAATAAAGAGATATTACACAAGGCGACATGAGCGCAATTTGAAACTCCACGAAACTGCCTTCATTTCGTTTCTGTCTCTAAATTTCTAAACAGCAGGCCTGACGTTCTTTGAACAAGACTGTCTGGACTCGCACAATAGCTTTCGTTAGCGGCATGGATCTCAAGCCTTGTTTTGGAACGAAGTCATTGCCGCTGGAGCTCGAAACTGGTCTGAGTTTCTTTTGCAGGACCAAAGCTTAACACCTGACACAAACCATAATCTAGGAGAAAATCTTGGTTTTGTGGAGATCATTCCAGCGCAGCCCATATGCAACAACGCGTCTCAATGTTCGTGTTTTCGGTTGCAAGTCAGATAGTGGATGCTAGGTACAACGAGTTATCCAATTACAACTTTAGTGAAGGGGTCCCGATTAATGCAAGTAAGCTGTAAGTTCAATTTACCCAGTTAGTGTGGCGAACCTCAAATGAACTTGGGGTCGGGGTCGCCTCGGGGGGAAACTTTCACTACATCGTGGCTCGTTATAGTCCTAGAGGAAATGTAGGAGGCCCTGACTAGTTCACGAGATTTGTTCCAGTCTTGCAGCCAACAGGTTTGTAGAAAGTATCAGTCACTCGCTAATGGAATTTTAATGCCTTCTTCCTATCCGTTTTATCCGGTCAGGGTCTCGGAAGGAGATAAATAATAATAAACAATTATTGGACGAGGTTGAGCAAAATATCGTGATTTGTCAGTAGCGAGCAGATCAGATATTTGCCGGTGCTGAAGGCAGAGGCAAATAATTGATCTGCGAGACACTGACAAATCACGATATTTTGCGCAATCGAGTTCAATAATTGTTTTATCATTCAACAAGATTTAACCAGCAAGCTTGTTTCACAATTATTTATTCCTATCCAAGTGGAGTATAAAGATGATAATGAATAAGTGCGCGCACAGTGCTTTCATTTCGTTCAAAACTTTAATATTCTGCAGAAAAAAATACAAAATTAGTAGATTCCGCTGTCGCCAACATTTAATTGCTTTAAAACGAATACATCAACTGATTTTCCAAAAAGTACAACGTTCAGAAGGAAGATTCACACTTTTCTTCAAATTTTTAAGTCAAAAATCGCAGAAGTTCCGCACTTTAATGGCTTACTTGCCTGCGTTTGAGTTTGAGCTATTCCTTCGCGTTTAGCTGTGAAATTTCCGCTTGAAATACAATGTTGGCTTTAATTGGCGAAGTCGGATCTTTGATGATATCCATTTTTTGACAGCTGCGAGACACTGACAAATCAAGATACTTTGCGAAATCGAGTTCAATAATTGTTTTATCATTCAACAAGACAATGTGTTTTTGCGCTTGTTTCACAATTATTTATTCCTGCACCAAGTCTGCGCTTTCATTTCGTTCAAAACTTTAATATTCTACAAATCAACGAATACATTAACTGATTTGCCAAAAAGTTCAAAGTTCAAAAGGAAGATTCACGCTTTTTTCTTCAAATTTTTTAGTCAAAAATCGCAGAAGTTCCGCACTTTAATGGCTTACTTGCCCGCGTTTGAGTTTGAGCTCTGAACAGGTGACTCGACTGCGCACGAGCAGAATTATTCGTACCGTAATGCGCATGAGCAGACAATTATTCGTAGGCAGTTATTTGCAGTGACGTAATGGCCTCTCGGCCAATTAAAACGCCGGATAAAATGACATGAATGATAAAAGAAGCTAGGAAAGGGCCTTTGATCACAGCCATGCATATCAGTCTAATGTTGTGCCTTGTTATCGTTCAGTATACCTAATAGCTCAGGCAAGGCAGAAGTTTGACTTGGGCTAATAAGAGTAAAAAAGTAAAGACATAAGTCAAGTTTCTAGGCAGTGGGTGAAAGCCACTGGAGAAAGAAACAAGTATGTCGATATGAATTGAACGATCTACATAGGAAAGGAAAAGAGTTATTCACTTTCTTGCAATATTTGCCTAATTTTTTAGCGCCACCAACAACACAACCAATCACAACAGGTCCACCGGAAACAACAGCAAGATTTCCGAATTCGACAAGTCCCACTACACCACCAAACAAAACATCAGCATCACCAACGGGGCCTGTAGCATCTGTCAGCACTCCACCAGACACCACAACTCCGCCACCAACGACCCCTCCACCGCCTTGCAACGCTACGCGTCGAACTCCATTGCAGGAAGACAGAATTAACGCTCTGACCTTCACTATTGCAAATTACACCATTGAAGAGGTTTGTTTTTTGTTTTGGTTTAGTTTATATAAATTATGTTGACGAAAACTTTGCAAACAACCCACCATGTTGGATGACTTCACAGTTCCCCAAGAAACTCCAACGATATGTTGAAGCGGAATAGCACAGTATTTATTTTAAGGCAACCTCTTCCCCCTGAAGCATTGTACGGAGGGAAAAGTCTGTTTGAGGGTAAATACAAAATTATGCGATTACACTTTTAAGCCTTATTTAGGAGTGTATGTATCTTTATTGTTATCCCAAAACAAACAAACCTGAACAAAATTAATCATTTGAATCTTTCAGTGGTGCGCAAGAGAAGAAGAGTTTAAGCGATCACTCGTTACCTTTTTGTAAGTAATATGTACTTCACTAGGTATAAACGTGTTAGTAATATGACGTTCATAGGTTTAAACGTCTTGAAATCTCTTGCTTTGGCACTGTGGAGCTTCATATCATCCATGGTCACATTTCAGGTATTTTTTCTTCAGTGATCTTATTCATTTTACCCGAAATCCTAATGCTTAGTCCCAAAAAAGATCACGAACCAAACTTTTATAATTATACGAGGGTGTATTGAGGAAAACTGCTGTTATTTCTTTGACAAATCGAGACTGGAAAAGTTCTTAAAAAACTCCTTTGTAATACTTTGGCACCCCGAGACACAAACAACCGAGACACAAACAACAGTGTGAGCCGATATTATCCTAAAACCTAAAAATACGGGGTAAATCTTTGTTATTCTACATTTTTCTATTTACTTACTTGCTAAGTTACTTGCTCCCTTGCTTGACTGCTTTCTTGCTTACTTACTTCCAGCAAGTTTAAGGCTCTTGGGTGGACAAAATAAACAAAGGCTTACGAATATTGCAATTAATTTTTTTTGCTACAAACAATAAATGAATATCAGAACGATACTTCTAGCATAAATCGTTTTGAATCATCCTTTGTCCTTTTAGACCAGAAGCTGAGGTATTTATATTACCAGGATTTCCCGTCCTCAACAGTCCGCTGCAGATAAGGTTCTATGTTCGTGTGTCATTTGGGAATGCTTCTATTTCACTGGATAGAGCTACGTTAACAAATATTTTGCAGTCTTTCTTGCAAAATTTAACTGCTACATTTGGAGTGCAATTTTCTGGTAAGAACTGCATTGTTTCTCATATTTTAAGCTTACAATTTGGCTGATTGCCGAACATGCATGGACTTACGCTAGCTTTAAGCTAAAAGTTACATAATTGGGACGATTGTTTTAATAAAGACTTGGAGGTATCGTGGTGTAAGATTGTCTTATACCTTCAGAAGATCGTTTGCCTTTTTTAGAAGATAAAGCGGTCAGGTGCCAAATTATTATTATGACTTCATTTGAAGTAAAGTAACGCTGTTGATTAGAAAATTCAACATTTTTGGATTTATTGATTTGAACTGGTCAACGAAACCAAAAAAATTTTACAGAAAAAAATCATTCAAAATGCCGACGGTCTTCTAGAGCATGGTTGCCATATCTCGCAAAGCCCACGAAGCAAATTTATTTGCAGAAAATGACTTTTTCTATATTTGCCTAAAAACGGAGGTCAACTTTATTATTTTTTGTCCTTTCCTGTTTGAAGAATTAGCGTTTGAGCCGCAGTGAAAACCCTTTTTGTCCTTTAATAGTTGATGGTGGCTTCACAAACTGGGGTCCCTGGGAACGTTGCAGTTCAACTTGTGGCGTTGGAAGCCAGTATCGCTTTCGCACCTGCACCAATCCTCCTCCTAGTAACAATGGCTCAGACTGCGTGGGACGTAGGAACGAAACACAAGCATGCAACTCAGGATCGTGCCCAGGTAAAGAAGTAAATGAGGCATTATTTTGGGAGGGTGGCCTATTGGGCTCACAAGGTGATATTAAGAGGGTTTCTACATCACGAAAATGACTATTTATAATACAAAATAGTCCAAAACAACTTGCAAAGAAAGACAAATTTATAGTGTTATTGAAAAAACGTTTCATAAATCCTACAGCTAAGATCACAGAATTTCAAATTAAAATGAAAATCTTACCCTGCGGGGGGGGGGGGGCACATTGTGCCCGCGCTGATTTTAACGAGCTTTAACTTTTAAACGGCTGGACGAATAATCACCAAATCTCGTGACTTTTCCTAAAATTTATCAGAGAAAATGTTCCTGTGTAAATGACGTGTTTATGATTGACGTTTCCATAGCAACCGTATTTTGACTATTTTCTGTGTTTTTCAGTCTTTTTTTCAGTTTTTTCCCCTTTGTTTGTAAGTAGAAGAGGATCCTTTACTTTTGTGTGCTTGGTTTGATTAAGTATGTTTCTTAGAACAAAATCATACGTTTTTCGATGTCGTAATTGTCAGTTTTATGACTGCAGGTTTGGGATTCAAGATGGCGGCCCATTTTTCAAAATGGCCGATTTGTGACGTCATTTTGACGTCACGACACGTGATAATTGACACGTCATAAGCCCAATCTGTTAAGCTAATGACGTGCTACAAACGTGCCAAGTTTCATCACAAGAGCGTTAATAGTTTTCGAGATCTATGGGGGGGGGGCCTTTGTGCCCCTCCCGCCAGGCTCAGAAACTCGAAAAAAGCCCAGGCGAAATAGGGTTAAGTTCATTTTCACATGGTACTGAAACATAATTTTTACATCAGTTTCGGCGTCACCATCAACTTCCCCATCAGACTCAGTGTCAATATCAACGTCTGCGTCAGTTTCAATGTCACTATCGACCTCTGCATCAGTTTCGGTGTCACCATCAACGTCTGTTTCAGTTTCAGAATCACCATCAACTTCTGCACCAGTGTCAGCGTCACCATCAACTTCCACATCAGAAAATGTCGTTTTACCATCGACCTCTGCATTAGTTTCAGTGTCAGCATCAACTTCTGCATCCGTGTCAGCGTCAGCATCAACGTCTGCATCAGTGTCAGTGTCAGCATCAACTTATGCATCAGTTTTAAAGTCACCATCAACGTCTGCATCAGCGTCAGTGCCAGGATCAACTTCCGCATCACTGTCGGTGTCAGCATCAACTTCTCCATCAGTTTCGGTGTCACAATCTACTTCTGCATCAATTTCAGGGTCACTATCAACTTCTGCATCAGATTCAGTGTCAATATCAACTTCTGCATCAGTTTCAGTGTCAGCATCGACCTCTGCATCAGTTTCAGTGTCACCATCGACGTCTGCGTCAGGTTCAGTTTCACCATCAACGTTTGCATCAGTTTCGGCGTCACCATCAACTTCCGCATCAGATTCAGTGTTAATATCAACGTCTGCTTCAGTTTCAGTGTCACTGTCGACCTCTGCATCAGTTTCGGTGTCACCATCAACGTCTGCTTCAGTTTCAGTGTCACCATCAACTTCTGCACCAGTGTCAGTGTCACCATCAATTTCCACATCAGAAAATGTAGTTTCACTATCGACCTCTGCATCAGTTTCAGTGTCAGCATCAACTTCTGCATCAATTTCAGTGTCACCATCAACTTCTGCACTAGTTTCAATGTCAGCATCAACTTCTGCATCAGTTTCAGTGTTACCATCAGCCTCTGCACCTGATACACTGTCACCCTCACCATCAGAGACTGTGCCACCAGTAACCGCCACTCCAGGTAGATTATTACGTTTTTTACATCAGTTTCTTGTTAGAAAGGTGTCTTCATACGGCAAATTTTTGACACGACAAACCTCCACAAACACGAAGTTTTGGCTTAAGTCCCAGTTAATTGCAACTGCTCCCTTATCTTCTGTCATAGTTAAGTTCTTGAGTTCTTATTTGGCATACGTTCACACCTCCACTGCATTGATAATTGTAATGTACGTTCAAATTTTATAATTGCATCTCTAAGGATTCTCAATTAATGTAAATTGCGCTGGAACATATTGGGCACGCTGATAAAATTTCTTACGCCAAATTGTATTTGTCAACATGGGTATTTCAAACCCATGCTATTTCCGTATGAAGGCACATTGATACAAGGAGGAGTTGGTGTCTGTTAAAATTTACTTTATTGCCACTTGAGAGGGGTTTCATTTTGGAAGTTGAAGGCGTGACACGCAATTCACTTTGCCACAGCGTGTTCTTTGAAAATCCAACTTACAAGCCTGTTGTATACACTGCAGTGAGGGGTTCAGGCGAATGTGCAGTAAAATTTTACACTTCGCGGGCGCTTGAGCTCAGACAGCATTTTCTTCACAGGGTACGGGTAGAATGAGGCCTCTGATGAACTGAGTGTTTCGGAATCCCTTTCGGACTAACGTTTTAGTTAGATAACTCAAAGTTCCAAAAACGTTGAGCGCTGTTTGAAAGAACAAAGATTCATATGCTTTGCAGCATATGTTTTGGGCTGGAGTGATCGACACCACACCAAACTGTCTCATATTGTGACCGTTGCCCAGTATTTTACTTTGATTTTTCAGAAGGAACGTCGACCTCTTTCGCGCTTGAGTGCACATAGCCTCATTCCAGTTCAAGGCTGAAATTCCATGCCGCCAACGAAATCTATTGTGCGAGACAAAACAATCTTGTTCAAAGAACGTCGACCCTATACTGTTACGACTAAATTGCAACTTAAACAGAGGCAGATCCAGGAGTATAGTTGAGGGTGAGAAACTCCCTTCTTTGACCAATTTGTCTTTCCCTTATTGATTTACAATCTGCTGTTTCAAAAAATACTAGGAAAATTTACCACCAGAGTCCAGAGTCCCCTTCGCTCAGGGGCATTTGCCACCCCCACTAGTACTTGCAACCCCTCCTTTCAGAAAATCCTGGATCCACCCCATGAAGGCAGTGTTTGTGTGACTACCCATGGCCTAATGTGTCGTCACGTGTGATATCACAGATATCACACGTGATACAAGTGATGTCATATCGGGTTTTGTCACACTCAGTTTAACAAAGCCTTGTTGTATGCTCAACTTCATGCCTTCAACACCTTTCCTTTGCTACTTAATTGTCTGCTTACCAATGAACTAACTTGTCGGACCTTCCAACAAACAGAACTTGTGCGATAAGGGGCACATGCCCAGGGCTGCAAGCTATTGATGGCCCACTTAATCCTTTAAACAAAACAAGTAGAAAGAAAACGCAAATTTAAATCGTCCGAAAAGATAACAAACAGTTTTAAAAACGCGCACGAAAAATCCTTGGGAATAGACAGCAGCCTGTGCGGGGGACTGACACCAATTTGTCTAACGAATGCGTCGTCTGCCTCTGGTGGTCATGGGCTCGAAATATGTTCGCCATTTGAGTAAGGTTATTATGATTTCCTGAAGCAAGGCCCTTCAGCTATACTAGAAGATTAAACCGTCTTTCAAATTTCCTTGTTAAATAATTATGTGCCATTTTTCTTGACGAGGGCTAAAATGGCCTTGTTGTTGTTGTCAAGCATTGTGTGGCCCTTTCCTTCATCACGTAAAACTTGAGAAGACCACTGAAAGTCGGAGTCCAAAACTAAGGCAAATATATAACCAAATTCAAAACATTTGAAAAAGGATTATCTGAACTCTGTGGAGTTAAAAATAGCACGAGTGTTAGCACGGGTAAAATTTGCCGCCGAGGGGCCAATTTTGCAAGTTACACGATAACAAACTCTTCCGTGATCTTATTGCTATGCACCGCATTTGTTTAGACTGCTAAGAATTAAGATTAAACCGTCTTTCAAAATTCCCTTGTTAAATATGAAAAAATTGAAAAAGGATTATCTGTACCCTGTAGAGTTAAAAATGGCAAGAGTGTTAGCACGGGTAAAATTTGCCGTTAAGGAGCCAATTGTGCAATCAATTTTACACCAAAACAAACTCTTCCGTGATCTTATTGCTATTCACCGAATTTGTTTACAACGTCATTAAAAGGATACTACTAAGAATCGGTGTTGAATAAGTATTTTTAATAAGAAACCATACACACTTGTTATTTGGTAGAGTCAAAAATAGAAAAGGTGTTGGCAGAGGTCAAATTACCTCCTAAAAGGGTGAATTATCCTACACGAAAGGATGTCACTTAAATATCTGCCTTGTCTCTTCAACGCAAAAAACAAAAATCAACTTTGGTGTTGTTGCTATGCATTGTGTATTTGTTTATGATGCCACTTTGAACAAACCACTGAGAATGGGAGTCCGATAAGTAGGTCTAAGTACAAACTTTAAATACTTGACAAGGTATTGTTTGGTTGCGGTTTGTATACTGGGTTTGCATTAAAAATAGACAGAATGTTAGCACCAGGTCGTTTAACTCGCTTAAGGCCCAAATTTCCAAACACGAAAGCATTTTTTTGCAGTCGCATCAAAGTAGTTAGAAAAAGACACACTTTCAGTAGATGCGGTTACGTCCGCGCGTAAATTTTGTCCAACGCCATTGATATTAGATGTCGGCTTATTTCCTTGGTACACTGTTTCTTTTAAAAGAGGAGAAACTATGCATACTGTACGCTGTGGCTGAAATTTGGTTACGACAATGTATCTCAAATACGTCCGTTAGAAATACATCTGAAATAACAATTTCAAAAGGTTTATTAGGTTTACTTGAAAGATAGCGATTTTGTAGACTGGCATGTAAAATCATCAAATGATATCCTGATCTCAAGCAGAAGTTAACTCGAAACATTTAGCCAAAAGTGATATTGTTTCTTTTTCCACGGCACCTTCACTTGTCAGGCAACCCTACATACAGAGCCCCGTGCTTAGCAGTCTAATAACTCCACTGTTTCTCATGGGAGAGATAAATATGAAAACTAATGTCGCAAGTGGCAAGAAATAATACGATTTCATATTCTTACAAAAGAATTTATGTATACTCGTAAACTATATTCATGGATGATTCGCTTTCCTTCGCGGAAATTAAAATTGTCTGCCCTTTTAAAAATGTACATTTTTTAACTTTTCAATATGCTTTAAAGGATTTTATTCTCAAGATTTGAATAGTTAAGATATTTTTTATTCTGGATGATTTAATGATTAAATGTTGGTCATTATAAATAGGTTTGCCTTCAGCTTTTGTGTGATGGAAAACTAAGGAATTATTTTTTAAACACGCAGAAGTAAAAACATGATAGAGTTGGTACTTTATAAATCTTCTGGATTTTCAAAAATCATGCATCGTTGTGCCTTTTTTTTCATTTAGTTGCATAACGTTGAAGTCATAGAAGTTGAATTGTAACCAATCACGACATATCACCAAATCTGGTGAACCGCCCCCAAATAAAGAGATATTACACATGGCGACATGAGCGCAATGTAAAGCTCCACGAAACTGCCTTCATTTCGTTTCTGTTTCTAAATTTTCTGAACAGCAGGCCTGACGCTCTTTGAAAAAGACTGTCTGAACTTGCACAATAGCTTTTGTTCGCGGCATGGATCTCAAGCCTTGTTTTGGAACGAATTCATTGCTACTCGACCTCGAAACTGGTCGGAGTTTCTTTTGTAGAACCAAAGCTTAACACACGACACAAGCCATAATCTAGAAGAAAATCTTGGTTTTGTTGAGATCATTCCAGCGCAGCCCATATGCAACAACGCGTCTCGATCTTCGTGTTTTTGCCGCAGTCAGATAGTGGAAGCCTGATACAACGAGTTATCCATTTACAACTTTAGTGAAGGGGTCCCGATTAATGCAAGCAAGCCTTATCTTCATTTTACCCAGTTAATGTGGCGACCCTCAACTGGTCTTGGGGTCGGGGTCGCCTCGGGGGGAAACCTTCACTGCATCGTGGCTCGGTATAGTCCTAGAGGAAATGTAGGAGACCCTGACGAGTTCACGAGATTGGTTCCAGTCTTGCAGCCAACAGGTTTGTACAAAGTATCACTCACTCGCTAATGAAATTTTAATGCCTTCTTCCCCTCCGTTTTATCCGGCCAGGGTCTCGGAAGGAGATAAAGCGAATTCTTGAAAACCTCCTCTTACTAAATGATAAGGTGAACAAAAGATGAAATTTGTCAGCCTTTGTGCATGGTTAATTTTGGGCCAGGTTTGGGCTTTGAGTGGGATGAGGTTTGGTTTAGTCATTTTTTTAATGACATTTTATTTGTCAATTAAAGAAGCTAGGAAAGGGCCTTTGATCACAGCCATGCATATCAGTCTAATGTTGTGCCTTGTTATCGTTCAGTATCCCTAATAGCTCAGGCAAGGCAGACGTTTGACTTGCACTAATAAGAGTAAAAAAGTAAAGACATAAGTCAAGTTTCTAGGCAGTGGGTGAAAGCCACTGGAGAAAGAAACAAGCATGTTGATATGAATTGAAGGATCTACTGCACAGGAAAGGAAAAGAGTTATTCACTTTCTTTCAATATTTGCCTGATTTTTGTAGCACCACCAACAACACAACCAATCACAACAGGTCCACCGGAAACAACAGCAAGACCTCCGAATTCGACAAGTCCGACCACACCACCAAACAAAACATCAGCATCACCAACGGGGCCTGTAGCATCTGTCAGCCCTCCACCAGACACCACAACTCCGCCACCAACGACCCCTCCACCGCCTTGCAACGCTACGCGTCGACCTCCATTGCAAGAAGACAGAGATAACGCTCTGACCTTCACTATTGCAAATTACACCATTGAAGAGGTTTGTTTTGGTTTAGTTTATGTAAATTATGTTGATGAAAACTTTGCAAACAACCCGCCATATTGGATGACTTCACAGTTCTCCAAGGAACTCCAACGACATGTTGAAGTGGACTAGCACACTATTTTAAGGCAACCTCTTCCCCCTGAAGCATTGTATGAAGAGAAAAGTCTGTTTGAGGGCATATAAAAAATTATGTAATTACACTTTTAAGCCTTATTTAGGAGTGTATGTATTTTTATTGTTATCCCAAAACAAACAAACCTGAACAAAATTAATCATTTGAATCTTTCAGTGGTGCGCAAGAGAAGAAGAGTTTAAGCGATTACTCGCTGCCTTTTTGTAAGTAATATTTACTTCATTATGTATAAAAGTGTTAGTAATATGAAGTTCATAGGTTTAAACGTTTTGAAATCTCTTGCTTTGGCACTGTGGAGCTTTATATTATCCATGGTCACATTTCAGGTATTATTTCTGATCTTATTCATTTTACCCGAAATCCTAATGCTGAGTCCCAAAAAAGATCACGAACCAAACTTTTATAATTATACGAGGGTGTATTGAGGAAAACAGCTGTTATTTCTTTGACAATTTGAGACTGGAAAAGTTCTTAAAACATTCCTTTGTAATACTTCGGCCCAACGAGACACAAACAATATTATCCTAAAACCTAAAAATACGGGGTAAATCTTTGTTATTCTACATTATTATATGGCAAGCAATTCTCCAGTCTAAATCGAGTGTTCTGATTGGTTAGTTTTCGGTCGGGATTTTACAGTACGGACCATTACTATGGAAACGGTCCTTTTTAGATATTTTTTTTCGCGCTCCCGCAAAATTCAAACTCCGAAAACGCAAGAAGATTTAAAAAAGGAAAGGTTTGGAGCTGGTACAAAACCGGAATGATCGAGGTAAACACGCTTGTTCAGCTGTGAAAAGCGCTCTTCAATTAACTTTACCGACTTTTTGATATAGGCAAAACATTCGCCAGCAGTGAATCAAAAAGCATGGCCAACGTTCTTCAGTGACTGTGTGTGTGTTTATTGTTTTTTTTTTTGTTTTTTTTTTTTGTACGGCTATTAGACTGTAAGCTGTGAAGAGCCGCGTAAATCGGCCAACACTTAAACAATAATTATTAAAATTCAGCATTAACAAAAGAGTACGTTTCTCACAAGAAAACCTCTCGGCGAAAAAAACTGAAAACTGCAAAACAACTAGCAAACGGCTGTCATCAGCAACTGTAAATCGAACGGAAGCGATCATGTTCTTGTCTAGTTTAATATTGGCCATTGCTTCAGTCAGCGCTTTCCACAAGAACAAATTAAAGCTACACGTACATGTATTAAACTAACAGTGTACCTTGATTCCTCAGCGAGATTTTTCCTCTTGTAGTGGACATCTTTGAAAATAATTTTAGCTTGTTCACAAGTCCGCTCTTGCTGTAGCTCGCGCTAAAAACAACTCTGTTAGGTGCGACGAAAATTTGCTCTCAGCATCCACAAAGTTCTCCATAAAGCCACTGAAGCAAACAACTGGCAGTATTTGATGGAGACATAATTTCCAGTGTCTTTTTTTTTAAATTCGAGTGTTCCTTCGTTCACCTTGCGGATTACGGACTAACACGCTGCCACAATTTCCAGTTTGAGAAGCACGTTTCTGAGATACTATCGCGGCCTTTTCATTATTCTTCTTTTGCCCGAATTGTCTCTGCCCATAACGAAGACGTATTTTCAAATAAAACTATCTTGTGTTGTAGAGGATAACGAAAAACTGACACATATTTTAGAAGCAGAGCAGTTTTCATTCAAGAGCCACGCAAGTTTTCGCCGATCGACAGCAACGATCATCAAACTGATTCGAAAGCCAGTTAAAATCGCTGGCTTCTTTCCTTGACATCGCGCCGGAAATTGACTTGAATGAACTACCGGAAGTGTTGTTTCGTACGAAAAATGATGCCATATAATAAACTACTTACTAACTTCACTTGCTCGGGACCGTACTGGGGAATATTGGCCCTCGGTCGTTTTTGTACGGACCTCGCTGCGCTCGGTCCGTACTGCCACGACCTCGGGCTAATATTCCCCAGTACGGCCCTCGCGTTCAGTTAGTAAGAAGTTATTATTTTTCTATTTACTTACTTGCTTAGTTACTTGCTCCGCTTGCTTGACTGCTTTCTTACTTACTTATTTCCAGCAAGTTTAAGGCTCTTGGGTGGACAAAATAAACAAAGGCTTACGAATATTGCAATTATTTTTTTTTTGCTACAAAAAATAAATGGATATCAAAATGATACTTCTAACATAAATCGTTTTGAATCATCCTTTGTCCTTTTAGACCAGCAGCTGAGGTATTTATAATACCAGGATTTCCCGTCCTCAACAGTCCGCTGCAGATAAAGTTCTATGCTCGTGTGCCATTTGAGAATGCTTCTGTTTCACTGGACAGAGCTTCGTTAACAAATATTTTGCAGTCTTTCTTGCAAAATTTGACTGCTACATTTGGAGTGCAATTTTCTGGTAAGAACTGCATTGTTTCTCATATTTTAAGCTTATAGTTTGCCTGATTGCCGAACATGCATGGGCTTACGCTAGCTTTATGCATAATTGGGACGATTGTTTTAATAAAGACTCGGGTGTATCGTGGTGAAAATTGCCTTATACCTTCAGAAGATAAAGATAGAAGATAAAGCGGTCAGGTGCCAAATTATTATTAAGACTTCATTTGAAGTAAAGTAACGCTGTGATTAGAAAATTCAACATCTTTGGATTTGTTGATTTAAACTGGTCAACGAAACCAGAGAACTTTAAAAAAGAATTAATTCAAAAAATGTCGACGGTCTTCTAGAACATGGTTGCCATATCTCGCAAAGCCCACGAAGCAAATTTATTTGCAGAAAATGGCCTTTACCTATATTTGCCCAAAAACGGAGGTCAACTTTATTATTTTTTGTCTTTCCTGTTTGAAGAATTAGCGTTTGAGCCGCAGTGAAAATCCCTTTTTGTCCTTTAATAGTTGATGGCGGTTTCACAAACTGGGGTCCCTGGGAACAGTGCAGTTCAACTTGTGGCGCTGGAAGCCAGATTCGCTTTCGCAACTGCACCAATCCTCCTCCTAGTAACAATGGCTCAGACTGCGTGGGACCTAGGAACGAAACACAAGCATGCAACTCAGGACCGTGCCCAGGTAAAGAAGTAAATGAGTCATTATTTTGGCAGGGTGGCCTATTGGGCTCACAGGGTGATATTAAGAGGGTTTCTACGGCACGAAAATGACTATTTATAATACAAAATACTTAAAAACAACTTGCAATGAGATACAAAATTATAGTGTTATTAAAAAAAACGTTTCATAAATTCTACTGCTAAGATCCCAGAATTTTCATGGGTGACAAATTACTCCTTAATTCTGGCGCGGAATTTCAGCGTTAATTTATAATTTCACATGTGAAATTACAAAATTGCTATGGAAACGGGTCTATAGCTCAGCGCCAAGATCGCGCCAAGATGGCGGTGATGGAAGATGTTTTGTGCAGAATTTTGTGTAATCTGTAAATTGTGACTTTTAATTGACTGAACTTCTCAGAAATCAACTGCGAGCCAAAAAGACAGCGAAAAGAAAAGACAGCGAAAATTTTTGAAAGGCACGCCAGTTGCTGATCGAATGATTGGCCGCGAGCTCAGAGAAGTAATTCAGTGGATTTGGGCACTTCTTCGAATGAAATAAAGGTCAGTTTTAAATACAAATTTGCTTCCGAAGTTAACTTTCGTTAAAACATGTTTTCTTTTCGTAGTTTGAATGCATTTGTGAAGCCTTCTGAGCCTTGCTCGATGGAGCAACGTGGTGCTCGATTCAGTGAATTTGCCGGATAAAACGCGGATAACCTTTGCCAAGCGATTTGCTTTGGTACTTTTCAAGTAAAAATTCAGAGTATGGCGTATTTTGCTGTCGGTTACAAATACACGAAATAGTCAAAGCGTGGTAAAAACTTCCCACAAGATTTTTTCATTATTTCACTTAGAAAAATGTGAACTTTAGCCAATCTGTGTGCTTTAAACTTTTCAATGCTTGGAGTTCTCGACGCGATAAACAAGTCAAAACCCTGACGATTGTGAGCGTTAAATTTGTCTCTCATGATATTAATAGGTAATCAAATGGTATACTCATGAAATTAGGAAATAATTTCACTTGTGCTTTGTGCTCAGGACAAAACGCGCGTGAAATTATTTCCTAATTTCACTCGTCACCATTTGATTACACACACTAAATGAAAATCTTAACCCTATTTAGCCTGGGGGGGGGGGGAGAGCAAACTGTGCCCTCGCTGACTTTAACGACCTATAACTTTTAAACGGCTGGGCGAATAAACACCAAATCTCGTGACTTTTCCTAAAACTTATCAGAGAAACTTTTACTGTGTAAGTAACGTGTCTGTGATGATTGACGTGTCTATAGCAACAGTCTACTCAGAAGTGTATGTTGAATATTTTCTGTGTTTTTCAGTCTTTTTTTCAGCTTTTTTCCCCTTCGCTTGTAAGAAGAAGAGAATCCTTTACTTTTGTGTGCTTGTTTTGATTAAGTATGTTTCTTAGAACAAAATCATATTTTTTCGATGCGTAATTGTCAGTTTTATGACTGCAAGTTTGGGATTCAAGATGGCGGCCTATTTTTTTGACGTCATGACACATCATAACTGACAGGTCAAAAGCCCAATCTGTTAAGCTAATGACGTGCTACAAACGTGCCATGTTTCATCACAATAGCGTTAATAGTTTTCGAGATCTATAGGGGGTCACTTTGTGTTCCCCACCCAAGGCTCAGAAACTGAAAAAAGCCCAGGCGAAATAGGGTTAAGTTCATTTTCACTTGGTAATGAAACATAATTTTTACATCAGTTTCGGCGTCACCATCAACTTCCGCTTTAGATTCAGTGTCAATATCAACGTCTGCGTCAATTTCAGTGTCACTATCGACCTCTACTTCAATTTTCAGTGTCAGCATCAACTTCTGCATCCATGTCAGTGTCAGCATCAACGTCTGCATCAGTTTCAGTGTCACCATCGACTTCTGCATCAGTTTTAGTGTCACCATCGACGTCTGCATCAGCGTCAGTGCCAGGATCAACTTCTGCATCACTGTCAGTGTCGGCATCAACTTTTCCATCAGTTTTGGTGTCAGAATCAACTTCTGTATCGGTAGATACAGTGTCAGTATCGTCCTCTCCATCAGTTTTGGTGTCACCATCAACTTCTGCATCAATTTCAGCGTCACTATCAACTTCTGCATCAGTTTCAGTGTTAGCATCCACCTCTGCATCAGTTTCAGTGTCACCATCGACGTCTGCGTCAGGTTCAGTTTCACCATCAACGTCTGCATCAGTTTCGGCGTCACCATCAACTTCCGCATCAGATTCAGTGTCAGTATCAACGTCTGCGTCAGTTTCAGAGTCACTATCGAACTCTACATCAGTTTCGGTGTCACCATCAACGTCTGCTTCAGTTTCAGTGTCACCATCAACTTCTGCACCAGTGTCAGCGTCACCATCAACTTCCACTTCAGAAAATGCAGTTTCACCATCGACCTCTGCATCAGTTTCAGTGTCAGCGTCAACTTCTGCATCAATTTCAGTGTCACCATCAATTTCTGCACTAGTTTCAATGTCAGCATCAACTTCTGCATCAGTTTCAGTGTTACCATCAGCCTCTGTACCTGATACACTGTCACCCTCACCACCAGAGACTGTACCACCAGTAACCGCCACTCCAGGTAGATTTTTAAGTTTTTTTACATCAGTTTCTTGTTAGAAAGTTGCCTTCATAAGGCAAATTTTTGACACGACAAAACCTCCACCAACATGAAGTTTTGGCTTAAGTCCCAGTCAGTTGCAACTGCTCCTTTATCTTCTGTCATAGTTAAGTTCTTGAATTCTTATTTGGCATACGTTCACACCTCCACGGCATTAACGCAGACTTACACACACTCATAGTTTATAATTGTAATGTACTTTCAAATTTTATAATTGCATCGGTAAGGGTTCTCAATTAATGTAAATTGCGCTGGAACATATTGGGCACGCTGATAAAATTTCTTACGCCAAATTGTATTTTGTCAACATGGGTATTTCAAACCCATGCTATTTCTGTATGAAGGCACATTGATATAAGGAGGAGTTGGTGTCTGTTGAAATTTACTTCATCGCCCCTTCAGAGGGGTTTCATTTTGGAAGTTCAAGGAATGACACGCTATTCACTTTGCCACAGCGTGTTCTTTGAAAAACCAACTTACAAGCCTGTTGTATACACTGCAGTGAGGTTTTCAGGCGTATTTACAGTGAAATTTTACACCTCGCGGACACTCTGAGCTCAGACAGCGTTTTCTTCACAAGGTACGGGTAAAATGAGGCCTCTGATGAACTGAGTGTTTCGGAATCCTTTTCTGACTAACGTTTTAGTTAAATAACTTAAAGTTAAAATAAGGTTGAGCGCTGTTTGAAAGAACGAAGATCCAGATGCTTCGCAGCATATGGTTTGGGCTGGAGTGATCGTCACCACGCCAAATTGAATTGTCTCATATTGTGACTGTTGCCCAGTGTATTACTTTGATTATTCAGAAGGAACGTCGACCTGTTTCGCGCTTGAGTGGATATAGCCTCATTCCAGTTCAAGGCTGAAATTCCATGCTGCCATCGAAACCTATTGTGCGAGACTGAACAATCCTGTTCAAAGAACGTCGATCCTATACTGTTACGACTACATAGCAACTTAAACAGAGGCAGATTCAGGAGTATAGTTGAGGGTGAGAAACTCCCTCCTTTGGCCAATTTGTCTTTCCCTTATTGATTTACAATCTACTGTTTCAGAACATACTGGGAAAATTTACCACCAGAGTCCAGATCCCCCTTCTCTTAGGGGCATTTGCCTCACCTACTAGTACTTCCAACCCCTCCTTTCAGAAAATCCTGGATCCACCCCTATGAAGGCAGTGTTTATGTGGCTAGCCATGGCCCAATGTGTCATCACGTGTGATATAACAGATATCACACGTGATACACATGATGTCATATCGGGTTTTGTCACATGTTTAACAAAGCCTTGTTGTATGCTCAAGTTCATGTCTTCAACAACGTTCTTTTGTTACTTGCCAATGAACTATCTTGTCGAACTTTCCAACAAACAGAACTCTTACGCCGTGGGGTACATGCCCCAGGGCGGCTATTGAAGGCCCACTTAATCCTCTAAACAAAACAAATAGAAAGAAAATGCAAATTTAAATCGTCCGAAAAGATAACAAACTGTTTTAAAACGCGCATGAAAAATCCTTGGAAATGTACAGCAGCCTGTGCGGAGGCCTGACACTAATTTGTCTAACGTATGCGTCGTCTGCCTCTGGTGGTCATGGGATCGAAATGCTCGCTACTTGAGTAAGGTTATTATAATTTCCTGAGGCAAGGCCCTTTAGCTATACTAGAAGATTAAACCGTCTTTCAAATTTCCTTGTTAAATAATTATGTGCCATTTTTCTTGACGAGGGCTAAAATAACCTTGTTGTTGTTGTCAAGCATTGTGTGGCCCTTTCCTTCATCACGTAAAACTTTAGAAGACCATTGACAGGCGGAGTCCAAAACTAAGGCAAATATATAACCAAATTCAAAACATTTGAAAAAGGATTGTCTGAACTCTGTGGAGTTAAAAATAGCACGAGTGTTAGCACGGGTAAAATTTGCCGCTGAGGGGCCAATTTTGCAATTTATACGGCGATAACAAACTCTTCCGTGATCTTATTACTATGCACTGCATTTGTTTAGATTGCTAAGAATCGGTGTTGAATAAGTATTTTTAATAAGAAACCATACACACGTGTTATTGGTAGAGTCAAGAATAGAAAAGGTGTTGGCAGAGGTCAAATTACCTCCTAAAAGGGTAAACTATCCTACACGGAAGGATGTCTCTTAAATATCTGCCTTGTCTCTTCAACGCAAAAACAAAAATCAACTTTGGTGTTGTTGCTATGCATTGTGTGTTTGTTTATGATGCCACTTTGAACAAACCACTGAGAATAGGAGTCCGATAAGTAGGTCTAAGAAGAAACTTTAAATACTTGACAAGGTATCGTTTGGTTGCGGTTTGTATACTGGGTTTGCATTAAAAATAGACAGAGTGTTAGCACCAGGTCGTTTAACTCGCTTAAAGCCCAAATTTCCAAACACGAAAGCATTTTTCAGTCGCATCAAAGTAGTCAGAAAAAGACACACTTTCGGTAGATGCGGTTATGACCGCGCGTAAATTTTGTCCAACGCCATTGATATTAGAAGTTGTCGGCTTATTTCCTTGGTATACTGTGTTTCTTTTAAAAGAGGAGAAACTATGCATACTGTACGTAGTGGTTGAAGTTTGATTATGACAGTTTATCTCAAATACATCAGTTAGAAATGCATCTGAAAGAACAATTTCAAAACGTTTATTAGGTTTATTTGAAAGATAGCTATTTGTAGACTGGCATGTAAAATGAACAAATCATATCCTGATCTCAAGCAGAAGTTGACTCGAAACAATTAGCCAAAAGTGATATTGTTTCTTTTTCCACGGCACCTACACTTGTCAGGCAACCCTTTTGTGCAGAGCCCCGTGCTTAGCATTCCAATAACTCCGCTGTTTCTCACTGCAAAGATAAATATGAAAATAAATGTCACAAGTGGCAAGAAATAATACGATTCCATATTCTTACACAAGAATTTATATGTACTCGTAAACTATATTCATAAATGATTCGCTTTCCTTCACGGAAATTAAACTGATCTGCCGTTTTAAAAATACACATCTTTTTAAATTTGTCAATATGCTTGGAAGGATTTTATTCTCAAGATTTGAATAGTTAAGATATTTTTTATTCTGGATGATTTAACCAATGTTGGGCATAATAAAAAGGTTTGCCTTCAGCTTTTGTGTGATGGAAAACTGGACTTATTTTTTAAACACCCTGAATAAAAAAATGATAGATTTGATACTTTTTAAATCTTCTAGACTTTCAAAAGTCATCCAATATGACTTCGAAATATTCACGAAGATTGCTGAAGATTGCCCAAGAATGTCATAGGTGTTTCAAAGGTGTTTCGACCATCTAATTTTGTCTTATTCAATCCTTTATTTCATTAGCGATTTTTTGGCTTTTTTTGGTTTCTTTACAAGGATTTTCCGAAAGACACTTAAAAAGCTAGATAGTATCCTTTAGGATGTAACGTTCTTGTTTTGTTCCTCAGTATAATTAATGACCTGTTCATATCTGCTCAAATTCAGTTAAGTAAAGCGACACGTTTTGATTTAAAAAGCCACGGAAAAGTCTGCCGATTACTTGAACAGAAGGGCGGCTGTTGAAAAGTATGCATTTCTACTAAACGATCCGAAACATTTTAGTTCCCTGGCTTTCAAAGAGTGAGCAGAAGATCCAAACACGGTTTTGAAACAAATAACAACATATTATTGCTAATCAACAATATCGTGGTTTTAGGCATTTTATGAATGATTGCTATTGACGTAACCTGTCATCCCAAGGGCACCTGCTTTTGCCAAACTTTCATTCTATAATTAACTTTCACATGATAAACCAGCGTTTCAACTTGGTCAATATATTCCGAGTTTAGTATTTATTTGAAGGTTGTTATCGTCTCTAATATTTCTGGCTTTTTCAGCGAGTGTGCCTTACATAAAGTAAGCAGCTATTCCCGCCTTTTAGGTGTATGTAGAGTATCGTATCTATCGCGAGCTTGGGTTGCCTGTGTTCTGATTGCTAGATTTTAAGGGTTATAATTGAAAGATATTTACTCGCCATCCGATGACAACCCCATGATATTCACTCGATGAACACGAAAAAGCGGTGTCAAATGAAACCCCGTGCATGTCTCTAGAGTTACTTTTCCTTGCAGAAGTTGACATTAAACAAGACAGTTCTTCATTGAAGTCACTTGAACCCTTGCATGAATTATGAATGTTAATTTTAATGAACATTTTAGTTACGGGTCCTAAAAAGTACTGTTTATAAAATTGACGAAATTGGTGTAGGTAGATCAAGTCACTTTCACTGCGGCAATATGTGTGGTTTACTGCATACAGAGAAAGTTGAAAATTTCAAGTTAAAAGATCAGTTGAGCAATTACGCGACAAGAGCTTGCTCTGTTATTTTCTTTCATGTAGACTTGAATGAAAAGACGGGCAACAGACACGCAAAGGACGGGCAACAGACACTTTCAAAGTACAAAAACACTTTCAAAAACACTTTCAAATTAACCTCGTTATTGACATATACTGTTCCAGACAAACAGTCATTTCCTAGAACAGGTTAATGCCCGAATGTAAGTTACGTGATATATTATCTAAAACTATTCTAGAGGAGTAGTAGATAACGCGGAAAGTTATTCAAAATTGTTTGTTAGCCAGTTTGGCTCACAAGAAATTTCGTCAGCTGACAATAGTGAAAGGCGAATGAGTTAAGGTTGTCCACATACACAATTTAGTATACAGCGCATTCTTAGAGCATTCTATTGAATAGGTAAATTTTTCATCTACTTGTTACTTTAACAAAGCACTTTCAAGTGACGTCATTGATGTGAACCCAATTAATACAGACACCATGCCGCCAGAGAAACTTCCCAGTGGTCTCTATGATGTTCGTGTAAACGGGGTTCAAATGCATTTGTTTGTATCGTTATTTCCATGATTTTTGTATAAACGGCGTGGGTATTTTATCGGTTTTTCTAACTATCTTAAGTTGTTTTCTGTTGGGAATTATCCAGGTATTGGTCTAAAAGAACCGCTAATAGCTAGATAAATTTTCACTGAAATGTTTTCGGCCTTAAATATCATATGGCAAGGGTACGGTCTATTATATTCTAGTTATTTCTATATGTGGTATGTAACAATTTTCGCCATTCCTTTTTCTTCCAAAACTTTATAAATTTGTTTGTCACATTCGTGTTAGTCTTCAGTTCATGGTAATTGAAGTGCCCACTCTTATGGTCAAAGGTTTCTTTTGAAACAATTATTTCAACTGCCAAAATAGAAAACGACCAATACCTATCAATATAATCAGATATTACATCCCTGATATTTGTTGGCATCCAATATAACTAAGAAGACGTTTACCAAATAGCATGTATTAAAAACGGTGAGTTCACTTAGGCACGTATGTCGAAGAAACCTCTAATAAAATAAATTATGGTTTGGTTAGAGAAAGATTTTCGGGACAATCCGATGAACAGAACAACATCAAAACAGAAATAGTCACCAACAAAAAGCTTAAGGTGTTAAAAGTGAAAAAGATCAGATTTTTTTATAACCAAATAGAAACAACAATACTTGCTATGCTGATAATAGCTAAATCAGGAGTCGACGGTATGAAAGTTTGAAGAGTCAATACTATTAAATTCTATGGCAACCGTCAAACTTAATATTAAATCAACCCAACAAGTTTCAGTTTGTGCGTGAGGTTGAGGATGTTCTGAAAGGATCGCATCCGAGAAAACCCGCACATTTCTATAGCTAAAAGGAACCATATCGTCTTCAGATTTAAGAGCATCCTTGTTAGCTTTTCTCTGCCTTGAGTTATTCCACAGGCAAATATTATTTTCTTGACATCAAATCGCCAGATTGTCGTTGTATAGAGCAAGAGTTATTTTGAGTTCTGGAGTTAAAAAATGAGATGAAGTTTTCTCTTTTTTCGAAGTCTAAAAGTTTTGTACCTCCGTCCAGCATGTTGGCTTTAGTTGCACTCCTCTTCTCACTGGCTTGCCCGAGTTCTGCAGGTAAGTATCATTGACGTTTGGTGCATTTGTTTAGAATATTGTAGCTTTTAAGACCTTGTACTGAAACCACAATTGCTTTCAGCTAATTAACTAATGAATAAGATCATCAATAGCAATTACAACCTTCTTTCGATTAAAAACTTCAAGGTGAGGATATTTCCAGTTTTGCCTTTTTCTCGAAATTGTTATATATTGTTGTGTATGCGTCAAGCCTTTAAAGCTCTCACTATTCAGTTGACCAGCTGGTGCGTTTTCTTGTTTCTAGTATGTTTGAAATATCCTTATAGTTATCAACTCATTATTCGCTAAAACATAAACAGTCATCTCACAAACATGTTCCTTGAAAATGTACATGTCTGTTCTCAGCTTTAAAGCCAACCTTAATTAAATTAATGTGCTTTTACTTTTGAGTTTGTGGATGAAATTGTGAACGAAGTGTGTCCATTCAAAGGGAGAGCTGTCTAGCACTATCCACTTTGGTGCTTTTAGTTTCTCAATTGTTGTTGTTGTTGTTTTTTTTTTCTCTTCAAATAAAAGTATATTTTAACAAGAACTGCTAATTCCAAAACGCGGGAAAGTCCCGAGTAAAGGCAATAATTATGCGAAAAGTTATTAAAAATACAGCATGTTTTAAGACTATTTTTATCCGAGACGAATGTCTAACCGATCAAAACAGAGTGTTGAGCTTTTTCTCAGGGGCCTCAGTAACAAAGATGGCTCACAAGCTCAACAACTTCAAAATCTTTTTAAATTCTTGCAAAAAATGTACACTTCTTTGTTTCCCACCGTATTGTATTTCCGAGAGAAGGGATAAGAAGATTCCTTAGTGAGTGTTTTCTTAAGTTGTAAAATATTGGAGCTGTTTTGCTGTTCCGCTTTTTAGTGCAAAATTTATTTCGAGTAAACTAACGACGTGCAGTTTGGTGACGTGCTATGAAGACACAACATTTAATCATTTGTCTCCTTAACGTATGCGGTGCAGTTTTAATTAAATATAATTGTTCGTGCTGCGACAGCTTTGTAATCAGAGCCATTTGATATATTTGGCTTTGCTTGGCAATATCGCTGCATATTTTCAGTGTAAAATCAAAGCCAACTGAAGGACATTTCGAGTAATTTTCATGAAGGCTTAGTAATAAATAAATCATAGTATTTCTGACCGATTTTGAGTTTGAAATCCTAAAATGAGACCATTCAAGTGAAAACGTTCAAGGCAAGTTCTTTCATTATGCTGTACAAGGTGGTTTTGAATTTTCTCTCTGTAGATGAAATCCTAAAGTGTGACATTCAAATGAAATCTACTGCGCAGTACTTTCCTGCGATGCCGTTTATTGTGCTCCACCCTTTTGAGTCTGGTGATAGCAACCGAAATTGACCATTTCATGGAAATCTATTGAGCAGTAGTTTCCATATGCTTCTGTTTATTATGCTGTGCGAATTGGCCCTAACATTGGAGTCTGTGCATAAAACTGTGCCCATTCAGAAGAAAACTGGTGTTGTTCATAAATACCTTGCAGACGGCGATTTTTCACTTTTGAGTTTGTGGATGAAATCCTAACCGGAATGACCATACAAGGGAAAGTTACTGAGCAGTACTTTCCTGTGGTGCTGTTTATTGTACTTTACAAGGTGGTTCTAACTTTTGAGTCTGTGGATGAAATTCTAAAGTGTGACCATTCAAATGAAAGCTGCTGAGCAGTACTTTCCTGTGATACTGTTTACTATTCTGAACAAGGTGGTTCTAACTTTTGAGTCTATGGATGAAATCCTGAACTGTGACCATTCAAATGAAAGATTCTGAGCAGTACCTTCCTGTGATACTGTTTACTATTCTGAACAAGGTGGTCCTAACTTTTGAGTCTATCAGGTTTAAATCCTTAAGTGTAACGATTCAAATGAAAGCTGTTGAGCAGTACTTTCCTGTTTGTTACGCTTTTCAAAAACGTTTTAAAGGTTTTAGTCTGTGGAAGAAATCCCAACGTATCACCCGTTCAAATGAAAGCGTTAGAGCTGTAGTTTCTTGTAGCACTGTTTATAATGCCAAGGCTTTTCTACCTTTTCCGTACATGATATCCTTGAATGTGCAGAAATTCAAGTAATTCAGCAATTGCAATTTTTCCGCACTGTTGGTTATTAAGCGGTAGAATTTGTACGAGGTGTTTTTAATGGATTAAAACGCAAAATATGACTTTCTTAATTATTCCTAATTAAACAGCAGTTTAATGTAACGCTGAATGACTTTCCTAATTTTTACAAAATGATAACTTTAAAATATTGTGTAGATTTTTTATTCTTATTTTTTGTCTGAATGATGAATTTTTAGTCCACCCTTTCATTCTGTTTTCCTGACTGACTTAGAGTTATAGTCGGTTCAATCGAAACCGACCATGATTGCGAAGAAGTCTTTTACCATTTGTATATAAAGCTGTGGTCACAAAAGCACCACGTCTGTTGATATTAACTATATTCGATATTCCTATTTAGTTGAAAATTTGAGAAATGTTTTACACTTCTGGAGAGTTCATCATGTGTTGATGAGCCGCTGTTTCAACCTCGTTCCCAGGGTCGAGGTTGCCTTTGTTTAAACGTGCTACGCAACAATCATCAGTGTGTATGAGCCTTCTTTTGTATATGAAGTGTCATTGAAGTTGCATGCCCTTTGATAATCTTTGCAGACAAAATTTCTTAATGTTATGAGTTTTGCTATAGGGAAACACTTATCTCACATGTATTGATAAAATGATAAAATATTTAAACTTCTGGACGTTCTAGCTTTAAATCCTTTCATAGACGGAGGAGTCAAAATAATAATCAACCGGTGTTAACGTGGCCTCTAAACGAGTAAATAAAAATTTACGATCAAGACTTTCAGTGAAATAAACATCCATAAAAGGAACTTATCTGTTTTGCCAAAACATTACAGGAATCTCCCTGAAAAATCCAAGTCACAACGAAGTTGACTTCGGCAACTTGGGTGTTTTCAGGACAACCCGACTGAAATTGAAGTGAACATCTGTGCGCAAGCGCAGGCCGCCAATGTCGTCGCGTTGTTGTCGGTGACAAATAACAAGTCAGTTGTTGACGTCTTTTTCCAGTTGAAGATTTTTTTTGGCTTTTTAAAGAATGAACATACCGTGGACACCAAACGCCATCGTTGTGGGTTTTTAGAAGTTACATATCCAGAAATCGCAGACATTTGAGCCCACGGTCAACAAATCCTGCGGTAAATTGACCATCGAAGGGAACGCAACAACAACAAAGAAATGTATGGAGATTAAAAAATTTCGAGAAATATCTCTTGATCAATTTGTTAAAGATTAAATGTGCAACCAGTTCATGGTAAACTGGTCTATCAAGAAAGATATAGTACAAAAAATGAGGTGGATACTTCGAATTTTATGTTTACTTTTTACGGTTTTCTGTGAGCAGTTTAGCGGCCAAAAAATATAAGGCGTGGAGGGGGATTTCATCGAAAAACCGAAAACTCATAGTTTATAAACAGCGATTACGGGTAAACATAATGGGATCGAAAAAATGTGCAAGTGGATTCACTAAAACTATACATGGAACAAACTAACCTTACGATTTTCAGCTCCATCCGATTGATTTTGATGTTTACTTTTTGCACTTGAAAACCACGAAAAAATAGCATTGGACCATACATTTGAAAGTCCACGCTAAAGTCCAAAAATCCGCTTTCTTGGAACTGCGATATTTCGGCCGAACCGGCTTCAAATACGCTACAAAAGCCATCCTTCGAAAGCTAAATTTCAGTACATTCGAATGTTAAGCGACTTAGTTTGGTCAGTGGTTTTTATATGGGCCAAAACATCGTTTTGTAAGGCGACTTATTGCATCGTGCACCATCATGAAATATGAGCCCAAACTATACCGCTTCGATCAGCGGTATGCATAATTTAAAAGAGCTGTCTATGTAGGACGCCCGAAAAGGCGCGGGCTCTAATGTCCGCGATTTCTGGATATGAATTGTAACCAATCACGACATATCGCCACGCTGGCAAATCTGGCAAACCTGACCCCCAAATAAAGAGATATTACACATGGCGACATGAGCGCAATGTAAAGCTCCACGAAACTGCCTTCATTTCGTTTCTGTTTCTAACTTTTCTGAACAGCAGGCCTGACGTTCTTTGAACAAGACTGTCTGGACTCGCACAATGGCTTTCGATCACGGCATGGGTCTCAAGACTTGTTTTGGAACGAAGCCATTGCCGCTGACGCTCGAAACTGGTCGGAGTTTCTTTTGCAGAACCAAAGCTTAAGACACGACACAAGCCAAAATCTAGGAGAAAATCTTGGTTTTGTGGAGATCATTCCAGCACAGCCCATATGCAACAACTCGTCTCAATCTTCGTGTTTTCGCTGCAGTCAGATAGTGGCAGCCTGGTACAACGAGTTATCCAATTACAACTTTAGTGAAGGGGTCCCGATTAATGCAAGCAAGCCGTATCTTCATTTTACCCAGTTAGTATGGCGACCCTCAACTGAACTTGGTGTCGGGGTCGCCTCGGGGGGAAACCTTCACTACATCGTGGCTCGTTATAGTCCTAGAGGAAATGTAGGGGGCCCTGACATGTTCACGAGATTCGTTCCAGTCTTGCAGCCAACAGGTTTGTAAAAAGTATCAGTCGCTCGCTAATGGAATTTTAATGCCTTCTTCCTCTCTCTTTTTTGTTTTCTAGCCAGGGTCTCGGAAGGAGATAAAGCGAATTCTTGAAAACCTCCCCTTACTAAATGATTAGGTGATCAAACGATGAAATTGTCGTTAATTTTGGGCCAGGTTTAGGCTTTGAGTGGGACGAGTTTTGTTTTAGTCATTTTTATTGACATTTTATGTGTCAATAAAAGAAGCCAGGAAAAAGCCTTTGATCACAGCCATGTTAGTCTAATGTTGTGCTTTGTTATCGTTCCGATGCCTAATAGCTCAGGGAAGGCAGAAGTTTGACTTACTCTAATAAGGGTAAAAGAGTCAAAACATAATTCAAGTTTCTAGGTAGTGGAGAAAAGCACCGGAGAAAGAAACGAGCATGCAGATATGAATCGAGGGATCTGCATAGGAAAAGAAAAAAAAGTTATTCACTTTCTTGCAATATTTGCCTGATTTTTAGCGCCACCAACAACACAACCAGTCACAACAGGTCCACCGGAAACAACAGCAAGACCTCCGAATTCGACAAGTCCAACCACACGACCAAACATAATATCACCATCACCAACGGGGCCTGTAGCATCTGTCAGCCCTCCACCAGACACCACAACTCCGCCACCAACGACGCCTCCACCGCCTTGCAACGCTACGCGTCGAACTCCATTGCAAGAAGACAGAGTTAACGCTCTGACCTTCACCATTGCAAATTACACCATTCAAGAGGTTTGTTTTTGTTTTGGTTTAGTTTATATAAACTATGTTGATGAAAACTTTGCAAACAACCCGCCATATTGGATGACGTCACAGTTCCCCAAGATACTCCAATGATATGTTGAAGCGGACTTGCACATTATTTATTTCAAGGCAACCTCTTCACCCTGAAGCATTGTATATGGAGGGAAAAGTTTGCTTGAGGGTAAATAAAGAATTATGCGATTACACTTTTAAGCCTTATTTAGCAGTGTATGTATTTTTATTGTTATCTCAAAACAAACAAACCGGAACAAAATTAATCATTTGAATCTTTCAGTGGTGCGCAAGAGAAGAAGAGTTTAAGCGATTACTCGCTGCCTTTTTGTAAGTAATATGTACTTCATTAGGTATAAACGTGTTAGTGATATGAAGTTCATAGGTTTAAACGTTTTGAAATCTCTTGCTTTGGCACTGCGGAGCTTTATATTATCCATGGTCACATTTCAGGTAATTTTTGTTCAGTGATCTTATTTATTTTAGCCCCCAAAAAGATCACGAACCAAATTTTTATAATTATACGAGGGTGTATTGAGGAAAATCGCTGTTATATCTTTGACAATTTGAGACTGGAAAAGCTCCTAAAACACTCTTTTGTAATACTTCGGCGCCCCGAGACACAAACAACAGTGTGTCGCCGATATTATCCTAAGACCTAAAAATACGGGGTAAATCTTTGTTATTTTACATCTTTTCTATTTACTTACTTGCTTAATTACTTGCTCCGCTTGCTTGACTGCTTACTTTAATCTTACTTACTTATTTCCAGCAAGTTTAAGGCTCTTGGGTGGACAAAATAAACAAAGGCTTACGAATGTTGCAATAAATTTTCTTAGCTACAATAAAACAAATGAATATCAAAACGATTCTTCTAACATAAATCGTTTTGAATCATCCTTTGTCCTTTTAGACCAGGAGCTGAGATATTTATATTACCAGGATTTCCCGTCCTCAACAGTCCGCTGCAGATAAGGTTCTATGTTCGTGTGCCATCTGGGAATGCTTCTATTTCACTGGATAGAGCTTTGGTAACAAATATTTTGCAGTCTTTCTTGCAAAATCTAACTGCTACATTTGGAGTGCAATTTTCTGGTAAGAATTGCATTGTTTCTCATATTTTAAGCTTACTTTTGGCTGATTGCCGAACATGCATGGACTTATGCTAGCTTTAAGCTAGAAGTTACATAACTGGGACAAATATACCGCGGACACCAAACGCCATTGTTGTGGTTTTTTTTTATTTAGTTGCATATTGTTAAAGTCATTGAAGTTGAATTGTAATCAATCACGACATATCACCAAATCTGGGAATCCGCCCCCAAATAAAGAGATATTAAACATGGCGACATGAGCGCAATGTGAAACTCCACGAAACTGCCTTCATTTCGTTTCTGTTTCTAAATTTTCTAAACAGCAGGAATGACGATTGTTTTAATAAAGACTCGGGTGTATCGTGGTGTAGGATTGTCTTATACCTTCAGAAGTTCGTTTGCCTTTATTTGAAGATAAAGCGGTCAGGTGCCAATTGAAATTATTATTATGACTTCATTTGAAGTAAAGTAACGCTAGTGATTACAAAATTGAACATCTTTGGATTTATTGATTTGAACTGGTCAACGAAACCAGAGTTCTTTAAAGAAAAAAATCATTCCAAAATGTCGACGGTCTTCTAGAACATGGTTGCCATATCTCGCAAAGCCCACGAAGCAAATTTATTTGCAGAAAATGGCCCTTTCTATATTTGCCCAAAAAAGGAGGTCAACTTTATTGTTTTTTGTCCTTTCCTGTTTGAAGAATTAGCGTTTGAGCGGCAGTGAAAATCCCTTTTTGTCCTTTAATAGTTGATGGCGGCTTCACAAACTGGGGTCCCTGGGAACGGTGCAGTTCAACTTGTGGCGTTGGAAGCCGGATTCGCTTTCGCACCTGCACCAATCCTCCTCCTAGTAACAATGGATCAGACTGCGTGGGAAGTAGGAACGAAACACAAGCTTGCAACTCAGGACCGTGCCCAGGTAAAGAAGTAAATGAGGCATTATTTTGGCAGGGTGGCCTATTGGGCTCACAGGGTGATGCTAAGAGGGTTTCTACAGCACGAAAATGACTATGTATAATACAAAATACTCAAAAACAACTTGCAATGAAATACAAATTTATAGTGTTATTGAAAAAACGTTTCATAAATCCTACAGCTAAGATCACAGAATTTCAAATTAAAATTTATTTTAACATAGTTTTTACATCCTAGGATTTTATGCAAATTAAAGACTCAAAACGATAGAGCCACCTTTAACATAATAATGAACAACACATGCAGCAGTACACTTAGTAGCTTTCATTTGAATGGTCACTGTTAAGGATTTCATTCAAAGCTATCACAACTGAATAGGTTCATTACACCATTCACTTATCTGTCTGCTAGTCTTCTGCATCAATAGATGACGGTTTAGCTATTTCAGTTCAGTTTATTTAGCATCCAGCGAAAAGGAACCGTAATCGATTTTTGTGTTCAAAAATTTCAGCAGTCTATATAGCACTGGTTCATTGCGTGATGATCCAAAGTAAAAACGAGAGAAATTTTTGTAGGAGTTTTCTAAGCTTTTAGCAACACCTATCCTAATAGTTAACGGCTTCTATTGAGCCCAAAATGTCTGTATTTTAATTTAGGTCAATTTGAGACAGTATAAGAAGTTTGAGACGGTATAAGAAGTCAGAAATAGTGAAGCAATTTTCTTGACAGTGACTCACTTCATCACCTTTTCATTCTTACAGCGATGTGTTTTTACTCAGGGATGAACTGCATTAAAATAAACCTCGGACGAAATTGCTAACGGCAGACGTTACAACAACGATTTTGACTAAAATAAACGTTTCTGCAGCCCCTCTCCCTCTTCCCAAATGTGCCTTTGTAGTGGGAGAGCCTGTGACATGCTAAGTGCACTTTCTGTAAAATTAAATATAACCGAACATTGCTAGAGGAGCTACGTCACGGGGAATTTGCAGTGTTTCGCCGGTCAAACCAGCAAAGAAAACGAATAGTAAGACGAATAAATCAGTTAAATTCTTAAAGGGAGAACAAACCATAACATGTTCTTAGCGACTTTTCCAAGAACTAGGGAAGGAACTTGAAAAACTTTGGCCAGTTTTTTCACGTTGCCATCCATTTCTAACCTGGCAGAGCCAAAACACTGACAAATCGTAAGTTTCAGTACACTTTGTATTTACTTCGTACGTTTCATTTTTTTTCCAAATCCGGGCCCTTATTTTTAGGTTTCTATTGATACAATGTGTTTTTGGTTTCTCAAAGTTAACCAAAATAGACTCACGCAGACCCTTTCAATTCAACTGAACGTATCTCGTCACGAGTCTCCCCGCAGCTTCGTGGTTACGGCATCCCACCCTTGTGAGGAGTGTTACTGATAGGTTCAATTCCCGTGGGGGGGGGGGGGGGGAGCTCAGACATTTTTCTTTGTAGTCCATGCTCGTGAAGTGTTCAAAACATTTTACTTATACCCTTTAATTTAATCAAATGCCATAGTTCCTACAACGTTGGCGGTAGCTTCGTCACCAGTAATATCACCCTCATTATCCACGGGACCAGAAACGACAGCGAGATCAGAATCGACTTCACCAACAACTGCGGGACTAGCCACAACATCAATATCACAATCAATAACACCATCACCCACGGGACCAATCCCATCTGTCTCCACCCCACTCCCGCCGACGACGCCTCCACCGCCTTGCAATGCTACGCGTCGAATTCCATCACCAGAAGACAGAAATAACGCTTTTACCTTCACTATTGCAAATTACACTGTTCCACAGGTTTGTGATTCTTACTGTTTTGTTTAATTTAAACTATAAAGGACACAAACGCAGGACGTAAATCAATCATCTCAGAGGGTTTTGGCAAGCAGTACAACAAGTGCAAAATTTGACAACATTTCCAGGCTGAGTGGATGAATTTTCTAGATGTTCATTTGGCGAAAAATGAACTCCCGGGTAAACTTGCAATTTTATGGGGGGAAAGCAACGTTATTGCGGAAGTGTGAAAAATTGCAAATAATTACTCACATTGAACGTCTTCATCATCAGCAGCGCTATTAACATGGGAATTCGAACCCATCCGAACGTATGCAATGCGAATGCTACGGTTTGGCAGTGTCACATAATCATGTGACAGCAGACAATTTTCCTTTAGCGAGAACATTGTGTCTCTTAACACAGCCGTTAAAAATTAATTTAAATAAAACGCAACAACTAACACGCACTTTTTAAATCTTTCAGTGGTGCGGAAGAGAAACAGAGTTTAAGGAACTCCTCGTTGGATTTGTCAATGCTTTCTGCAGCTCAAGCGGATTATGTGGTCCCACGTAAGTTAATGTCGATCAGGGAGTTCGTAGCTTTATAAGTTTTGAAAACCAGTTGCCACGGTTTGGACGTCACTTTCGCGGGTGGGCTAAAACTTCTGTTTAAACACGTCCGTAACGACGTCGATCAATTTTAAATATTTTTTAAGAGCCAGGTGCAATACGTTTTACTCAATGATAATTTTACCCATCAGGAACGAAACGAGATCCAATCAGCGCTTGTTTTCTCTCGCTTCCATAGGAGCAACTACCGTTTATCGTTTTTTTTTTTTTGTTTGCTTTGGAGTACAGTATAATATATACTTAGATATGTTATGCTGTTTAGCTTTACTATAATTTCTTAATAAATATTTCACTCTGATTTCCCAAACCTCATAAATGCATGGAGTCATATTTTAAGTAAGTGAAGTATTTTCGTCCGGGTGAGTGCAGTCCTGATAAGGACTGTTTGTGATGACTTTGACGTTTCCACAATCTGAGCAGGAATCATCATCAGAGTCAAGTGATTCTTCATAAATTATAAAACAAAGACAAAGGAATCATGCCAGCACCAACGTTCTTGGTTTGTGAAATCTTAAAAAAGGCTCGTTTAATAAGACATGGAGTATGACTTTCAAAGTAAAATTTAGTTCCCGTAAACTGAAGTGTCAAGTGATAACATGCCAAATAATATTATACTTAACACAGGATATGTCAGTTTGTCACTACCTTATTTGGAAAGCCCGCATTTTCAAAAGATATACAAGTTCTTTTTGGGTTTAAGCTCGTTTGGAAACCTACAGGCTAAAAAAATTGGAAGCAATTGGTATTACTTTTAAAAAAGGAAACAATTTTTGTTTGTACTAACGAATTTAAATCATCCTTTGTCCTTTTAGACCAGGACAAGCTGAGGTATTCATATTACCAGGATTTCCCGTCCTCAACAGTCCTCTACAGATAAGGTTCTATGTTCGTGTGCGATCTGGGAATGCTTCTATTTCACTGGATAGAGCTTTGTTAACAAATATTTTGCAGTCCTTCTTGCAAAATTTAACTGCTGCCTTTGGAGTGCAATTCGCTGGTAAGAACTGAATTGTTTTTCTTAGTTTCATTTCACCTGTTTGCTGATTGTCGAACAATCCTTAAACTAGTTTGAGCTAAAAATTACATCATTTGGAAGGTCGTTTCAATTTTTTAAAAGACTTCGGTGTAGCGTGGTGTAAGGGTGTTCCATGTCTTCAGAAGATCCTCCGTTGCCTTGTCTACAAAGCAATGCAACGAGCTCCGATTTTCTATGATGATGTTATTTCAAGTAAAATGACGTTTTAATTGAAACACTCAACATCCTTTTGTGTATTGATATGTCAAAAACATCTTGTTTGACATTTAACTGACCAAAATCGATGAAGGACGACAAAATACAGATATTAAAAACATAACTTTGAAGTCAACGTCTTTGAAAACGTGGTTGCCACATCTTTCAAATACACGGTAATTCTTTTTTTCAGAAACTTACCCCAAATCTGCGTACTCTAATTTATTCATTATTACTTTTTAGCCTTTTCTATTTCAAATGATTTGAACAATGAGCGTTTTGAACTCAGTCAATATCTTTATTTTTCGTCCTTTCATAGTTGATGGTGGCTTCACAAACTGGGGTCCCTGGGAACGTTGCAGTTCAACTTGTGGCGTTGGAAGCCAGATTCGCTATCGCAACTGCACCAATCCTCCTCCAATTAACAACGGTTCAGACTGTGTGGGACCTAGGAACAACACACAAGCATGCAACTCAGGACCATGTCCAGGTAAAGTACTTTTCCCGCACTTGGCATCTGATTGGTTCATCAAACCATTAACGTTTGCTGTGGTTGACCTGAGGAGGACGTTTTGGCTTTCAAGCAGTCATTGCATGCCAACCGCTCTTAACAGAAGAAAGCACGTCAGATCACTTCAAAAGAGCCTATTTTCTTTCCTTAACCGATATGTATAACTATGAAATTCATTCATTCTCCATCTGTTACATTCAAACTAAAAAAAACATGAACACTCAAAATATTCCTGGAATGTTCATTGTGTTTTGAATAATCACGTGCGAGACCTTGTAACCGCAGAAAAGCAATTTAAGTGGCAGTAATTTCATCTTGATGTAAACATGGCAATGTTCTCCCTCAAAATTCGCCCAGCGCTGCTGTTATTTCTGATAGCACAGCTGACTCGATGTGTCTAGGCCAGCTATGCCTTCGAGCCAGGGCTTGCATCATACAAAGTCTACTTGCAGATTTTAAAAATGAACATTTTCAAATTTGGCAACGGTACACCAGGCTGTTGAATAAGAACGCGTACGAACGCCGCTTTTGACAATACCCGGCCGTTGCTACAGTGCAGCCACAACAAGCCTAAGACCACTCAAACATTTTTCGCTCCCGTAGTACATGTGGCTCTCAGGTAGAAAGAAATAACAATTTTGCTTCCTGTAAATTGATGTAGGGTAAATCTTGAGGTCTTTCGAAACAAACTGAGAAACCCTTTCGTTTTTTCTTTCTCGCAGGTGATTGGTCAAAACACGATGAACATAGTAGAGATATTTCAGCGTTTATGGTTTTCTTAGTTTGAGAGTAATTAATCATTTATTGATACCTAGTTAAAGCTGATGCCATCTTTTACAGTAACCACGACGATGCCTACACCTACGTCACCAGCAACCACAGCAATACCAACCACAGAAGCAACGATCACACAAACACTGATCACAAGTTCACCAACCACAGGTCCACCAGCCACAGCAACGCCATCAGTACTACCAACAACACCAAGACCCTGCGTTTTACCAACGCGTAAGCCGGCATTACCAGGGGAATTTAATAACTCTGTTTCCATCATCATTCGTAACATCGACATTCAACAGGTTAGTCCTTCAGTTGTATTGAGTCTGTATCTATTTTCTTTGTGCCAAAAACGCGCACACGTAAAATCATGGCGGAATATGTAAGCATTGCTGTCGAAGGGAGATCGATCACATTTTGGGCCTCCAAAATATGATTAATCAGCGAAGTATAAACGAACAAGTGCAAAGCTTACAGGCATCTAGCCAATGAAATCCAGTCGTTTATACGAAGCGCCACAGACCTTCGATTGATGGTCATCAGGCTATAAGTTGACATGAGAATTGTTTCTCAGTGACAGGCTAATACATTCTAGCAATACTAGTAACTTACACCTCTTATGTTTTATATATAAGGTGTGAAAAATCGGCTCGTACTGAGCTCTGAATAAGGATCAGAGTTTCGAGCTTAGGGCTCCCACCCCCTCTCATAAATCTGAGGATGCCCCCTACTCCCAACGACGACAAACGTGTATATACATGTATATTCTCCCAACTGGCCTCGATACATTTTCTTTTATAACATAGCTCGCGCGCTGGTCCTATCTGCGAATTCCTATTGAACCATCATGGTGTATATCTCTATTTACGCACTGCCGTGTGTATATCACATGCCGTGTGCAGTTGCATTTTGCTGCAAAGTTTCCGTCGAGTTTAGCCGCGAGTTCCTGCCGCTAAACTTTTCACAGTCAATGTAAGAATCTAGCGAAGTACTTTCAATTTTTTTTTAGATAAACCAGATGAAGCGTTCTCGATCAAGCGAGGCCATTGTGGCCCCTGTGTAGCTGCGAAAAGTGTCTTCTTCGCTAGCAACTCGATCGGCGAGTAAATGACCAAGAAAACTCACTTTACAGCAGAGTTAAACTAGGGAGAAATTACAAAAGCGAGACTGTTGCAGGGTGTTTGAGATTTCTTGGGACGAGCAAGCAACTTTGTTGAAAAAGAAACCGTCCAACTTTTAATAAGTCTTTGGCGTTGTGTTTACGATTTCTTTCACGATTTGTCGCACTCTCACTGTGAAATGCCGACAAAACGTAGGTTTTATACGGAAAACGTCTGACACCAAAATAAGCATAAGCATAAACATAAGCATAAGCATAAGCAAGCGTAGTGTGAACCAGAGTAACATAAGCATAGGCATAAGCATAAGAAAAAGGAAACATTTCCTTTTTCTTATGCTTATGCTTAATATGCTTATGCTTATGCTTATGTCGCGTAATTGCAAGTGTGAACCGGATAGCATAAGCATAAGTATAAGAAAAAGGAAACTTTTTCTTATGCTTATGCTTATGCTTATGTCACGTAATCGCAAATGTGAACAGGACAACATAAGAATAAGCATAAGCATAACGAAACAGCAGTATTTGATGTCAGCAGAAAACCAAGCGAAAATAGTTCCCAATCCTCCTCTGATTAGCAGTTTCAAATTGGCGTCTTCTTCTTCAAACATGCTGTATCGTAATGAGAAACTGGCTGAGGCCGTCCACACTGACTACCTGAAGTAAAATTCTTGGTCCGCCAGTCGCAATTTAAGCACAAGATTGTGATAATCGCCTTTTTGTTTTCTCTTCGTGAAGATTTCTCTTACCCAACAGGACCTTCGTCTTTTTTTAGGCTGTCTTTCTTTCTGCCATCGACGTTTACGGAGCAGTAACATCAAAAGAAGCGCTTCTTCGTTTTCTTCTTTGACCGCCATTTTGAAACTGCAACTCGTCTCAATCTCCCAGGATTATAAATCTGAAGCCCAATATGCCTGCGTATGTCGCGTTTCTTATGCTTATGTCACATTCTCGTCCCTAGAGCCCACGATCCTTTTGGTCTGCGCCAGGGATCGAGACCTCTGGCAGGGACCGAAGTAGGAAGTCCGCGAATCACGGACTTCCGGCTTTTGTGCGCAGTCTCAGAAATATGAAACAACAACGGTTACTATCGGTTACAAAAATGGGCAGCTATTGCGCTTGCGCGTTACCTGGCCCCTGCCAGAGGTCTCGATCCCTGGCGCAGACCAAAAGGATCGTGGGCTCTGGGGACGAGAATGCTTATGTCATAACTCGAGCGTGAACATTCTTATGCTTATGCTTATGTTTATGCTTATGCTTATGTCACAAGTGTGAACCAGCCTTTATACTCGTTCAGTTTCCGCCGACATTTCCACTGGCTATGTTATAAAGCAATTAGTTCATGCTTTTAGCTGTGCATACATCGAGTTATGGATGCCCTTGGGAAGCTTGGAGAGCACTAAAGAAGCTACAGTTGCTCATAGCTGCGCCTCGAGCAACTCTTACGCTTCTCTCGTGTTCTCCAAACTTCCCGCGTGCATCCATAACTCGATATTCGCACGCTAATCATGAACCAATTGTTAAATGGTGCAGGGTGGGATAACTAATCCGTTTCAACATCGAGACAATTAACTTTTGTCGTTATTTCCTTCGTTCTCATGACCTAACCCCTGATCAAGCAGTAAAATTGTAAAGAGAAGTTACATACTGATCACTACTAGGCCGGTAAAGGCTTAAAATGGTTATGAAGTAACTGTATTTTTTCATCTTTCAGTGGTGCCGCCTGGAAACTCAATTTAAACAGCGGCTTGCTCTCTTTGTAACTGATTTCTGCAGCAGAAATCCTGCGCAATGTGCTAACGTGTGAGTGAAAGTGCAGGCCATCTGTTTTTTTATAAGCATAATTTTCGTTTCATTCATACAATTTTCGTTCATCCATACAACACTTTTAAAAATGACACATCGCCACAAAATATTTCCAATACTTTATTCACCCATGTTGCACCAGTGAATGTAAAATGGTACCAAACATAGTAAAAAAGGTGGGGTATTTCCTTTATAAATTGAGGCAGGGCGACAACTTTGTTACGTTCTTTGAAGTTTGCAAGGGCTGTGACCAGTCCCACCCCAAACTTAGCTAAAACTGATACACAATCCGCACTACATAACACAGTCCAATACATTAACCTTATCCTTACGGAGGGGGTGGGGACTCCGTAAGGATAAGGCTTCGGCCTTTTCGTACACCGGTGTGAAAACGTTTGACTTCAGGGAAGATAACGAGTTATGAATGAGGAAGAAAAAAAAGAGTCTGTTATGTTCTTGTGAACCAATACTGATCACGGTAGTTAAGTTTTGCCTTTTGTTTTTCAGCCCAATTACGCCATCAGACGAAGATCTCATAAACATCCTTCCGGGATACCCCATTCAGTACAATCCTGTTGAAGTAAGGTTCTATGTTCGTGTGAAAACGGGTCCAAATGCACATTTACCTCTCGATAAAGACGTTTTGCTGTTGATCTTCCAATCTTTCTTGAGAAACGTTAGTGACACACTTGGTGTACAAATCTCAGGTGAGTATCTCTAGTAGAGTTTCTCGTTTATCTCTTCACAATTAATTGATGTACTTATGGAGGGAGGACAGACGGACGGACGGATGGTTGGGTGGGTGGGTGGGTGACAGACTGTCTGACTGACTGACTGACTGACTGACTAACTGACTGACTGACTGACTGACTGACTGAATGACTGACTGACTGAATGAATGAATGAATGAATGAATGAATGAATGAATGAATGAATGAATGAATGAATGATTGAATGAATGAATGAATGAATGAATTGTACTTTACCTTTTAAACTTGAAACTTCAGAAGCTTTTCAAAAACGCTGATAAAACGTCTGTTTCTACTGCCAGGTCAGTGAATACGTTGTTTCTTTTCTTTTTTTTTAACAGTCGATGGCAACTTTACAAACTGGGGTCCTTGGGGACCATGCAGCTCATCTTGTGGAGCTGGTGCCCAGGTTCGATATCGGAACTGCACCAACCCTCCTCCGATTAACAATGGCTCAGACTGCGTGGGACCTACGAACGACACACAAGCATGCGATTCAGGACCATGTCCAGGTGAGTGAAAAGGATTGAAATTTCAACCCGGGAAATTGAACTTGTTTTGATAGCACATTTTACCAGGAAAGCTGTTCTTTTGACGTTAGAGTAGCGAGATGACGTAAAACGCACGATATAACCAGACGTTCAACTTTCCACTGGCAAACAACTTTTCATTAACGGTTGAATGTTAGCCTTTAACAGCCCTTTTCACAGTTAACTTTTCTCAATTGCATTACAGCTTGAACGAGGATTTGAGGCAAATTCGGGCAGAACTACATAATTTCCCGAAATTGCCCCCATCCATGTTCCAAGACATTGCAATTAACGCAAATGAGAAAAGTCAACTGTGAAAGGGCTATTGAAAGAACAAAAATGTTAAGATAATCATACCTAGCTATGGACTACCTTTTTCTTGTCAGATCGACTATTACACTAAAACCTATTCAAAATTATAGGGTGTAGTAGAGAACAACAACAACAACAATTAGCTTTATTTGCATGACTATAAGTTCTTACGGTATTGCAATTGCATACAACTCAACAAAAAGAAATAATAATGTAATAAAGAGATAGGAATTAAGTTACATCAGTTTGAATTGATAATGACTTATTGCGTAAATTTAAGCATGATAGAATGAATCTCATCAACTGAATGTTAACAAAATAATTATCAGAATTCATTAATTCTTTTGTAGCTTCTGATAGCTGGTACTCTATTTTCCTGTACATGTAAAACGTGTCTGTAAAAATTTAGTATTTAGGACAGTAAAAAGTAAGTGAGTTTCTACCTCAATTTGATTGGATCCGCAAGTAGGGTAAAGTCTATTAACTCTATATCTTCCAGTTTCAGTCATTAATTTGTGATAACCTATTCTGAATTTCACTAATTCTCTCCTTTCATTTAACTTGCTTGTAAGTTCTAGATAACAAGAAGGTGTGTATTCGTTTTTAAAAGCGTTATAAAATTCTAGTTTCTCAGAGTGTTGAGTAGTATGTCGCCAGTGTAAGATATATTTGTGTTGCATTAGGCTTATACAGTGTTTGATCTTAGATTTATTTAAGACATTGGGGTCAAAATCAGGCAAATTATAGTATTCAGATATCCTCATAACACTAGAGCAGAAACTACTTTTACCATGCAGAGGAATGAAGTTCTGCCGACATTAAAAAGATCTTTTTAACAATATAGTCATTCCCCTTACTGTGAAGATATAAAGAGTAATTTTAATTAAAATTATTTTTTGATTAATAGCTACAATAAGAGGAAATCTTCCAAGTTCAGCTCTACATGCCATATTTCATGCTTTATTGCTTACTTCTAGATAACGTTTGCAGAACTGTAGATGAGTTTTTTTCAATCTGCGAACCGTCCCAAGACTTGAAATCAGGTTTTTCCCAGATTTCGATGTTATATGTTAAAATTGAAGAGATCATCGTGTCAAGATTTTATTTGCAAGGAGTAGGGACAATTTGCTTATGTTCGTATCTTTCCTAAGACTAAAAAGAGCGTGGAGGGCCTTCTCTTTCGACTTGTCAAATGCCATTGAAAAGTTACCAGTTGAAGAGATTAATGTACCCAGATAGGTATAGTTTTGAACAATTTCGTTGATTTCGTTGTCTATGTCAAAGCTAGACTCAGTGCATTTCTTAGCACCTCTCTGAAAGAACATAACTTTGGTCTTTTTAGGGTTGATACTTAGCATCCACGAATTGCAGTAGGAAGATAATTTATTAAGACAAGTTTGCAATCCTGTTTTAGATCTTGACAATATTACTAAATCATCCGCGTATAAAAGTGAATTTAATTTTGTGCCATTTGGTAAAACGAACGGATCAGATAAAGTCTTTTTGAATCAGTATGGTATGTTATTAATAAAGAGATTGAATAACAGAGAATGAGCGTTCATTATGAGCATCTATGCCAATATATTGTTACTTATCATTGTACATTGCTTTCAACGTTTTTAACATGACTTAGCTCATCACTAGTCTCCCTGAAGTTTCATATTCTTGTCAAACTGAATACAGTTTATTTTTTCTACTAAACCCTTCGTTGTTCTTGTCTGAAATACTGATTATATTCAATTGTAGTTGATGGGAACTTTACGGAATGGGAGCAATGGAGCAGCTGCTCAGAGTCGTGTGGTCTTGGAAAACAGACACGTTATAGAAGTTGTACCAACCCCCCTCCGGGCCCTGGTGGCAGAGATTGCAATGGCTCTCGGATGGAGACTAGAGGCTGTGAGATTGTGCCTTGCCCGAGTAAATTTGAATTTTATATACATTGTTTGCTGCCTACATTAGAGACAGCTTTTAGAAGCGTTTGACATACTGGAATGGCTTTCAGTGGTCAGATAAACAAGTAAACCGATCTAAAATGAGAAATCCGGGTCTAAGGCATCTTAAACGTCGTATTAGAATGTGTGAAAGCGTTTGGAAATTGGCATTTTTCTTGACCTTGTCTTTGTTTTTCTCTTGTTTTCTTATCTTTATTTGGAAGTGGCGAAGTGGCGACTTTGACTTTGCTTAAAAATTGGTATTCTAGAGGCTTACCAACAGAAAATTAAACTATATGTTTCTCGTGTTTTTTCTTGATTACTAGTTGATGGTAACTACTCTGCGTGGGGAGCATGGTCTTCGTGCAGCCAGAGTTGTGGCAACGGAACTCAGATACGTATCCGAAACTGTACTAATCCCCCTCCTCAGTTCGGAGGAAGAGACTGCGTAGGACCTCGGAATGAGACTCAAGACTGCTATGCCGGACCATGCCCAGGTTGGTTGTTTTTTTTTTTGTTTTTTTTTTTTTTGGTGAAAGTTTTTTTTTTTTTTTTTTAGGTTGGTTGTTGTGTTATGAATCACAAAAGTCATTTTCAACGACTTGGGTTGCAAGCTTTATTGGAGCGATTATGACCTGAAAGCGCTTCGCGGTTGGAATCACTCTGGGGACAAACATTTCTTTGTACTTCTGGTGGTTCAGTTTCCTTTCTAAGACCCTGAAGACGGGGGGAATTTCATAGCACGCGTTGCTAAGATTTTGGCATTCTCATTTACACTAGATAAAAAGTGTCGCTGTTGGAAAGTGCTGATGTAACTCGCTGACGATGACCTCCAGTAATACACTAGCAAACTTGGATGTCAGCTTACTTGCTAATGGCTAATTAAGAATCGGTTTGAAGTTTGTTGTTAAGGGATTAGTTAACTTTTTATACTGCCAACGTAACGTTAGTAATTCCATTGGAAATTGGTAAGGAAAGGTTTTCCAGCGCACATTTATGGCCAGGCGTTGAGCCTAACCAAGGACTATCATCAACATTAGTTGTAATGGTTGTAGAATCGAAGAAATAAGTATAAGTAGTTCAGTTATTTTGAATAAAGAGTAAACTGCTTCTTTTTGTTTTTAGTTGATGGAAATTTCACTGAGTGGGGGGCCTGGGGAGCATGCAGTAAGTCGTGTGGGAATGGAACCGAAGTTCGCATAAGAAACTGCACTAATCCCCGACCGGCATTTGGTGGCCAAGACTGCACGGGACCGAGAAATGAATCGCGTCCATGTTTTGCCAGGTTATGTCCAGGTAACAAATAATTAAACATTTCTGAGAAATCTAAAGCGTAAGCACTAAGTTAAATTGTGAATCTAATTTTTCACCACGTGTTCTTGTTTCTGTTTTTTCTGTTTCAATACTTCGGCAGACACCATTACAGTCTACAGTATATCACAGAACCACGCCACTACCTCATCACATAAACATCAAGACCATCACCACTTAGTCATCCCAGAATACTAAGAGACTGCCACACTACACTGCAACATGCCATATCATCACATCCAGATATCGCCATTCCTACGCAAAATAACACAACATTACGTCATCTAAAATCAACACATTCATGATCATCATGATTAAAACACTGTTCTCGAGTTCCTTTTTCCCGGATAATTTGCTTCAGGGCTGACAATACGGTATCTTTCTAAGATGCTGATTATGGTATAGCAGCGTTGGAGTCAAACGTCACGTTTCTTAGCGTGCTGCTCACATTTTGGCTTCATGTGGCATGCTCGTAGGTTCTAAATAAGGAAGTCCTATCGGAGACGGGGTCTGCCTACAATGCTCTCTTTGTGTTTTAGTTGGCCATATAGTACTGCGTTGGGAATTCTGCTGTCTCTCATCTTCACAGTATGACCAGCCCAGCGTAGTTAATCACTGATAATCATGCTCCCAGTTCCCTATAAGAAGTTATTGTCAACTTTTTATCACTTCATTGTTGGGGAACCGCTAGATCTTGCACACGAAGTGAAAATTGAACCTAACGACATTATCAGCAGCCTACCACACCATCTCATCACCATCGCCGTACCACCAATGATACTAGTAAAGGCGATTACGACTTCCATAGACAATCACGTTCTCACATACCTATTTACAATTATTTAAGACGTCCCACTATATTTAACAATTATTCACAAAAGTGGAGGTAAATATCTACCACTGTTCACCGACACTGAGGTGAATAATTGTTTTGGTATATACCAAACCAGTGGATAAGCAGCACCAAATAGTAAACTATCACTACTCCCCCATCCTCACCTCAGCAATTTTGATAACACAACTTCACCACATCACCGTCAGACCAGCTGAACAGCTATCATCACTAACATGTCCATCACCATACAACTAAAACACTGCTTCTTAAACAAACAGACCCTAGCAACACTACTATTGTACATCAACACGTCTGAATGCGTACACACCACCTTATCAAGGATTTGCCGTGTATTGAAAAGTTTACCTACCCACCCTATCTACTTTACTGACTAAACCACCAGCAATAGCCAAGTAGTTTCCAATACCGTTTTTTATATATTTTTTTCCAGTTGACGGTAATTTTACCACATGGACCCAGTGGGGCCAGTGCAGTAGAACTTGTGGTGTCGGTGTTCAAACTCGCTTCCGATCATGCATCAATCCCCCGCCGTCCAATGGAGGCCGCGACTGCGTGGGACCAAGAAATGAGACGCAGCAATGCCAAATTGAACCTTGTGCCCGTAAGTTGACCTGATATGTGTATAAGGTAGTTAAAGAGGCAATCTTGTAAGGCTTAAACGTCATAGGCTTTCAGTTTCATCCGATGTCGTATTCAGTTTCCTCTCATATCAATTTTGATATCTAGCCTTACTTATCTGTTGTTTGCCACAGACGCGTTCCTAGTCGTCAGTTATTATACGAGGAAATTAGATGCACTTGAAACGAGACAAGCAGAGTATCACAGGAAGGGAAGACAAAACCCTTTCAGTTACACCATGCGTGCTTTGCTTCACTAGCATCCAACAACAGCAAATGTTTTGGATGTTCTACTGCGCATTTTAGATTAATTCAATTTCACTTCTTTGGTGTTAACTGATCAATACAAGGTCTGAATGGAGGTTATCCATAAGTTGACATAATAAACCAAAATATTACCATCTGGGTATAAAATTGGTTAGTTTCCCAGTTACATGGGATGAAAAATAGCTCTACTTTTTTATAGGCTGACAGTGAAACTTCATTCATACCTTATTGACTTTCAATAACCTAGTTCAGTCCGTTCTAACTGTTGTTGTTTTTCTGTTTTTAGCTCGGCTGTATGCGTATGGCTTACAAGTTAATGATACCAAACTACCCAATTTCAACATCTACAGATATTATTGCAGGAGAATTAATATTCGTGGAATAGTGTTGCCTTTCTTCGCAAGGGAACATAGAAAGGTTTATGTAAGTAAATCAGCTGTTTCTGTTTCCTTAATAAGCATCAGTATCGGCTTAGTCGACGGTACATATTTCCTGTGTTTTAGATCAGTAGTGAACAATATGTACTATCAGGGAACAAAACACTTTCTTTGGGTCGGTCTATAGCTTCCGATAGTAATTGTAAGCAAGCTTTACACAACATAACTTTGTTTCGATAGGCCTACGACACGGATTCGCTTAAATCAAACCTATAAGTTGCTAACTATTATCCTGGTACGAAGAGAAAAATGTCGTAGGATTTTGCAGAATCATGTAACTGTTAAAGCCCTGCAACAATCATGGTCACAGACATTGTCAAACGTATACAATCTTTTATGTGACGCAAGTAGAGCGAGCTACAACCGAAGTCACATGCCCCAGTTGTAAGCAAAAGTGACACTGTCTAAGTCTACCCATAATGTACCCTTTTATACGATGCATTCCATCCGGTTAGTTGTTATGAAAACTTTGATGATTTATTTAAAGGTGTGTCGGAATGGCTTGTTGAGATTTCTCAGATCGAATGTCATCCGCTGGCCTGTGCGTTTCCCTGGTGCAAGAAACGAAGACGGGATTTACAGATTCCAGAACTCTTACGTAATAGCACCATACTGGGCCTACATTAACCACAATGCCTTTAGAGTCGCGGGCAACAGGGCATCCGCGGTATATTACCACGTCTACAGAAAGGACGCCATTTCTACAAACCACGAAAGGGAAATCTTCAATCGAGCCAACAGTGACGTGCAACGCTACCAAACAAACCCCAGAATTCCACTGTTTGACGCGTCCTGGATATTGGTGGTGACCTGGGTTCGAATTTATCCTAACACATATCCGTCCGTGATCACAGTAGGTTTATCATTTAATTTTTTCAATGCCATTCACACCTAACGTAAAGTGTAATTTTCAGAGTCTTGAACCGAGGGTTAGGGTTGCCCTGGAGCCCTGCCGTTTTGGCTTTGAATCCCATACTCCGAAGCTTTCTTCACCTCAGTGAAGCCCAAACAATGGCTATTAGAGTGGAGTGTTACGACCTTCGTATAAGATCAGGTTTTGGAATAAGTAAGGGAAAGAGAGGTTTATCCTCTCTTGGTAAGGGAAAGGGGTCGGGGGTGGTGAGCTGGTAATAAAATGTCTCACAATTATTTAGAATTAGGCTTAGGGGCCATACCGTATTTTCTAAACCCAAAGTGGGTTCCCAGCCCCACGTGAACGCTATTTTCTCGTAAGCGCTTCTTATCAAAATTTATTTACTCCCAATTATCATCTTTCAATGAATGTTTTCCACTTTTCTTTCGAGATTTACCGTGTATGTGGTGAAGGCTACCTCAGATCTATTGCAATTAATTAATGCTAATTTATTACTGTGGTTATTTTTTAAGGCGAACACTTTCCAGAATGTCCTGGTGACTGATGGCCAGCATACGTTCTCGTTGTTTAATTATCCTGAGAATGGAATAGAGTGGTCAACACCTACAGGAGGGTACGTAATTATAAACGCTCTATCAGGCTAACCTTATTGCAGAGGTGCTTCCTAATACAGACTGTATGTTCGCACAGTTTATGGCTGTGCGGGAAAAGCAGATCTTAGCAAGGGTTATTGGAATCAAAAAAGAAAGTGTGGGTAGCCACGGATTTTCAGAGATAATTAAACCACAACTCTAAAAAAGTTTAAAAAACAAAACAGTGCATGGCATCTTCTTCCAGATTTAAGCCCAATTATCGGCTCTGAAAAATGCGTGGTTCCCCCAAATCTCTTTCTGCATTGCAATAACCCTTGCCAAGATCTGCTTTTCCCGCATAGTCATAAATTGCGCAAAAATACTGCACTGTAGTCGCTGCCTTATAACGTCTGATTATCACGCTCAGGTACCGCCAAACATAATGTGCGACCAAACAACTTATGCGACCAGATATACTGCACCACTAAGCATGTTATGCGTCACTCATGAAAAGTCCCCTTTGATTTAGATTTCATGGCTAACTGCCGGTGCTCCTTATGAAATAAGGATCTTTGAATATTTTGCTTCAAAACTTGCATTGGATGAAAGATATTTTCGTTTACGGAGCTGTTTGTTTGTTTTTTTATCCAGGCGTTTCCGGCAGTTCTGGCAGAATGCGCGGGGACTTCCAGTTGCTGGATATAATGCGGGTGACAGAGCATCGTTACGTTTCAACAACTTGCCAAAGTAAGGAAGCCATTTAAAGTACCAAAAATGTCTACAGTATTTAAGTAGAAAAATCTGACTGATTTCTATTTTGACCTACAGTAAACCTTACGAGATGTTTATTCACTTATCAGTAAACATGAATCCAAGCATGGTGAAAGCCAAGAGACTGAGATAAAAGTGTAGGATAACACATTGAGTGTTATCAAATACTAATTCCCAGTAGATAATATGTATTTTTTTCTCTTTCACGTTAGTTCGGGGACTGTTGATATAGATATGATAGACCAGCGTCTTGGATCTGCGAACGAATTTGGGATATGGCACAACCGATTAGACGCTAACCCAATCCTGGACTTACTGGGCAAGAAGTGCCATGATTGGTACAGACAACAGGCGAACGTCAGAATTCCCCAGTTGCCTCCTTGCCCGTGTACGTTTAACCAGGCTACATTGGATAAACGCTTTTTCGTGGACTACAGCGGAACCGTGGCGATCCGAAGCAACCAAACAATATGTGCTTATTCCATTCCTGTAATAATAAGCCGCTGGGTTCAGCAATGTTGTTACACGGATAGTCCAGGCGGCGGAAAAGTCCTCGCTCAAGGGCCACGAGAAGGAGGAGGTCCATTCTTGATGGGTCTTCAGGGTTTCCCTGGGATATCCGACCTGGAGGCGCATGATTACTGCTGCAATTCATCTCTGTGTGCTCTTTACTATCAGCGGCGTCCATCTAGAAGCTGTTACGGCTTCTCCTTAAGACGTAGAGGTAAAGGCTTTTACTGATACAAATAACTTTCAATTTGTTATTTGCAAAGTCTAGCTGAGTAGGTATTTTTTATATCTTAATTTGGTTGCAAAGCGTCGGGAAATCGGAATTCAACACATCACATATCTTGACCATATATGAACATTTCAGTTTTGAGATCCTCGTGGCGTAATCTTTCAAAAACTGGCATTATATAAACCCATAATTTTAAACACTTTACTCCTTTGTATTGAAAAGATCAGTTTATATGATCTAGAGTTTAAGACCAATTGCATGAAACTGAGAAAGTGATTCATTCCTGAGTGGCTTATGCTGCCAATGTCAAGCGACTCCGTTACATGTCAAACCGCTGTACGGAAAGTCGTTGGTTTGTCTGGAACTCGGAATGCTTACCTTTTTTCTTGACAAGGGCTCAATTTAGTTTACATCACAGCTCCTGAATTGTTTCCGGTTAAGTTGTTTGCTTTTTTTTTTCAGGTCTGATCTGGGGAGATCCACATTTTTCAACTCTCGATAACAAAACATACACCTTCAACGGACTTGGTGAATACACCATGGTTGTAATTGACAACGATGTGTTTGAGATGCAGGCGCGCACAAAAAGAACCAGTGGTAGAGGACTGGGGACAGTGTTTTCGGCGGCAGCGGCCAAAGACCAGGACGCTGCTGTAGTGGAAGGGAGAATAAATAACAATGGTAATCTTTTAAACTTCGCATCCTATTTTAAGGTCTACGTGAAATTTTGGCAAATTTTTCTTGCGAAATTTCTACTTATTTCAGTAAAAACTGCAATAACACCAAAGGGAAATACTGAATAGTAGTTTTTACTTGAAGGGTAAAGTATTTCGTCACCACATTCAAACGTTAGAACCACCTTGCATAGCACACAAACAGCACCTCAGGAAAATACTGTTACTAAAACACCTTTCATTTGAATGGTTAATTGCAAATTAAGACTCACATGTCAAACCAAGCCGGTTTGTACATACAATGAACCGTTTAAGGACCAACGCAAGGCGGATTATTCAGGTGTATTATGTAGCTATCAGGCTGAGCTTAGTACGTCCGTCTTTCAAGATGTAAAAAAGTTGATACTTTATCTAAACGCATAACCTGTTTTGTTGTTGATTTTACTTCTTTACTACGCACTACTAGACTCATAACCAGACTATTGAATCTAAACGTGTTATGCGCGGTCTCGCCCCAGACAAGCAATGCGTAGCTATGCGTCTTTAGTGTCACAGTGACCTCACCCTTATTGGTTTGCATTTTTCCGCAGGTAAACTTGAGGTACTCGTGGCTGGAAGTCCGTATGATATCTCCATGGTTACACCGATGGGGACATACATTCCAGACGCAAACATCACGTTGATCAGAGATTCTGACGGCACAATCACGGTCCTTTTTCCGTCTGAGATTTCTTTCATTTTCGCCAATGTCGATAGCACCCTGGCCATCGCATTTGACGGCCCAGAGCAGTTTAAAAATCGGACCAAAGGTCTTCTAGGAACTTGGAATGATAATCCTTCAGATGATTTCTTGGCCCCGGATGGAACATTACTTCCTTCTGACGCAACACCTCAACAGATACATTATGAATTTGGACTAAAATGTGAGTCTTCATACACCCTAAAAATAATTCCACTTCATTTGAGAGATCTAATGGTATCTCGGCAAATGAACCTTGTTTAAAAAAATGCACCACTGATCAATTCCTCAATGAAACTAGGTAGTAAGTGTGACCGAGCTTGACAAGTTGCTCAGTAGTTAGAACACCGCAAGGGTGTGCGGAAAGCCATGGGTTCGATTTCCATTGGGGACTCAGACTTTTTCTTTGTTCCAGGCTCGCGACATGTTGAATATTTCACTTTGTGTTTAAAAGGGATAGTTTCACGTTCGGCGCATGTGCAACTATGGCGTTAGTCCATTCAATTCCATGACTTCCATTGTTTATGAAACAATCGGAAGCAAATACATAACTCTTGCGGACAATTTACTTTTGAAAATTTCACGGTCACTCGCGAAAACGTGGTTATATTTTCCGACTCGTTGCGTTAAAATACCTTTTTCGCTTTCTTACCAAAGTTTTTGTAAAAAAAACCCATATGCATTTAAGCGATCAAAGACTACAATTTTTGCAAGCAGAATGGCGGATGACCAAATTTCGCATTGGATTTTCTCCGGTTTACATCGAAACTTTGATCTTTAATGTGTCTTGTCCTGGCTTCGCTTCAATTTTTACTAGAATTCAATTAATTTATGTCACAGCTTCCACATGCGCTGAACCCGGCCGTGAACCAAACCCCCCCCCCCCCTGTACCAATTCCAGTGCCTTTTATTTTCGTATGGGTATTATTTTTGTTATGTTTGTGCATCGTTTAATTTTCTGGAAAATTAATCCGCTAAAAGAAAATTTAATTGGCATCAATGGCAAAGGTAATCAGTAATAATGGTTACTCGGTAGTAACAGTGGCACTGGTAGCGGCAACTATGGTAAAGGTGGTGTTCAAATACGCTTGACAAATCCAAGGTGAGAGATCGGACGGCTATACGAAAAGGCGCCCTATCAGCTTATTTGTGTCCTCGGCATTCGCCCTCTTTATCCGTGATTGAATTTTAACAGAACAGATGACAACCCTAATTATTTAGTATGACAAGGAGAAGAAGAAAAGGCAAACGCCTTAGCGTCACCACGCTGAGACAATCTGGGTGTTACTTACTTGCTTGCCAAAATACAAATGAAGCGTACACGTGTTATGGTCCGTCTAAATAGACTATGCGTACGTTTCAAGACATTTATACCGCAGGGCTTAACAGCTTTTAAAATGTTAACTAAGCTATGCTAAATCATTTGGACTGACCATGGCTTTCTTAAAACCTACACGTCGTTTAAAGAACTGATCAGCATTTCTCTGTTCTTTCCTTTTCCAGGGCAAATCAGAGCTTCTCAATCACTGTTTACCTATACACCCCAGCAAAGCCCCGCATCCTTCATTGACCTGAGCTTTGTACCAATGTTCATAGACAACATAACCTGGACCAATGACTCGTTCAGGCTTCAAGCTGAGAAGGTCTGTGGTAACAACACCAACTGCTTGTTTGATGCTGCTGTGACAGTGGACACATCATATGGAATGACTACGAAAAAATTGGAGGAAAATAATAATGAAATAAACAGAGAGCTAGGTAAGTTATTCGAATTCCTATCTTTATTTATCCTATGCTACGTAATAAAAAGCCAGCCAGCAAGCTGGGCAGCCGAGGCGTATTTTACAGTATTCCGTCCGGTGGCATTCTCGATACTGTTTGCAGTTTTCATTCGTTTTTTTTTTTTTTTTTATAACTAGGCACGGAAAGTTCAACTACTGGTAGAGTAAGCTTGAAATGTATTTCGGGTATGGTCGAAGCATCTGTGGATCTTCCTCGGAAATATTCGGCAGTCTCCGGACAAGTCCGAATGAACCACCTTCGGGCCAACTTTGGAAATCTTCTTTGGGAAGCAGGCACATTAAGTAATTCAGCAAAAAGATAAAAAAAAAACATAATAACGCAGGTAATTTCATGACATGCAGTATTTACTCAACAAGATTTTTCTCTTGTTAATTCCTCCACAGCAAACTTCCCGCCTAAACTGCACGGACCACAAGTTATCGAAGCTACAATAAACCAAACGATTGAATACAACATCACGGCCAAGCACAACTCAAGCGACTACTTTGTATTTACAGTAGAGAACTTTCCAAACGTAGAAATTGTCGCCAATACAACACAGTACCTTGTTATTCGATGGCATCCTACATCTACACAGAAGGTGAGTATCCATAAGTGGCAGATCCAGGGAGGGGGCCTGGGTCAACCCCTCCCCACCCCCACCTTTCTTCGCTACTTTGTTTCAAAAATTAAGACCGGATGAGAGCACTTTTCAAAATTTTGACCCTTACCCTGCCACTGGCCATACTAGTATAACCTTGTCTGTATGTTAGTATTTATCACGCACCGATTAATTTTTAAGCACGCTCATCGGTAGAATCACATCACGTGGTACACAGTCAGAACTGATATTCCTCGACCGACTACGACAAAACAAACAAACAAGTCAAAGTTCGGGTCAAACGTTTTGATTTTTCATGGAAGAAAATGAAAATCGTTTAATAGAAGCCAATGATGGCGAAATCACCCGCCATCATTCCATGGTCATCAATGGCTGTTTTTCTTCTTTAGCACGACGGACAAATGCGCATTGTGAAAATTAATGGAAGAGTTATAAAATAAATAAACCCCTTCCTGGCCTGCTGGTATATCAGAGGATAATGCTCTTGACTAACATTTTTGGACAGTCTTAAATTTCAGCCTTGGGCATTATCCTCCGATACAGCAGCCGCCGGAAGAGGGTTTATTTACTAAATAGATGCTCAGTTTTACAGATAACTGTTGCCCTTTTTCATCAGCCCGCGCAAATCAGAATCGTCATCTGGATTCCGATTTTCAGAGTACGAGTTCACTAGGGTCATGTATTTCACTATTCTTTGATTATGTTTCGCCAAAAAGATGTTAATAATTTTCCTCATGCACGCCCACGAAGGAGAGCGGTATTCTGCTTGTTGCAGTGGAATTTAATTCTCGTATCCCGTATTTAAAAATTAAGGTATTCCGCAACCTGTCGGTAACATCCCGATAATCCTATGATGGATCTTGTATCAAAAGCACTTTTTTCTTAGCAAAGACACCGAAGGAACAAGTAGGGAAAGGGCTCATCCTTCACAGTGTCAAACGCAGCTAGCGCCACTTCTAGTGTCCAGTGCCTTAAAACTTGTATCGATACAAAGTTTACCAGGGTGAAGTTCGTTTGAAAACAATCCACAAAATGCTGCGATAAACCGAATTTCACGCCGACAAAACCGGTGTCTGACAGTTGCTTTCTTTTGAACGGATTCTCGAGATGAAAAGCTTATGTTTTTGCAATCAGCGTTACTTTTTGGTCCTAAAGTGTTGGATTCTACATTTTTTTCTGTATCTGCTTCGCAAAATTACTGTGGCGGTAACTGCGCACGCTGTTTGCTGTGAAGAGTCAAACAGGGACATATCAAGCACTTATGACTGCGACAAGACCCTAACTAAAGTTTGATTCAATAAAAAGAGGTTCCTTAGTAGCTCTTCTGTTTGTTATGGAACACTTCAAAAGCATTTTTGCAGTTATTGGAAATGAAAATGGTTTTGTGCTTTGATTGACAGATCGAACCCATACTTACAGTGACTAACACCAAGGGTTCTTCATCGGAACTCCGCCCACTTATTCTACTTTGTCCATGTAAAAATGACGCCCAATGCATCGAGGACGACGACGTCAGGATGCAACGAGAAAGTGGCGCTAGATTCATTGTATTGTCATGTAGGTGTCCCGCGGGACTCACAGGACAAAACTGCGAAAGTAACATTGATGCGTGCTTGGAAAACAACGAGCCTTGCTTCCCTGGTGTGAAATGCATTAACCTAAAATCTTCTGGTGGAACTGGATACAAGTGCGGCCCGTGTCCCGCGGGATACAGAGGGGATGGAGATACCTGTGATGGTAAGAAACAATGCCTGCAAACTCAGACCCTAACTATGTGCGGGAAGAGGACGATGAGAATGTTAACTCCAACCAAAAGCAGTTTCCCTTGCTTAACTCTTTTACATTCCCTGTATACTAAGAACGTTCTTTAACAGTTTCAAGTCTAGTACATGTTAGTAATATGTCGTGTGCTCAACATCATTTAACTGTTATTTCGATTATTACTTATTTAAGGCTCTTTATTCCATAGACATCGACGAATGCACTGCTAACATGTCTTCATGTAGCCAGTTGTGTATCAATACGCCAGGATCCTATCTGTGTGATTGCAACCAAGGCTACAACCTCAACAGTGATGGTGTCAGCTGCAGAGGTAAAGTCAGCCATCAGTTCTGCGTTAGAAATACTTGCCTGAAGTCGGAACATTTAACCTTTTTTTTCGCCGATTTGTCTGAGTTTACGTTTACGCGGGAGTAAGTCGAATTATTGTTTTATAATATACTCAACTACGGAATGAAAAAGCTAATTGTCTCGGGGAAAGAAGAAAACAGGAAAAAGAGGAGAGAATTTCATTTCTTTTGAAAACGCAGACTTCCAAATACGTTCAGTATAGTGATTGCATATACGGTGTATTGGGCTTTATGTGCGGCCCGATTTCGTGGATCAGTTGTATCTTCAGCAATCAGATTGCAGACAACTGTAATATTTCGTGCTGAGTATGAATACTTCTATACTCATAAATATTTTTATTGGTTGTTAGCTCCTTGGTCGAGTAACCTTGATCTCTGATTGGTTTCTTACCACTCGATTTTCACTGCAACCATTCCACTCAATTTCGTAGTTTCGTAGTACAAGAAATCATGCTGTATTACATTACTTGCAATAAATTTCGGACGTTAAAAATTCGGACGTTTAATTTTCGGACACTTTTTCTGTCATTTGGGACAAATTTCAGACAAAAATTTCGGACAGTTTGCTGAAACATGCCTAAAGTAAATATACGCCTACAAACCATGAATTAGACTAAAGTAAAAGCTGTGAAAATGATAGTTTTACTGCACCATCGAGGTTCTACAGATACACCGAGGGGAAAAACACAAATTCAATCAAGCTTTTGTCACTCTCTAGCAGTGTCTAAACTAGAGTTCGGTAGAGTTCGGCAGTATCGATGCAACTGTTGAGGACGAAAAGTACAGACCTTCTCCAATTGCAACGGGAGGGCTTCAGATAGTCCTCCGAGCTACGTTTAAAATTGACGACAGCAAGCGGTCTCTTCTTCTTCGTCTCAAAGAGCTTATTCAAAAGAACTATGAGCTTCTTATCAATCCCCTCAGTCACCAACAGCTACAGATGAAGAAGAATCGCACGCTAGTGACAATCAAGAGGACCTTTTAATTGTGTTGATTAATGATGAAGCAGAAGAGGACTAGCACCACCGGCATTGGCAATGCAATTATCATAAAACTGGGCTTGGATCGAAGATCGAAATAGCAACTGCAAAATGGAATTTATCTATGTTTTTGTCCTTCATAACATCTTTATGAATTTGAGCTATATCATGTATATCGGCCTTGAATGTGTGATGGCGTCGTCCAAGAAAGTACTTTCAAGTTTTGTACTGTACTGTAAAAATTCCGGACGGTTTTATTTTCGGACACTATTTTTGTCCGAAATTAAAATCGTCCGAAATTTTTTGCAAGTAATGTATTAAAGTTCGTGAAATAATTCAGTTTTTATATATTTTTAGATATCGATGAGTGTGCGGTATCCAATGACTGCATGCAGCAGTGCATAAATTATCCAGGTGGCCGAAGCTGTTCCTGTTTTGAAGGCTTCCAAGTTGATCCTGTTGATAACACCGCTTGTATACGTAAGTACCATCTATAAACCAGTAAGTACAGCATCATCTCAACATCCTTCACTATATACACACCTTAATAAATGTTTGATTTATCCTAACACGGAAGCCTCTGGTCGAGTAAATAAAAAGGGTCTTGATGGGAAGTAGGGGTGCTGATTTTGACGGATTCTGTGTGCGTGACGGTCACACCCATTTAGAGAAAAATTCAAGGTTGAATTGACAGAAAAATTAACCTTGAAGGTTGTTTTCGCTCGAACCTCTACCTCCGCTAACGATTGATGCTATCAATTCTGCTTAATTATCGAGTTAACCCCTTGAGAACCTCATTCCGTTTTCCTAGAGTAGCTTAAAACAACAGCTTGGGTTGCAAGTACTCCATACTTTGTGTCGACACGACTTCTCCTATTTTCAGTTTGGAAGAGAAGAAAATTAAAGACCCAGTTTTGCCCAGCTTGCTTTGCGCGCTGCTAGCATTAGCGGCCTTTTTTTTTGATGTTGAAAAAGTGAAAATTTATTGTTGGACTTTGCAATCTGCTTCCATTAGCCGTGTTACTAATTGATCCTTGCTCTTAGGCATTCAGTCAATTATCCTAATTATCAATACACACTTCTGATCGTATTTTTTGTTGATTTTGGTTACGTTTTGTCCGTAATCTGGTGAAGGTATTTTTGCACAGTTTATGGCTAGGCTGGAAAGGCAGATATTAGCCAGGGCTATTGGAATCCGAAAAGAATATTGAGGGTAAACAAGTACTTTTCAGAGATAATTAAGCAGCTATAATTCTTAAAAAGCTTTTACATAACAGTGTATGGTGCGTGAAAAATCCGCGGATACCCCCACTTTACTTTTTGGATTCCAACAACCCTAGCTAAGATCCTCTTTTTCCGTCCTTACCGTCCTTAAGAACCCGAGTTTCTCGGACCATCCCGAGATGCGTAGAGCATATGTGCAGTAACAATAGGAGGCACTGTCCTTAATTCCAGTTTATTATCTCTTTTCCGCAGCCGTTTCACGATGTAATGTATCAGAATCGGGTTGCCAGCAAGTTTGTCATGAAGACCATGGACAACCAAAATGTTCCTGTCGCAAAGGATATGAGCTGAACGCTGATGGCAAAACATGTGATGGTGAGCAAAACAATTATTAATAAGTTTTTAACTTCCTTATTGAAGTAAAAGCTTCTGATCACATTTCATTTCATTGATGATTTTACTGATTTCTGTTTGGAACCGTGTCAGTTCTGGCTCCTAAGGAAGTAACGCTTTCAATGGAAATCCTGGAACCCATTCAGCTCCACTGGCTTAGTCCTGGCTCCGAAATGTTTTAGACCAGAGATCCCTTTAGGACTGCGAGAATGGACTGAAAAAGTATTTATAGTTACCCCTAGTCCTCAATCTATTTTTGCCCCTTATTCCCGCTCTCCGCTTTTCGTTCGTCTCTGCTACAAACGTAGCCCGTGTAACAACATATTGTTCACCCTAAAAACTCCCAACCTAAATTATTCTCTCTTACAGTTGAAGCCTCGAAAGAAAATGTGCACCGTAGACAAGTACCCACCATTTCACCACTTTTTTCTTTCATTTGAGTTATCGACAAATCACTTTTCCAACGGCATGCTTTGGTCTTCATACGCTACAGTTTTCGACCAGTTTTTGCTGAAATTAAATATTTTGTTTTGTCACCAGATATCAATGAGTGTACAACTCATAAACACAGATGCTCACAGTTGTGTCACAACACGGACGGAAGTTACAGATGCTCCTGCCTCTCAGGCTACATCTTGGCCCCAGACCACATGATGTGCAACGGTAAACTGGTTCAAAAACTCAAGAAATGCATATTTATCCTGATTTGACTTTTGCCAGTTTTATTCTTCGTTTTTACAAACAAATTATGTAAAATTTTTCAAGTCTTAAATAACCTTCAGAATTTTCTTGTCATTAATTTGGCGTCAATTAAGGTGATTTCCTAATTCCAAGATGGCGGATCAAATATGGCGCATCCAAGATGGCAAATCTAAGATGGCGGACTTTTTGGAAATTTTGACGTGATTTCTATTCTATATTTTATTTTATATTTTAAGACTCCGTCCAAGTTTTACTGACATAATGTTCAAATTCTAAGAGGTAAAGTCGGTATTTTTTCCTTTTTTCGGAAATCAGAGTACATCGAAATTTTGCATATATCTCTCTTACAAAATGTTGAAAGAAGTCGATCCTTTCACTTTTTGAAGTCAAATTATGTTTTTCTTGTTTTAGATATCGATGAATGCGGTCTGATAGATGTGGTGAACTGTGGTGGTTCATTGGAGCTTTGTATTAACACCATGGGATCATTCTACTGTAAATGTCAAGATGGATTTCAGCGCATAAATAACACCTGTGAAGGTAATGGCCCGTAATGGCGTCAATTTTATAGTGCAAAATTGAAAAAGGAAAAAACCAAAGGAGAGTTCAACTCAGATTTTGTTTTAATGATCACACTTAAGAATTTCACTTGCATGCTTAAAAGACCGAATTACTTATCAGCACAATAAATAGCATACCAGTACTTTACAGTACTTGAATGGCCGCAACCACAAAGTTGAGAATTAGAGTCACCTTGAGTGGCATTAAAGTTTCATTTGAATATTTCTTTCAGAGACTCAAAGGTTTAAACCTCTCTGTACCAAAGCACAATTAAGGTGCTAATCAAAAGTATCGTTTGAATGGTCAAATTTGGACCGTACATCAGCAGACATAGAGCTCAAATTATGCGGAAAGAATCTCTCACCAGCAGCAATACCAATGTCGATCAAAGCTAACGAAAAGTTTTTTTTTGGCTTGTGTCAGAATTTTTCCCAACAACAGGCCCGCCCTCAACAAGCACTCCAAATTCGTCGGCGAAAACCGATGTGGTTCCGAAGGAAGGCATTGACAGTGCTGTTGCTATGGCAATAGGGAATGCTGATTTACATGAGGTAAATGACTAGTGAACCAAACTACTGGACATGCGATAGATCTCTAAGTGAAAGTTCACCTAAAAGATAGATCTCTAAGTGATAGATCTCTAAGTGAAAGTGCGATAGATCTTTAAGTGAAAGTTCACCTAAAAGAACTCACCTATTGTGTGGCTTTTTACAGTGGCACAGTGGACTTTCTCAGGTTTTCAAGGACGTTGTTGCCCGGGTTGCGGTGGCTTATTGTGAACAGGACAAGAAGGCTAATTGTTATAATGCTGTAGTAATGAAAAGGTGAGTTATACATCACCTGTGATTTGCTAATGTCAGGAGCCATGGCTCCTGTTAATATATGTATGGCACCGTTTTTCGCTGTATCTACCATAAATAGTACAAAAATGCTTATGGTAATGTTTGCGTTATTATCGTTTTTACTACTAGAAGCTCCCTTAAGCTATGTTTATACTTGCGCTTGTGCGTGCTTCGCTAATGAGAACCAGGCCATACAACAGCCTGATAATGAAATACGAGAGGGAGTTTGATACCATAAGCAGCAAACTGTTTTTATATCCGCTTATCTGCAAGTGCCGGCCAGTCGACCAACCAAGTCCTAGATATATGTACCTATAAAAACCCTAGATAGATTGAGCTTCAACGGCTTTTACGAGATAAGGAAACTGCTGTCTACACAGGACGAAATGATAGACTTACAAAAAATTAAATGTCACTTAAAGGCTAGTTTCTTTAAAAAATATATTTTTCTTCAATAATACTTAACATAACACCTTGTTCTCATTCTCACTCAAATCTTACGCAGATCAATTGGTGGAGAGAGCCTCGCTGGAAGAGTTCAGCTTCTAAACCACTTCCCACAGGAGCGTGATGCTAATTTGCTCGTGGCCTTTTATGTCATACTGCATACCACTCAAGGAGAATACTACGTCATGAATCGGGATGCTTTACTGCAGGCTCTGAAAGAATCATCGGCAGCATTGTCTTCCTTGATCAAGAAAAAAGTTTACAACATCCGGGCATATCACGAGGATGAAGGAAGTCCGCCTCCACGCGAGTCCCAGATTGATGAGTCACAGACGAAATGGATCATAATCGGTGCTTCTGTTGCTGTGACTGTTGTCATGGTGATTGTTATTGTCGTTCTCTGCAGGTAATTGATCAGCCTTTTTTCTGGAATGAAGACAACACTAAAAATGGGTTATGACTCGCGTTTCTCTTTATTCTTATTTTGCGCTTTCGTCACGTTATCTGATGCTGTCAAATAATAAGTAAGAAGACCTTTCCAAAGGCAGCAGTTTCCACACAGTCATAATATATAAATTTAGCTAAGCCTAAAAGCGGAGCCCCCCTTTAGTTTTCTTCTTTGTTTTTTTTTTGTTTTGTTTTATTTTGTTTTTTGCTGGCACTTATTAATTTGTGAAAATACTCTCATTCAAGTCGTTAAATTAAAAAAAAAAGAAAAAGAAAAAAGAACAAAAAGCTAATGTCCTCGCTGAGAGCTGAACTCACCTCGATGGTGTCGTTAGCCGGCGATTAATCCACTAGGCCATTAGCTTACATTGTCATCTTTCTTCGTGACAAGCTGCCTATCAACGTGAAAATGCTGGTGTTTTTCCTGGCAAAATGTGTTTGGACCGCCGCAAAAACCATGGTTGTGGACAGAAAAAACGAAAAAACACTAGCTCTGCTATATTTGGCGTCGAAACCGCTGCGAAATGCTGCGAACTCAGGCGGTGTGCCGACCGAGTTCGCAACAGAACTGACAAGGCAAATTTGAACTTTTCGCCTGAACTTTATCGCCTAATTTTTTCGCCTAAATTGAACTTTTCGCGTTCCACCAAAAAGACAACTGAGTATTCTTTTGGAATTTTTTTTTGCCATAAACAAACTTGTTTTTTACTTTTGTTGTTTTTGTTCATTCGTAATCTCACCACAGCCACCCTCAAACCGTGAACGAATATAAATGTAGACACTTCGGTCTAGAACTCATGAAGCTAGATCGCCTCTCATGGAAAATACATGCGAGTTCGTACACAATGTTTCTACTAATGATGAGCTGTAGGGCAAAAGACAAGGGCTCATTACGATCATGTGATCTATGTACTAAGTTAATGCACAGTGCACACCCAGCACAGTCATACCAGTTATTTTTTTTCATATTATAAACACTTCTTCTATTTCTTTGTAGACGGCAGAGACGAATTTCGTGTGAACTGGACAAGCAAGCCAGGAAAACCGAATTTGTCCTGCGTCAGTGGGCCGGAACTCCAGAGGAAACCGTGTTCCTGGGAATGACCAATTCGACGACTTCACTATAAACTTGCCACCATTTCATGTTGATTTACTCGGTAGTTGCTAAGTCATTAGTCCAAGGGTACCCAACGGTTAGATTCGCTCAGTAAAGTAGCTGTTTGGAAGATCGTATGATGAGTTTACGGTACAATTTAATTATAGCTGATGAATTGTTATCGAGGTGCTACTGGAAAATTTAGACGCTCTAAAAGAGGAAATTATTCGAAGATAATTTTGCAAGACTACCAAAAAACAAGTTGTAGCTTTTTATTCTGATTAAATGCTTATTTACCATGCGCCTCTGCGCAGCTATACTTACTTGGTAAATTAGTGCATTTAGTCTTTATATTTTATGATATGTCTTACTCAATTTAATAGTACAGTTTATTTCGATGAAATTAATTACTAAACTGAAAAGTAATTACTAAACTGAAGCTAAACTAGTGCTTTTGCATGGCCATACTAAAAATCGCCATCCGCAGTCACGATCGAGTCGGAAAAGATTAAATTTTTGTTTTACAGGCCGTCTATATTGATAACAGTTCCATTGTATTCTGATATGGTGTCCCTGCTTTAACAAGAGTGCTTATCTTGCCATTGATTGCAGTCATAAAACGGGTGAGGCCAGGATCCAACCAAAATTATTGCAGGAATCAAGAAGTTGAAAAGAAGTGGACCGTTCCAAGAAAGAGCATTCCAGAATTAGCATCCTGAAATAATTAAGATTGTTGGATGAAAAGTGATCAGTTAAAGCACAGGTTTTTGAAAAATGATAAAATTCCATGCAAGGGTCTGTTTATTCTTTGAAAAGTGTGTACACCGTAACCATAGAAACTCTGTTTTGTTCTAGGATAAGAATTACCATTCTCCTGGGCCCGATTGTTCGAAAGCCGGTTAATGCTCACCTGGGCTTAAAATTTGACCAAGGTTCCTGTTCCTCTTATTTCAAAAGAGTTTTCACAGCAAACTCCAAGTGATCGTTTGAAAGCAAACAAAGTCAAAATGTAGAACAAAAAGGAATTAACTGGAATCCGTATCCTTTGGCTATAAAAGACGGAGTTAAAAATTTACACTAATCCTGGGTTAGCTTAACCCTGCTTTGAACAGCTAGGCCCAGGTAACTTATGGGATTATGGACATAGGTATGGCCAATCAATTGATCACACAACTTGTTCCCAGTCCTCCACTCGTTTATAAAGTGGTCAATGCATAAACATTGATCATTTATTCCATAAAGGTGTGGCCCGTGCGCGTCAAAATCTACTTGCATTGGCGCGCTCTCTGGTTCACATGTAAAATCCTGTTTGGCGTCCATGAGAAATTGGTATTTCCCTCTTGAAAAACGGAAAAAGCGTTGACTGTGTTGCAGGGATATTGGGGCTATCAGCCCGGCCGCGGCAGTCATACCGTAAGATTTTTAATTTAATTAAAAAATATGAAACGAAACAATAAGCCATGGATAAGCAAACTATGGGTCAGAAACTTTGCTAAAGGATTAAAGGAGAGTAGCTTTCGGTAAAATAATCGTGTTCGGTGTTGGATTTAAAGTTCAAGATAACGAGCGATAACATTTATTGAAAGTTCTTTTAAAGGTTTTTGAAAATTAATGAAAACGCTAGGATGATGCTTAGAAATTTCTTTGTTATGGTATGAAACAAATGGCTTTAATTTTTACGATGAGTCGATCATGGAGGACGTCAATTGTGGTAGGAACATTTCTGACTAGATCCCCTTCGGCACGGTGGGCACTTCCCCCCGTCTTGCTGCAGGATTTTTACGTCATCAGTGATCTGTGAGCAGTGAACAGACGCACAGCAAACTGTATATATATGTTAGATAGAATACCGTAATGCTGATATTGATGTACTGTGTGTATTTCGCTTAATAGAAATAAAAGATTAACAATTAAAGAAATTTGATCATTTCCTGAAGATAAACATTTTTTATCTCGTGGTTGCGATGGCAACTACGAGATATTGTAGTGAAGTTGAGCGCATTCCTGAGCACAATCCTGTGGTTGTTTTCGTGAGCCTTCTTGTACATTCAGTGATGTTCGCAAGATCTTCGGTATTCCTGAGAGAGGAACTTTGCTGAATCATCGAGCTATGTCGGAGACACTTTCGTTACTTTTAGGCGCTGATGTATCAGGTAACTAAGGTGTCTGGGGTTCTTTGCTGTTTGGAGTGATAACCTGTGGCGTTTATCAATGATTTCACGCTCAGTAATGTTCAACATGTTAAGGCAAAATTTAAGAGAAATGGCATTACATCACAGCAAACAGCACCGTAGCCCATAATAATAATAATAATAACAAGGTGCTCAAAAATGCATTTTACAACGTATGGAAGTCTCAATGCTTTTTACAATAAGTTATTTACCTAATCTAACTATAGACACTGTCAAAAAGAAAAGTTTTTAATCTCAATTTAAAAGAATCAACTGTGGAACACTGTTTGATTATAATGGGCAAGTCATTCCAGAGCTTTGGTGCAATGACTGAGAAGGATATGTCACCATAGGTAACCGTTTTAGTCTTTGGAATAGACAGTAGGTTTAAGCTACTTGATCGTAGTAAACGATGAGGCGTGTAGTTAAGTAGCGGCTCATTTAAATAGGCTGGAGCAAGGCCATGGAGGATTTTGTACGTGACCAGGAGAATTTTAAAAATAATTCTTTCTTTCACCGGAAGCCAGTGTAAACTCTTCAAAACTGGAGTGATATGAGCCGACTCTTTTGCTCTAACAGTTAGCCTTGCGGCTGTATTTTGCAACCGTTGTAGTCTCTCTAACTCGTAGGAGGGGAGACCGAGAAGAATGCCGTTGCGGTAATCAAGTTTTTCAGTCATAAGGGACATGAGATCTGCATTTTTGGAGGTAAATTTAGGTTTGTTTAGGTTTTGGTGCATATTTATAATACATAGACATATTATTTTCCATCCCAAGTTCTTTAGTTCATGAAAACCCGAGGATTTTCCTTGTTTTCACTTTAGTTATTTTGTTTTACCCTTTTTTGTTGAAATTTTACCAAACTTTTTTCCTTCTCAAAAACTCAGCTTTTCCTCTCAAAACCCAACTTTTGTCTACAAATCTGCCTTTTTTTGGAAATACCCAGCTTTTTGTTGGTGTAGGTACGTGGTGTATGGGGACACCATAGTTTGATGCCCTTTAAACGTTTCATCCTTTACTTATAAGTCTATATGATTCGTCTAAACTGACACTTTGATCACACACTTGGCCGCTTTAGACGCATTTGAAGACAAAAATTTCGTATGAGCCCACCCCCCTCTTTCCACTTGGGTGTGCGTTCGGGTTAGCCCCCCCCCCCCTCACTTTAAAATATACTCCGCAGTCCCTGCACCTCTTTATTATGAGCAGTTCACTTGGTCTCCCTAAGAGACCAAGATTTATACTTCTCTAATACGGACATCCGTCTGTCATTCATACTCAAAATGACGCATAATTTTAAACAAAGCAAACCAAAGGTGCAATTAGTGTTCAAACTGCTCATTCAATGCAGTATCAGATATCGTAAAATTTCTGTTCTCTTTGAAAAGTGAGGCAAAATAATAAGAAGAAGAAGAAGAAAAAGAAGAAGAAGAAGAAGAAGAAGAAGAACATATTTATTTAGGATAACTGCATCAGTTTTAGAAAAAAATGCTACCAGTGCAGGCCCTGCTGTTAAAAACTAAAAAGGATAAGTGACTGACAATAATGATGCTATTTACAAGCCAAAAAAGATAAATCCAAGTGCTTAATATATACATTATGGTTCAAGACTTGTTAAGATTATTAAAAATCCGTGCCCCTTTATAAAAGAAAGATTGTTGTGTGCACTTAAGATTCACTTTTTCCAGAAAAAGATTTGTTCCGCTTTTTGTGTTATAGTTATGAATATGGAAGTTGCATAACTTAAAGTAATTCTGAAAATAAGTATACGCTGCTGAAAAATGAGGAATTAAACGAGGCTTACCCGAAAGTTGAAGCTTGATTGGATTTCTATGAGACACCTACCCATGAGATTGCATCACGCATGCACACGTCAGTTTTTAAAGCTCGAATGTAAATGTCGTCAGGAAATGTAATAATAATAATAATAATAATAATAATAATAATGTTTAATACTTCTATAGCGCTTTTTACATTCAGATATGATCAAAAGCACTTTACAAACTTCAAAAATCCTCTCTAATAATAAATTAGATGATTTAAAGGAAATTATCTAAAAACTAAATGACTAACTAACCTATTTACATTATATTTCATAGTACAGTTAAAGAAAATTGGAATATGCCATTCTGAATAAATGCGCTTTTAGCATTGTCTTGAAAGTAATTATTATTAGTCTGGTCTCTTATCACTTTTGGCAGTGCATTCCAGGTTTTAGGGGCAGATGCCCTGAACGATCTATCACCTAATGTGACTTTGTACCGACAAGTCGATCTTCAAGGATCAGTCCATTGGACGCTGACCGTAGAGAATGTCTGTTGTTCCCCTTGATAGATAGTAGGCTACTTAAATACTGCGGTGCTTTAAAAGGAATTGCCTTAAAAGTTAACAACCCTATTTTATACTGAATCCTTTATTCAACTGGAAGCCAATGCAGCTTGAACAAAACCGGCGATATGTGATCGAATTTGGGCGTGAAAGTAATTAAGCGCGCTGCAGTATTCTGGAGACGTTGTAGCTTGGACAGATGTACAGCTGGGCACATTATATAGTAAACCGTTACAGTAGTCATTCGTGCCATAATTACTGCTTGCACAAGAAGCTTAGCGCTATCCTGCGTAAGGTACTTGCGAATTTGTCTGATATTGTGCAGATGGTAGTATACAGACGGCCCCAAACACAATAGCAGCTGCTACACTAGAGGACCACTAGAATTACAAGCTTACGAGAGCTGCTACAGTACTGATACAGACTGGCAGATCTTATTGATATGAGTTGACATACTTAAGTTACGGTCAAACCAGGCTCCTAAGTTACGTGCAGCGGCAGTCTCCACTGATAAATCTACATGACCGACTTTGATATGCCTACGTGTACCAAGTGCTGTCTGCTGTTGTGATTGGTGTATAACCGTTGTGATCATGTAATAAGGTGTTAATTAACACTATACTAGGGAGGGATAGAATTTAACCGAGGGTGGGCATGTGATCCTTTGCTCCAATCAAACGTCAACTTACAGGTAAGTCCGGGTTAATTTCTCAATTCTACTTCAAAGCCCAGAAATTCTCGTGAGAAAAATCTAATGTATACTAAACTGGAATTTAATCGTAATGTAATACCTATTCGTGTTTAAATAGGAACAAAAGTAACACACGTAGGCATTAGAGCAGAACATTTAACCTACAACATGTAAACTGTCAGCAACCACAGTTAGTGGGGTTTGTAAAGTTACAATTCTAGCTAGTCAATGTTTAATATAGATGCAGCAAAACCACCATTCCCTTGGAAGGGTTTGTTGTAGAATCTGTCAAATGTTCTTTCTGAAGACCAACCAGCAGTATCTAGAATTTCCTTGATTGGAATTTCCTTGATGCATAAGCTTTCGATGCTGCTGCTGCTTCGCTGGTACAGTAAGGTTTGAAGGTGCCAGCATCAACACCAGTATCTGCCACTACCGATCGAATCCACCAGGATCCAGGATATGGTTTCTTTAGAGGCACGGTAATACGGTTACACTTGACTAAGGAAAAGCTTTGTTTTCGTACCTCTCAATGATTTTGTTCTCTTTAGGCAATCTTTCAGGTGAATAAAGGCACAAAGAAATTGGTCTACAGGGCAAAAGCACGGAAGGCACCTTAGTGTATCCTGGTCTGCTTTATTTTATGTGCTCTGGGGAAGCAAAGTCAAAAATAAATAAAATGGACGTCTAGAATATGGCGACTTTGTCATCTTTAAGCAGAGATAAGTAGAATTAACATCGTCAGTTTTAGAGTCAAGGATTTTAGAATTAATTGAGTGGGCTTGGTTAGTGATGACAAATAAGAAACGACTGGATTTACATCCCATGTAGTGCGGTATCGTGTCACAGTTGGGTTGCTCTTGCAGCGGGAGACGATGGGGTCAGTGGGAAGAATGACAGCAGATAGTGCACTTCTAGCAGTGTTTATAGTTGTGTATGATAATCCTTGTTCATGCAAAGTTACTAAGAAATCTAGCCCTGGTTCAGAGGTGGACCAGTATGAATTAACTTCCCGTTTAAAACAAAAATCATGCCACTTCTTGATATAAGGGGCATATTGTCTTTGGGTACCAGTTAACCAGGACTGCGACATGATGTTGGTAGCTTTGCTTCAAATAGCACGCTGTTGGAAAGAGTCCTCTTTTAAATGCCAAAACATTCCTATCACCAGACCTCATAGTTTTAGTCCACACATAATTGAGCAGCAAGCCTGAGTTATCTGGGAATCACCACACATCAGCTGTTTTGAGCTGGAGCAGGTCTGCAGCCGTATCCCCTGAAAAGAACAACGCGCTTGATCTCTTGCTAAAATGAAGGTTTGAGCTGGCTCCAGCGATGAAGAAACCAGGATCTTGGAATGAATGTGCTGCAAAATGACCTCAAGGTCCGCCAAGAGGACAGGTTCCGCCTGCCGGGCTGTGAACAACCCTAGCTTTCAATTGTTCCTCTCTCACGGCCGCCAAGTAATTCTTCACCACACGGCCAGCAGCGGGATTACCGGCAACCCCCAGAAGAGGCTGCCACTCTGTGCTTCTGTTATGCGCCGCAAAGATTGCTCGCAATTTGCCAATTAACGCATCTACTGCACCAAAGGCCAGTCGTTTAGGACAATCACAAGAGCCGCCTCTAGCACGACTCAAACATTCAGACCCATGGACCCGGGTTTTCCCGCCTTTATCTTTCCAGATCAAAAAGGCTACAATATCCGATGGCAGGGCAGAAACGAGCGATTTAGGAGTTGAAATTCTCCACAGAAAACCAGCCAATTCATTTTCCAAGGAACTTTTCTGTTTGGCGTAGCGGGAAGAACTGCGTTGTCTCGCAAGTTCGTCCAGTCTCTGACTTATCGTTTCTTCATTAATTCGGGGCCTGACATCCCCCGGAACAGCGATAGCCTAGCTCCGCGGCCGACCTTCTCGCATAGCCACATTGTTGACAGTATTTAAAAGGCTCATCATTTGCGTAGGAACACTTGGGATGCGCCACGAAAGTGATGAACAGCTTGGGGACTTTAGGTAAAGGCTAAGAGATAAAGGAAACGAAACATGAAAGATCAAAGACAACAAAGCAGAGTATGTATATTGTACAATAACACTTTAATCTCGACTTACAATACACAACTGATAACTTAATCTGCCCCCGTTGTCCTTTATTAAGTCAATCCATTCACCGAACCTATTCATTGTACTTAGTCATTTATCCTTTTGTCTCTTTGTTTGTATTTTTCTCTTTCTAAAACCAGCTCTTTAACAACTTCATGAGAAACGTGATACTCTGCAGGCCCACAGAAGGCAAGGACAAGAGATGGCCCTGTAACCCGATTTCGACGGTGACATGAGGACATCTAAGTCACCAGGTGTCCCCAAAAGAATCCTGGCCGAGCATCGAGCCATGAGTTCTGGCCACCAGTAGGGTAGTGCGTGATACCCTGGGACGACCAGATCCTGAAGCCATAGAGAAGCTTTAAGACTGGGCCAGCCTAGCCAAAAGGTGGAAAAACATATGGGTTGGACGAGCAATCCATCTCGCGCAGATTCTAACAGAACAAATTCGTTCCCTTCGATTTCGGGCTAGGATGAAGAGAAAGGTGCGGTAGAGGGACTCCTGTTTTCCCTAACATGGCGCTAGAGTGTAACGCCATGAGGGCAACCGAGTGTCCGTCTTCACCGCCGAATGTCCTATCTACAAGATCCCACACCTTCTTCGACAACCTGGAGTCAGATCTCGACACTCGATGTGAAGGACCGTCAGCTTCATTATTGCCCGACGGAACATACTTTAAGTTCAGTTGAATATTACGGGCTGTCAGGACAGAGAATAGGTGTTTCGTGGCCATTGTTACCGCAGGGGACTTCTTACTCCCTTCACCTTCCCATGCACCGATTAATACGCAACTGTCTACAGACGCGTCGACTCTACAATTAGATATATCCTGCGGGAGGGCCTCAAGAGTGTTGGCTGGAGCAAGCATCTCCTTTGTGGAGATGTTTAAGCTTCTCTGGCTTTCCTGCCAGTAGTCACCCAGTATTCGATCACCTGATGCGTCCGAAGAAACAGAAAGACGTAAGCGCTTTTCGTCTCTCCAAGGAACGCAGTCCTTCCACGAGTCCAAAAACCGCCAATGAATTATTTTCCCTCTGAGACCAGGCGACAAGAGGACTTGCCCATTGGAGCTGGCTGACGAAATGGGAGGAGCCCTCTCTCTAATAAACAGCTTAGCTGCAGGGACGACTAGGGAAAATGAAATACATTTCCCCTGAAAGCACTGCAAAGTCTTAACATCCACAAATTTACGGCGAGCCAAGATCTCTTCTCGCAGTGAAGTCCAAGAAATAATCTTTCGTTGCGGTACCAGAAACGACTGCCTTTGAGAGTCAACGACAAAACCCAGATACTCCAAAGAAGTGGTTGGGTGCAGCACAGACTTGCTTATCCCAATGGTGTAACCAAGCTCGACCAAAAAAGACAGGACAACAAAAATGGAAGCCTGGGCCGCCTTGAAACGGAATTCCTCTGAGCCTATCAGAATACAAGATCAACCAAGGACCGGACTGGGTCAGCAGCTCACCGTTCAGGCGGTCGTCAATGTAAAGGGAGTGGTGGATAAATGGCGAGATTTCCCAACCAAACGGCAAAGTACGACACACAAACCAAAGGCCACCCCACTCGAAGCCACAATACGCCTGCGAGTCCGATGTCAGAAGGACGTGACCGTACCCCGACTTGTCATCGCATTTAGTCATATAAGAACCCTAGTACACATATCTCGGAACATCAGTAATCTTGTCTAAAGAAAGAGGAGCATCTTTCATCCAGAGGTTCAAAAACCTAGCATCCACGCACAGTCTGGGTTTCGATGGTTCAACGGTCAGCGGTATTATCAAGTGTGGAGGGCTGACCATTCCCACACGACCCCAAACGCGAACGTCGCCGGAGGACACGCGTTTTAAGATTTCCTCACAGATAAATTAAAGTTCGTAAATTTGTCACAAGAACCATGGTTGGGGAAGCGTTTGGCGGGAGGCAGGTACCAGCTGTATTGCGAGTTTTTATAGACTCCAGAGAAAGATTCACAAAATTCAAAGATGTCCACCTTGTTACGAATCCAATTGAGGAGCCTCTCTTTCGCCGGGTAGCCACTTAAAATCACTTCCCACGCAGTAGGATTAGCATGAATGCCCCCAGCAACAAATGCGTTAGGATCTCTTAATCTTTGCAGTTCAATTTCTGGAACAATTCCAGACAGTAACACGTCTTCCCAGTCACCTGAGGATATACTTTCTCCCTCCTGAACGGGGACCCCATTGACATTACCCCACGACACGGTCTCTTTGGGACAAGTAGTCAAACCTTGCATTCTGAAGCGATCAAACTCACTCTCACAGAACTGTAATCTTCTTTTCTTTCCCGGTCGAATCTACGACGAAGTAACAGAAAGAAAATGGAAAAACTAACCACTAAAGGAATGATAAAATGGGAGAATTTTAGCAGCAAGACCTGGGGTCCCCGATCAGGAGGGCGCGCACAACTGCACACGCCTGGAAACAGTACGGCTATCGACTACCGGGAAATGCGGTAGGACGACAGGGGTTACTCGCCCCAATCTAGAGGATGGAAAACCGATAATTCTTAAAAGGGCCCATCTCCCAAGGGGATACGATTCTTATTTTATGTTTTCAATAAAAAGACATTCAAAAAAATTTGTCTCATTTAATATGTAGATTAGAAGTTCCATTCTTTGGATCCCAAAGGAGTTTATTAAGACGCGCCAAAGACACAGTCTAATCTTTATTAATGTACTCTCTTCAATACACATTGATTATCCTTACAAGAGGTAACATGCAAATCTATTTGTTCTGGTCTTGTCCGGAGTCTGGGTTTACCTCGGTGTAAGAACCTGACAAGATTTTCTTTGTTTGTTGGCTTTTGTTTCGCTGTACGGTATCGTTTAAAGTGTTTTTGTTTCCTTTGTTTTACGTCATCCGTGAGTTTCACAGGTTCTTACACAGAGGTCAAGCCCGGAGTCTACAGTAGCTTTTTGGGCGTCTTCTAATTTTTGTGCGGACGCAGTAAGCGGTACGCATGCGTCCGCATCTATGTCATCGTCTTTCAGACTTTGTTTGTTTGTTTGAGTTTGATACGGGTTCCTGAATCAACAGTAAATTAGGGCAGTGGTTTCCATGGATGGGGGAAGGGTTTGTTCAGAGGGAAGTGTAAGGAAGGGTCTGGTTTTCAGAAACCTCGGGCTTTTTGGTCAGCGGTGTATTGCCATGGTAACGAAACCGCTGATCAAAGAATTCTTGAAAAGCTGTTGGGTTCTGACACGATCTGCTGACACAAGCTAAAGAGCTTAGGTAGCGTGAGTACGATATTGCGTTCTCCTGTTTCTGCTTCATGTTTACTGTAAATGTTAATAATAACTTAATGAAATGATGGTTTTCTTATTTTATTTTTGTTTGCTCAGTATTCTGGTTTGATTTTCGACGTATTTTTGGTCGTTTGATTATAAAACTGCTGGCCAACTTGGTTGTGTGAGCGTAAGATTGCGTGCTCTTTGTTTAATCATACGAGTGTATCGTCTTACGTTCTGATTATCACAAGTTTCGCTCGTTGTTGATGCGATTGTATCGGTGCGTATTATTGCTTCAAAAACTTTGTATGGCACGTTTCATGTTCATCGTTTATTGGAAAGGGGCTTAATTTCCGAAAGCACCAAATAAATCACCAACCAAGATGAAACAAAAATAGCTTTGATTTTTGGTAAGAGCAATAAACTCATTACTTTTTCATATCGGAAACTGACTGGGAAATTGAACTTAACGAGAACATAAATGTCAAGACTGGCATAATGCCATTATGTGGTGATGATTCGTGCACTTCGCGAGGGACTTCAGTTTTCCGTTTACGTTCAGTAATCCGGCTAAAGTTAGTTAAGAACGTACTCTATTTATGAAGAAACAACACTATGCTGTTCGGAAGTTCAACATTTTAACTAGCGACGAAAAAGCAACAATGAATTAGCGTGGTCAGAATTTATTTTCATTTCCAATTTGCTTCATTAATTTTTTACATGGGTAACTCATTTCGAACTTTACCTTTTCAATAAGGTAATGCGTTTTTTTAACTAACTTGAATTGGCTAAGAGGCACCCTTTCCCTTTTAAACTCATTTTAAAGCGAGTTTCACTTTCCATCGCTCGATCACTGAGTCGTATTATGATAAGCACATCGCAGTAACACATTGCGGTAACAGTCGGCTAAACACCGATTCAAAACATTTATTTGTCAGTTTCAGACGTCCGCACATGCCCGCAATGCGCAGGCCGTTTATTTGATGCGTCTCATCACCTCCTCAATATTACGCCCATCCTTAAAACAAAACAAGACCTCATTACGAATTCAGCACAAATACGCATATTTACCACCTACATACTCAATGACTGGAGCACTGGGCAAGAGTCAATTGTGTTGAGTATAAACAAAATGAATAGTCCCAGGGGTGTTTCCGCATCACCGAAGGGAATCAAGAATGAGAACATCATGCTTAATGTTACGAAGCTCACAACAAAAACAGAAAATTCCAAACTCCAAAAGAACCAACAAAAATATGTGCGAAACCGAAAACGCAAAAAAACCTAAAGGAGAGCCGAATTTCATTCTCGGCCTCAGAGGCAAGAGTGAAATTTCATTCTCAGCCACACAGGCAAGGGTTAAACTTCATTCTCGGCCACACAGGCAAAAGTTAAATTTCATTCTCGGCCACACAGGCAATAGATAAACTTCATTCTCAGCCACACAGGTGAAAGTTAAACTTCATTCTCGGCCACACAGGCAAAAGTTAAACTTCAATCTCGGCCACACAGGCAAAATTCCATACAAATTCTCGGCCTCACAGGCAAACTGCGCAAAATGAATAGCTGACGTTAGACGTTCAAATAATATTTAAAACTGCCGGCAATCCATAAAACGATTCTTTATACTCACAAACAAGCCACACAGGCATTGTTTCAGTAATTAACTGCGTACCACACAGGCAAGTAGGCGTAGCTCAAACTCAAAATTACTTCGATATGAAACTTAATGATTTCAAAACGTAAAATTCAAAAGGAAACAGCACAAAGAAGGAAAAAACACCTACACGAAAGTTCAATCCAGTAATATAGAGAAATAACGTCAAGAGGACATAGAGCTACCCACAAAAACGACCAAAACATACTCAAGAAATATCTCGTCAACTTGCGCCGGGACGTTGGCGGCTACTTGCTCAGGCGCATCTGGAAAAGCCCCTGGAGTTGGCTGAACTACAGCATCTTGAGCCACTCGAGCAACTTCTCCAGTTTGTGCCGGACGAGGATCTTGTTCATCAGCCATAAAGTAAGTCGGGTTTGAAGACAATCCAAGATGACATACCTTGTCGCGGCTCGAGTGAAGTAAATGGGAGGGGCATGTATCCTCTTTATATACTCATTATTAAAATCCTTAGGGGCCATATTACCAATTCAAATGGCTTTGAATAGCATTAAAAACCTCATGGGACAAGGAGCATTCCGTAGACTCTCTGAGTGCTCCAGACAGTCCTCGTGAGCTTGAATGTTTTCAGACACGGGGATGTGGGTGTCACTGAGTCAGATGTTGCGGTTTATACACCATTCCCTTATAGTGGTTGCTATATCGTTGCGTGTCATCGATTTAATACCCCCATTGCATTGATGTATGACACGGTAGCAGTGTTATCAGGCTAAACAAGGATGTGTTTCTAAGGTGCACTGAAAACGCACTGAAAACGCTACAAAGGCATTTTGTCTGGCTTTCGGTATCAAGCGTATGGTCGGGAAGGGGGTGCGGGGGGAGGAAAGGCAAATTATGGTTACATGCCGAACCACTGAAATTTATGCTGCAACAACTATATAGCTTATTGGTTTTATTTACTGCCCTCTGTAGAAATACACGTTACAACTGAGTTACACTCTATAAATTATAAAATACAATTTATGAGTTATAGCTGAACTTTTGAATATTCCGCAGGTGGTACAACACTTATATTAAGAGAAACGAATAGAATGAGTGTCAACAAGGTGCGAGCCAGCGATCCTGCTGAACTTGTTTTGTACCTTTTCATTTCAGAAATATTTTCTAATGTCACAAGCAGCCACATCACATAACTTAAAATCCACCCAAAATGCCACATATGCAGTACCATAATGAAAAATCAAACAAACAAAAACAACCGTTTCAAGTTCCTACTGATTCAATCTGTAAACCAATTAAATAGCCATGTTATTGAGAACAGTATCCACTTTTGTTTATCTCACGGGCAAATTCGTCAGTGCAATATTGAGCAAAAAATAAACTCCAGAGAGATTCTCTAGGATAGCCCTCTGGAAAAATCAAGAGCCCCTTTAGAAACGTTAATTCAAATTGAAGAACAAACGTTTTTCGAACACTTTGCACTACTTCAAAAGTTTATCTCAGAGAGATAATGGCTGCAATAGAAACCACAATGGAATTATTTTAATCGTATCATGGTAAAGGCAACAAAATTGGTAAACTAGTTTATATTTGTATGGGCTTTAATCATTAATATTCAGCTTTAATTTTTACACCCTTGGCCAGGAGCAAAACATTGGTTTTGGTTAGAGCAGAGTCCTTAAAAACTCTGTCGAAGTTTCCAGTTTATTTACAGCAAGTAAAGTTGGTGCAGTTGTACATTTGAGCATCCGATTCTATAAAATATATAGGATAATGCACTTGATTGTGTACCTTAATCCAGAGGGCTATGACAGCTAGTTTCTCTGAAGGACTTTCGAACACCATGTGGAGCTTAAAAGAAAAGAAAATTTAGACGAGAATTAGCTGTAGTTGAGTTGAACGGCCTTCAATAAAACGCACGTGGGCGGACTTTGTGGAAAAACTCACGGCTTGGGAAACATTGTGAGTAATCACGGGGAATGGGGGCTATGGCGTCTAGTAATCCACAAAGCTGCTTAGTTATTCTTCGAGTCATCTCTACCGGAAAGTATTTGCGAAAATCTTAAAGAAACCCAATATCCTCAGGAAACTGGACACCTCTAAATGTTGGCATAGAAACCCAAATTAAACAGATAAAAGCCGTTTGCCTTAAAGACCGGATTTAATCTCGTACCCAGATCTCTTGGGGAGTTTGATAGGAAATAATGTGTTAGATATTTTCTCGCCTGAAAACTGTTTTCCATTTAGAGTGTGCTCACTCCCTCGTTGGTTTTTACAACCAAAATGAACATGAAACTGCTTCAGTGTGCTCTTGGTTTCCCCTGGGGGACCCTGTTATTTCGGCTCCTCCATGTGACATCTCAATCGTAAGTATAGGGGAGTGGCCCGTGTTTTCAAGTTTTCCAGTCACCAGACCTCTTGGGTTCTCGAACGTGATTTTCAGAGGACGGTAGTGTCTACTCTTCACTTGGCTTGTTAATGTTTTGATATTTATAGGGGACTAGTAATCATTATTGCAGTCTTCATATCCTTCGTGCCAGTCTGATGGGCCCAGCACTATCTCCGAAGTGAAGTATTGATATCAACTATTAACCAATCATGAATGGATATTTTGTCTGAGTAGAGTTAATACAGACAATAGTTAGTGGCTTTAATTGTGACACTATATAGACCAAAATCGGACGAGCGCGAATTGTGTAATACCAAGTGTAGTTTTCAGTGAATGGAGTCAAAAGCAAAATTACAGGTAAGAACGTCTATATTTCTTTCATCATTTCATTATTATAAGCACCTCTGAGAAATTTTTATACCCTAGGAGGGTGAATCTTGATGCCGATTTTTACTTATGTGCCGACGAAAATTGAAGAGTTTTAACTTGGAAAGACACGCAATACAAGCAAGCTGCAAACTCAACAATTTTTTGCAAAAGGTCGACCTGTAGGAAATTTTGTTTTGAGGTATATGTTATCAGCTATGACTCTACTCGCAGATTGAGCTGGTCCATTTGGCCTGTTACTGAAAACCAGAACTTTTCTCCTTCCAATTGTTTTTCCCCATTTTGAATTTTTTTTTGGCGATGTTTAGGATTCAAAATATACGGCGTAATGACTTTCACTTGCAAAAGTATTTTTCAACCTTCATGAGTACCACCTATTCACGGCATTTTAGCATTTAGACCACAATTAAAAAATTAGCTTCATAAAAAAATTTAAATAGAAGAAAGCGGGAATACAATCCGCTAACCATATACATGCAATGCACTGACCATATACATGCAATGCATCCTTATCCTTTCTTGTTTCTCCGTACCCAAATTTCTCGTGAGGTACTGAAAACAGTGCAAACAAAATACTGAGAACAGTGATATTACAAGCAAAACGTTCGTTAAGAATACTGTCTTCTTTTCTCCATTGTTTTGTTATTATATTCTTATAGAGCTGTTGCTACGAGAGTAGATTTATTTATTTTTTATTGTTTTATGGATTTGTTATTATTTTTTTTGGATCAGTCGGTATGTTTGAATAGATTATTAAATAATATGACAATAAATTTAAGCGTCTTTTAACATTCTTTTTAAAAAACTTCTTTAAATTTTAAAAATCAGAAACTTACTGCTTTGACTCGTGACTGCACCAAAAACAGTGAACAACAGAAACAATTCCATCTCACTTCAGAATTGGATCTGTAAGTATAATGGCATATATGCACGTTACCAAACATCATAAGAACGAATAACTTATAGGGGCTTTGTCACCTCCGTATTTTTAGTATTACTATAATACGCTAGAAGACATTTCGGAATCAAAGATGACCCAAACATGATGGATTTTGTTTAAGAACACTTCTCTAATTTTCAGAAACTATAAAAAGCAAGAAAGCCTGTGAGTTATCAAAGACCGCCCTTACAGCCGGCTTCTGGTTTCTTGAAACTTCTGGTTTGGTTATGAACAGTCTGTCTTTGACTCAGACTAATTATTTCAATCCACGCTTTTGTAATCTAGCTCACATAAAGAGGGAGCAAAAACGCTAAAATCGACACTGGTTAATTTTGTCGCATCAAAATATTTAGCGCTTAAAACAAGCTTGCACTTCAACTGAGTTAGTTGGGGATCACCTTTCCACAAGCATATAGTCACATAAACTGGAGGAGGTGATAAAGGTAACGTAATTTTATAATTAAAATGCATGGTAGAGGTTTCATTTTAGTGGCTCACAAATTAACCACAACTTATTGAATCACATTGAATCACACCAAATATTTCTCTTTATCTGCAATGACCTTGAACAAACCTGCTACAACGGAATTCCTTTCATTTTATCATTAACACATCAACCAATCGTCAATTTCATAAACCATCCCTTGTTCCCAAGAATACACGGTCACAATATTTCAGTCTTCAAACCTACTCATGTCCCTATGTAACACTGGTAATAGCTGACAATGCAGCTGCCCCCGCTGTTAAGAGGATTTGTGATCGTATTAATTTATTTTGAAGGTTTCCTTTCCTACTCATGTCCCCATATATCATTAATATACCAATCAATCGTCAGTGTCCTTAAAAAACCTACGACGACGAAAAGAATGTCAATTCGCATTCCTATAAGACGGCCTGCCTCTACGGGACGTGTGTTTGGCTACGGGTGACCACGATGGAAAAGGATTTAAAAAAAAGAAAAAAACTTCTTGCTCCCGCTGAGTGTCGAACCTGGCTCGTCGGCGTGAGATGCCGGTAACTAGTCCACTAGGCCATGGGCGTTTAACATTGATTAGGTAGTTAATTTTAATACTTATTTCTTTCTTCGAGACAAGCTGCCTATCAGCATGAAAATGCTGGTGTTTTTCCTGGCAAAATATGTTCGAAACGCCGTAAAAACCATGGTTGTAGACAGAAAAAACCAAAAAGCACTAGCTCTGCTATATTTGGCGTCGAAACCGCTGCGAAAAGCTGCGAACTCAAGCGGTGTGCCGACCGAGTTTGAACAGAACCGACGAGGCAAATTTGAACTTTTTGCCTGAACTTTATCGCCGAATTTCTTTCGCCTAGATTGAACTTTTCTCCTTCCACCAAAAAGACAACTGAGTGTTCTTTTGAACTTTTTTTTTTCCACTAACAAATTTGTTTTTGACTTTTGTTGTCTTTGCTTGTTTTGCTACAACGCGGGTCAACATGCGATTTCGCGCCGAAAACACACGGGATTCAGCATAGGGTTCTATCCAGTGTAGGAAGTGTATTGGTATCCCTGTGGTGCGGACGGACGGACGTACGGACGTACGGATGTACGGATGTACGGACGTACGGAAGGACGGTCACGTGACTGCTACGTCACTACCAAAATTTTTTGGCTTGATAGATTACCAAATTTCCTTAGCCATGGAGCTTTGCTGACGCACTAGCGCGCTGGCTCCGCTATTAACTGATTTTGGTTTGTTTTCTTCCTTTGGAAAAATCACTTAAAATCTTGAGCCAAAAATGCTAAAATCACATAAGGTAGCCGCTTTTTGTGCGTTGGTGGTTATGGAAAAAATTCCGGCGATAAGAACTTAAACTCTTGTTCGTTGGTAGCTGGGAAAATTGACATTTCAAATTCAAATCAAAGCGTTCACGGTCTTTTGGTTCGCTCAGTAAACTTGCTGCAAAACTACAAAAATATCTCCCAATCTCTTCAATGCTTTCACTAGCTACGAACACGCTTCACATGCGTGACTTCTTTCGTGTCACAGCATCGTCATCATCATCATATCTGGCTTTTTTTTTTTACTCTTTGTGTGCAAGAAGTAGAGGTAGAAGTGATTACCAATGTACCCCTGCAGGTTTTTTTTTTCTTTTCAGAGTATGGAAGCGTGTGTTTATATAAACCTCTTCAAGTTTTCTTCTGCTACAAAACAAATTACATTAACACTTACAGAAGCTTTGTTCTCCTCCCATAGGTTTTGAACGCTTTGGCTGACAAGAATTTCTACAGAAACGGTTTTCCAGAAACAATAGTCATATTTCGAAACTGTGTCTAGGTTTCGCTATTTTTTTTTTAACTAAAGGAAACAAAAACCGTTCGTACAAATCAGGTAACAAATGAAGAGAAATTCATAAAAAACAAGAAACTATTAAAGAAGTGTAACTTACTCAAGATAAGATTAGATGTTATCAGACCTCGATTAAAGTTTTGTCTCAGCTTTCTACAAAGGCCAATGCCGGCACCCTTGATGAAGTACGCTGCTTTTCAACTGATAGCAGAGAGGTATAAATAAGCACAGGACACCTGATATTTACCCTTAGTACACAGTCAGGACAATATCTGAAAGAATTAAAATAGTATCTGAAAGAATAATATAACATCTGAAAGAAGTATTAAATATAATGGAAAAGTCGACCTTGGCTGAATGACTGAACACAACAAGAGGCACTGACAATATAGCTTTGTGACCGCCAGACTGCTGGGTGGGTATGCTGACAGTTCAAGTAGTCAGGGCTTTTTTGGATTTGAAAAGCCAAAACAATATCTATCAGCACCGTTTGCTAGAAAACATTAAAAACCAAACATTTAAAAGAATCAGGATGTTTTGTGGAATTCCTGACAGTTAAGAAGCTTTTCCCAGATTATGTAACTTCTTAAACGGTAGTATCAGTTCTTAAAAAACAGTGTTATAAATGTTTTCTATTAGAGTTACCAAAACAAAAGCAAGTGACTTCATGTTAAAATTGTAGGAGTCGTTTCATGTCACTAAATGTATTCTTTTGGGTTCTATTCTTCTTTTAAGTATCAAAAGGGATTACTAACACAGTTCTCTTTAAAATCTCAGCTTTAATTAGTATCCCAGAGTTAAATCGAATAAAATCTAGACCGTATTTCATAACAGTAGGCAGAAAAGCACTCACATTTAACTATCAAGAAAAGCAACTTTATTTTCATTCTTTCATGTTCTCTTCATGAACACCCACAAAACTATTTCCTTATCGTGCAGATACAATGGTTTGACGAACGTGTGACTGGGTAATATTTGTGTCTCATGTTGCAAATAGCTGGAATTCAGTTGACAAAACTAAAGAGTATGGATAATTTTGGGACGATTTTTCTTTAATGAAATCGAGTACCCTATTGGCAAACTTTGAGCATACATCTCCTTTACGCAGGATTTCTCCTAATTACCCTAATCGGATTAACTATGAACAATCCATTTCCCCGCTCCTGGCCTGAATTTATCTTTTCTGGAATATTAGCACAGGCATACCGGGTAACTTATTCACATAGCGGCATTTCCTTCTATGCCACAGGGGTGATATGGACCAATGTACAATCTGGATATACCCAATCGAGTTCTCAAAACCTAAAAACAAGACACCAACTTGCGAAAACGCTTACGAGCAACAACTCAGATAAAACATTCAGATAAGTAAATTGTCAGCTTGATCAAATCGTACCGCTTCGAAAGAACAGCAGTATCTTAACTCATTACAAAAACAACAGAAATAGAGTTTACAGAACAGCCCGGATTACTTTACAGCAATTGTACATAGAATATTGTTTGTCTGAATCTCATAGCCAAACATTGGATGCAAAGAGAACAAGCAGAATTATATAGATCTTTAAGGAAATATGGTGCTATATACGATTTTAAAATAGACTTCAACACAGACATAATAAAAGCGAAAATTTCAAGTTCAAGTTTGGTTCAAATCAGGTTCAATTTCTGACAAAATTCTTGTATAGCGGATCTCTGTTAAAATTTATGCAAAAATAGTTGAAATGTCACATTTGTCCTTTCTCAGATTGTTTCAGGTTTTTTAAAGAGATATTTCTGAAAGCTAATACATGTTATTTTTTATTTCATTTTTATTTTTTTATTTTTTGTTTAAATTTATGCAGATATAGTTGAAATGTCATATTTTTCCTTTCTCAGATTGTTTCAGGTTTTTTAAAGACATATTTCTGAAAGCTAATACAGGTTATGTCTGAAAGCTAATACAGGTTAATTTTTTTTTTGAAATCTTCAGGTGGCAAAAAAGCCAGCATACCTTATTTTGCACTCTAAACGACATATTTTTCCCTTCGAAAACAATAAAAATAAAGTGGTCCTCGTGTTACGAAAGTTGAGGTGATCACTGATCTAACCCTAACTTTGTGCTTAAGGTGATTCCATTCAATTGCATTGCGCATCCTTTCTACGCATCATTTCTTGCGTGATTAGCGCGCGCACGAGCGCGCGCGCGTTCGAAACTTGATAGGTTTCCTATGGAAGCTGAGCTGTTCAGAGAAATAAATGGTCGTTTTCTTCCAAACGAACTCGGTGACCCCACTTTTTTATTCCATTTATTTAAGGAAAATACGACTTTACATGATATATTCAAATTTGAAGAATTTTTCATTATTCAATTTTGAAATATTCTGGTTGATTCACTGTTACAGTCAGATTTTAGGCGTTTCACTGCAACCGTGCAAACGTTCGATTTGCCTATTATTTCAAAGTAGTTTAGTTGTTACGTCAATTTTCAGACGTTTTACTGTAACGTCGTTCTTCTATCATAAGAATAATGCTTATATTTCATTGCTAGTAATAACTTTGTTGAAGTAATGGGTGTCTCTAGTACAAAGGATAGGTTTTTTTAATATTGCTGTCTAAAGGTAGCAAAGTACCTATATACTACAGCCCCGTAGCGTGAAATCAGACACGGTGACCCCCGCTTTTTATTTTATTTTTTTAATGTACTAGGTGTAATTAGTAACTGTGCAAGGTTTCAGCAAATTCTCATTACAACTTCTTTTTCGATGGAATCACCTTAAGGCCACAAAAATATTAGAAATCATGGTTTGTATAGAAACATATAACGGTTGAAATCAAACTTAATTTGAACCGACCTCAAAAAATGAAATATCGCAACTCTGTGGACCGGCATTTATTTCAAATAATAGAATACCCCTCGGTTTGTAAAAAAAGACAGCGTTGTTTGAAACAATCTTCAGTCCAACAAACTGAAATTACTCAAATTTGCTGAGCGGGCATTGCAACGTTTTTTTGTAGCGGGCGGCATGACAACGTTTTTTGTAGAAATTGCTGTCAGCCCACGACTTTAAAACCTTTGGGCAAAGAATAATGCTTCTTGTTTAAGTAATAAGTGGAATTTATGTTGTAGCAGAAGAAAACTTGAAGTTTTCAAAAATACGCGCTAATTAATGCTAAAAGAATAAACAGTACATGATCTTACGGAGGTAAATTACTGATCAATTTTACTTCTAACTCGCGCTTTTTTCATTTCACAAATGCTGGAAATGTGTGTTGTTTTGTTATCCGATGAAAAAATATGAGCAATATTCTTAGGTATTACCAGTGAGTAGAGATTCCACACATGGGAACTGGTAAACGGTGAATTCTCTCAGGCAGCCACCACGGAGATTCCACCCGGATACTACACATGCGCACGATTCCTCATTCTAGGCGAGCGTTTGCCATATTGTTGAGTGGTTGGTGAAAGAGAAGCTTTTTCTCTTGATAATCACTGTCATCCGTGCGAATCTGTCAAACCTGCTTTACCCTAAAGCAACAACCTGGGAAGGAGATATTGTCCGTTGGGTTTGCGAGGCAAACCAATTTGCTTTCGAAGATTATTCTTAACTCTCACGGTGCCGCACAAAGATCATGTCAGTTTCGATGTAATATGGTCACTGAGGGCCAGTGTCCAAAAACTGACTCAGCGAAGCCGAGGAAGCCAGGAACTGAGCAGGAAAACTCATCTCGTCCAGCAGAGTCAAAACCAAGTGCCAAGGACGCTCATCGAGGAACATGTAAGTCAACGGGAACTTGCGCTGCCAGCCCTCCTATAAATGCCACAAGAACAGGGCAAACCAAAGCAACTAGTGAGCCTTGCCTTGCCGAGTTAAACCAAAAAATATACCAACTGAAAAGCATTGGGAATCTTATCGCCCCTGTAGATATAGAAGGAAAACTGCTACAGATACCGCAACGAATAGCAAGCATTCAGAACGATGAAATTTACTTTCTAATGAATCGTTTGTTAGACATTGTTTAACCCTCTTCAACAAAAATCATGTTTCGGTCGCGTTTCAATAACATATTTTAGTCATGGTGACTACTAAACCGCGGATCACCCTTTAACACCGGTTATAATTAACTTAGACTTCCTTCTAATAACAGGCTCTACATGTAATAGACCTAATGCAAATTTGCTGGGCTTAGACCATGAGTTTATTAACCCGAGGTCTCAATCTTGTCTAAGTTATCGGCCCAAAAACTCAACATCCTGGCATTAATTGTTTTTGACGCCCGTGCGGCATTTAGCAAAACTATTTGAAGGGTAATCAATAGAAATCAAGAACCTTGAATTGGTTGGCTTTTAAAATATCCACGGATATTTGTCCTTGAACACTTATATGAGCAGATTATTCAAACAAAGCCTATGTTAGGCCTGGTGTAACTGAAAGCTAAATCGAGCGGGAATTAGGCGACAGTTTTAATTGCCACGGCTACGAGGAGTCCATATGTTATCAGTGAACGCCGATGAGCCGATTAGCCCAAGAAGATCTGGCTTAGACGTCTTCTACTGACAAGTGTGGCGATTGTTTTAACCATCATCCGTGCTTGGTACTCCCAAGAGAAGGCTATTGTCTTGCCACCAGTTTCATTTATTGTTGCGCTGAGTATTTTCCAAAATTCACTGGAATTTACTTGATTTTTACGGGAAATAACAAATGGGATCAAACATCAATTAAGGACGTTGGCGCGAAAATCGTCTACAACACAGATTTGTTTCATACTTTTGCTACGTGCAGATAATAAGTTACCTATGTCAGAAATGCAAAAAAAGGGGGGGGGGAGGTCACTGTATTCGTTTTTGAAATAAGGCGTATGAAAAGCTACCCCAGTTTTGACAAATCGGTCCTCGTAACTCGACATGGCCTCAGTGGTTGTTAGTTGAAAAATATTTTAAAAAGAATCGCTGTAGAACCACTTTCTTAGTTAAATTTTATTTAAGTGGGTCTTTTAAGTAAATAACTTGAGCCGGTGTCATCCTTTAAGTTAAACACAACCTTTTGTTGGCAAAAGCCCATGATGGGCTTTTGCCAACATCGTGCAGCTAAAATTATAGCGGAATTCGATGATGCGTGGGAAAAAAAAAGTTGAAAAAAATTAAACTTCCCACCACAGATTCTCTTCATAAAACGTGGATAATCGATAAAGAAAGTGATCTATTGAAAGAAAATCTGGTGTCACCGAACATTTAAGAGAGTTTAACCCTTGGTTAGACATTAAGATTTATGCCCACCCGAGCGCTATATCTGTACATTTCTTTAACAGCGCGCGCACTGAATGCATGAAATGGCCTGACATTACGACGTGAATTGCGTGCGCAGTACGAATGCGCAGAAACATTTAGCCGCTGCCAAATATATCAAATTCTAGTCGAACAATTAACGACATACTGCTTAATTTAAGAAACATTATATATATCGGTCCTTTTTGTTATTCTGTAGTGTCCTTATAAACATCCTAAATTGAATAAACCGCCTCCTTTTTATCTTGTAACACCCACAAGATTATGTAGGCATTTGGCGCCAGTCACGTCAGCACATACCCGGAGTTATTCCGTGACCTTTTGCATGCCTTTTTTAAGGCTTAAATATTTTTAAAGTGGCACTGGGACCAGAATTTTGGTATTCCATATTTCTACATTTTCGGAAATAGTTTTTGGTTCTTAGTCACCATGCCAAATTTCAACTCATTACGACGACTGGAAGTCGCTTTTTTCGGAAGGTTTTTGTCCATTGTCCATTCCAACTCGAGAAAAGAGGTCCCGAAAAACGAGACGAAAGGTACCTACTCTTAAGGCCGCGGGTGAGAGACTAGATCATCAGTATTCATTTATTTAAAGCGTATGCACGAAGTGCGACGAATGATAGCGACATTGCGTGAAATATTCATGAAAAGCTCTGCAGTATAAAATCTTTGGTTATGCATCAATGATTGCTCGTGCGTTTAATCGTATTGTTAACTAAAAATTTTCATAATAACAATAATAATAAATGCGTTGAGTGCTTGTTTGTTGTATCTGTACCGTTCTTTTTATTCTTTATCTGTTAGTTGAAACTTTAATTGCAACTTTTCAGAATTTTTCCAGCAAAACAAAACGAAAATAAAATACTGTTTCTATTTTGTGTGTGGTATAAATATTAATTGGTTCAGCACCAATGCTTTTTTCTTTCGTTTATTTTCGACGGAAAACACACGATTTTTTTAGATTGCATGCAACCTATTGTTTGTTTCTGGAGTGCTAACAATAGCTTCTTAATTTTTATATCCATAATTTGCATAATAAAATATTCTTGGCTTAAACACTCGTGTTTCTTCAATAAGCCTTCGGAAGCCCTAAAACCACCAATTTTGTGTCCAAGAATACAGCGCGGATATAAATTTCCTGAACTGACACAGCAGACAGGTAAAATAGGTGTGTTGTAGGTTGTCACAACAGAAGCACTTTTTTAAAACAGGCTTTTTAACAGAAGTTTTAAGTCTTCAAATTTAAACAAGGACGATTTATTAATTTAAAGGCTTATAACTTTCAGTGGAACTTGAAAACACAAAATCGGCTTCTGTTGTGACACAATAGAGGTTTTAGCTGATCAATTAGTGGCAAAATCAAGAAGCGTTGTCTTCTCCACGAGGAGAAAACTTGGACACGGAGTCGCGTTTTACCAAATCTTAACTTTGGAAGCTCAAAGCATCGCAAAGAAACGCAACTTATCAAAGGAAAAACAATCTTGTTGCACTTCCAACATTCCTCAAGCGCTCTATTAAGTTTCAACGAAATCGGCTCCCAAACGATCAAGATCTAAAGTTTTTTGACGTAAGACCTCCACCAAAATTTTGCCTTATAAATTTATTCACGAGCAGCTTGCCACCTGCGGCCTTTATGCAGTTGAAGTGATAGTTTGTTTCTTTTTTAACGCCTCCACCATTGTGCAAAACTTATTTTCTCTTAACGTCAGTAGTCCTCATAATGTTCGGTAACGCCAGATTTTCTTTTGATAGGTCACTTTCTTTATCGGTTATCTACGTTTTATGAAGAGAATCTGTGGTGGGCAGTTTGATTTTGGTCAACTTTTTTTTTCCCACACATCATCAAATTCCGCTATAATTTTAGCTGCACGGTGTTGGCAAAAGCCCATCTTAAAGGTTGTGTTACCGGCTCAAGTTATTTACTTATGTACGGTTCAATTCTACCTGTTACCATCCCTCCCGGGCACACCCCCGGGGATTTGCAATTTTGTTCACACTTGACGGTCTATTCCCCACCCCCGGGCACACAAAAAGAGACAATTCCCCACCCCCCGGACTCCTCATCGACCACAAATACGTTGTTTTGTGTAGAAAACATAGATCCGTACAATAGCAAAACCAGACGTTTTGACAAGAACTCAAATGCTTTTCTAGAGTTTCTTGAACGAAAGACACTACATGTATAATGTAATAAAAAAATGAACACTACATTTGAAAAAGAAAACTGCAGAAAAATCTAACCGCACTGGCATACGGCTAGTGAGTAAAGAAATGGTCTTCGCCACGTGATTTATTCTAAATATAGCACATACGCACAAGCCGAAGCCCGTGAACAAATTGATGGCAGCATTTTAAAAGGAGTTTTTCTTAGCTTGTTTCATAAGAATGGACACTGGACTGAGACCTCTGTTTAATATAAAGCCGTGCATCCGTTTTCATATACAGTCGATTTAAGTCGTCTTATACATAAATACGCTGAAGAACTGAATATTTCTTTGTTTGTGAAGAACGCCATCCATTCGAGTACGCATCAAACGCACATTCGTTTAACAATTTATAATAAAAGTTCCTTCGAATACAAATTTTACTTTTGAGAGATTATTCTCCTCTAATCAGTCTGCTACAAATTTTAGAGATTCTCCCTGGAAATCGGCAGTCTTCTTCACGCAGTTCGGCGTCAACCGAGAACTAGTTTGACGTACTTCACAAGAACAACAAGAAGTTATTTTCGATTTGCCCTGCCCCCCTCCCCCCGGGACAAGTCCGCTTCAAACAATTCCCCACCCCCGGGAATGAAGGGCTGGACTTGTCCCCGGGGTTGCCCGGGGGGGATGGTAACAGGTAAAATTGAACCATGCATTAGAAGACCCACTTAAATAAAATTTGACTAAGAAAGTGGTTCTTCAGCGAATCTTTTAAAATATTTTTCAACTAAAAACCACTGAGGCCAAGTCGAGTTACGAGGACCGATTCCACGTGTGTCATTTCAGACCAGTTATCGCATGTACATTTATTTTATAACATACCATCCTGAATGTGGAGAAACTTTTCTCCTTATTCCCTGTCGATGAAGAGTCGATTGACATCATCGTTCGAAATATATAAAGGCTTCAACAGGTCGACTCGTCTTGCGTGGAAATTTAAGTTGGGAAAAAATATCTCACGCCACTATTTGCCTAAGGGTTTTACAATGTTATTTCTTTTTACTGTCATAGTAATCTTAGTAAATGAATTATCGAGAAAAATAAATAAATATCAAGTTATTATTTTTACGCAATGAATAAGGCAAGCAAAAGGTTCGTTTCCTCGGCCGTCCGCATGTTGTTGTTTCGCAGCGGAAAATTTTCCTTGTGGGCTGTGGCTTTGATTTTCACTACAGATATTTAGATTCCGGTCACACAAGGCCTCCAGTTCTTAAAAAAAGCTCTTGGTTTATTTCACTTTTTTCGGCTCAGGTTAAGAATCCTATAAAAGCTGTTCAAAATATTTAGAAACGCCAAGCTCGTGTGTTTCAATGCATTAAGCGACCACTGTACTTATGGTGGACACGATAAACTTCATCAGCTGACTGCCAGATGACTACAGCATTACGGCTCTTCAAGAAAGTTTCCCATACTATGCTAAGAATGGCCAAAAATCTCAATGCTTTACAATATATAATAAATATAAACAATGGCAGACAAAATATAGCTTCTTTTATTCTCCAACGAAGCGAACGATAAAATCGATCGACCGATGCTTGAGAATTCGCGAGCTTCGAATTGTAGAGTTTTTATGTGTTTTGTCTAAATTTCCAATGCCTTAAATATCAGTTCTTCGAATAGCTGGACAGCGATTTATCCCGTGGATAAGAATTATCCGCTCCTTGAGCAACTTGTGCCTGAACTGTAATCTGGCTGTTAAGTAATCACTGTAAAAGCGTATTTCGCACATGTCATTATGGCGAGAAAAAAACTTTGATCGTTGAACTTATAAGTTGAAATCTCCTGACATCAGTTCTTACATCGTACGCCAAGAAAAATTCTTCATTTGCCGATAAAATGAATCCTCTGATGCTTCGGGAGCAAAAGACTGTTCCGCATCGTATAAATACTCTTCGGACGGGTTTCGCAGTCGACGGTAGACATCTTGAGTTAAAAAACACAAGGAAACGCGACTGAGGTGAGCCTCTGATGTCACGAGCTATTAAATTGCACAATCACCCCGGAACACGTTTTCAGTAATGGTGGACACATTTTACCGGACTTTGGAGCTAAAAAATATTAGGATGGACAGTTTCTTGTTCAGTTTTCTGGGTAAATATAGACACAACGCGATAGTCCATGTGCGACAGAATTCGGCCGAAATAAACCTACGAATTTCCGTCCCAGTGCCAATTTAAGCTACTTTCAGCAAACTTAAAAAGAGAGCCTTTACTTGCACGCCAGCTCAGCGGTAACCAACTTTTTGTTTATGCATTTAGCAACGCTAAATTTTGAAATGAACTTATTCAAACTAAACCAGACTTTTTCTACAGTAACCTGCCTTTTTATGGGGGGGAGGGGAGAAGCGGAGATAACAGATTAATCAAAATAAAAAAATAACGCGCCTAGTCATGTATGTATACCAGTGGGGCGGACGGGAAACAATTTTCTCATACATTTTCTTAGATGTGAAATCACAACCATATGATGTAGTCCGCGGTACGGTACGGTGGGAAGCAGCAACGAGTGACAGGCCTACACAACGTCTAACAATGGAAACATTTTTCCAATTCGGCCTCTTCAGACATGTTTGCATTGACAAGTATGCCATTTAAGAATTCAGTCCCTTTTCATTGGAAATGATTCGTGGTCCCAGGGGGGGTACTCCGAGTTTCAAGTGACGGGGATGATCGAATGGGGGCAAAAATCAATACCCAAAAAAATCCCTAGGGCTTCCAACAAAACCCAAAAAAATCCCTGGACCAAAAATTTACCCCAAAAAATCCCATGCCGAAATTCCGAGCCTTAATTTCCAGAAAGGATTAAATGAACTAACACGAAAAAAAACCCACTGGAAATTGAATGTTTGTATTTGGTTATAATTCATCATATCAGATGATTTTATCCTTAATTGTTTCCTTATCTGGTAGTCATTCTAACAACACTAGGGACACCCAAGAACATCTTCTGTGTCAACAACAACATTATGAATGACAACTCTAAACAAAACAAGACTACCCGGGCAAGAACAAGTTTGGTTGTACTTTATTTGCGGAACTACGCGGCCGGGATACATGGGCACTACCATGAATCTTCAGATCATTTTGAATACCCAAAAAAATCCATACTTAAATCAAGCCACCCAAAAAAATACCTGCCAAATCTTCATACCCAAAAAAATCCCGGAATCGAAAATTTCAAACCCAAAAAAAAATCCTTCGATCATCCCCGTCACTTGAAGTCCGGAGTACCCCCCCTGGGTTCGTGGTTCCTTGAGGATTGGTCGTAGAATTGAAAATTTTCGTTTGGCACTGTTCGTTGATATTGTGTTGCAAATGGCAAGACTTTTTTCAGTGTTATTTTTGGTTGAAGTGGACGGATATCCTTTTTGTGAAGGTAATATCTGATGAAAGTTTTTTAATCAGATTCTCTGGGTAACCTCTAGCAAGAAGTCGTGTTTGAAATTTTCCAATAAACTCTTCAAATGTTGTTTTTGTAGCCGGTTTGTTCGTAGGAGTCTTAGGGCGTTGCCCTTGACGAATTCTTTTTTTGATACCCGGTGGTTGGCGAGAGGAGAAAAGCACGTATTTACAGTTTTCAGTCGGCTTAACATGTGTCTTATATATCTCTAGGATGGATTGGTCATGAATTGCTCGCCTTTGTATACAACTGTATCCAGAAATGTAGTTTCAGCAACTGAGATTTCAACTGCAGGCAGATTGCAGCTAGGGTGATGTGAGTTTGCTTGTTTGATGAACTTTTCTATATCAGATTTACTAATAGCCCGCAGTGAAAAAATATCGTCAATGTATTGTTTCCAAACTGTGAGTTTTACGACCCTTCCACTAAGAATTGCTTCTCTGTCTCCTAATTCTCGAAAGAGGGAGCTCTAACATTTTGCCCTGAGGCAAAGCATTTACTTACAAATATGATGTAAAATGTTGACGGTTTTACATGTTTTGCGCGGTTTAGTATCTGTGGCACTATCTAAATTTTTGGAAGTTCATAGGCAGCCAAGTATCAGTACAGTGAGCCCAGTATCCGACCATGGCAATACGTTTGTCATCCATAAAACATTTTACCAACCAAGTGACACATACTTATCTTATTAGAGCCATTTTAGTAGTTGTTTGTTCGATTTGGAATCTTAAAGAGTCTTAATAGGGGATATAAACAGGAAGTCTTTATCATGAAAGTGATGTGAAACAAACACTTGGAAAATGATTTTCCTCGAATAATAACCAAAGCCATTGTTACAAAATTTGCCATGGCCAACCATTTTAATAACAATTTAGTTTATGAACAGTTTAAGTATAAATTAAATTACGTATGAAACTTAAATAAAGGGCTTAACAACTGATAAACCATGTGATTTCTCCGCGCCATTGTGCGAATTGTCCAATAAGAAGATAACAGCTAGATTAGATTAGCATATTTGCATATATTTGTGCGCAGAGGTCGGCGGACGAATACCGACATTTGATTTCTTGTACCAGAAGCTCGAAATATTGCCGTTTTATGGTGACAAACGTTGGGAAAGATGGAACTTTTTTGGAGTATAATTGTTTCTTCACTATGGATTTATTCTGGTGTGAGGAAATTGTGAGTGGAATAGCCGCATTTCAAGAAATATAGATCATTTAGTGAAAAGAGGTATGCTTTTGTGTGGGTGAAATGGCAGATGGGTGTGCAACCTTGCAAATATATATTATAATACTAATTGGTAGCAAAAATTAGAAAGACGTTTATTCTCGCTCAGAGAGCAAACCATTGGCCCAAACAGCAAAAAAGTAAGATATCAACAAAGAAACACTGTTTATTTCATGAAATTTTATTGATTTCCAGTCATAAATAAAGCTTTGGCTACCTGTGCTTTGAGCGGCTAATACTTTACCGTCTGAGCTCGGTGAGGCAAGCTGCTTGACATATTTACTAGAGACTAAATAAACTTGTCAAAAAAGTAGGTTTGATTGACATCGGAGTTACCACAGCAACGACACGATGACGTCATGACTTTTGCATATCAGCAATTTTCTTGACATCTAAACCTTAACTTTTGAAAGGACCTATTGTCTCTTATAGTCCAGGTGTAGATCTTCAAGACTGGAGAGTTTTAAAATTCTATGAGAGCGTTTTCGAAAAAACTGATCGGGTTGAATATTTTCGAGAAAGAAAAACGGATGTACGTTATTTTCTATTGTTTCATCGCTAGCAGTGTTTTCCTGACAGATTATTTTGAAACAATGTTTCAATCACATTTACATTTTTTTATAAAGTTGGGTTGGTGTGCCTCGGAAAAATAAAAATGAGCCACCTTAATTTCTTTTACTATCTCGACACCAAATATCTTGATTTTTCCTTGAAATATTGCATGTTACAGACATTCAGTTGAACAACATTAATTTCACATTAAATGCCTAATGAAAGGCTTTAAAAGTGACCCTCGAAGTTTTACTTACCCAAACCAAAAGGCGCCTTTCCTATAGTAGTAGTATAGGATGTGAAAATAAATACCTTGTTACCCTCTTCCCCTGTCCTCCCCATGTCTTCCCCTGTCCTCCCATGTGTTCCCTAGGAACAATAAACACAATACACTTGCCTAGACTTGTCCTCTTCTTTCTCACGAGGGTAAAAAAAGTCTCTTCTGATTTCCTCCGGTTGTAGTGTCTAACAGCTCTACAATCAAAACATCCCTTGATTCCTTCCTTCAGAAGTTTTCGGTCTTTAGGAATATCGTGACTGCACACAGGGCAAATTTCACAGTTATCATGCTAAAAACTTCGCTTAGAATTTGCTTAGAATTTTCTTATTCTTTATCAAAACGTATCGACCCCCAGCTCTGCCAATCAATGTAGGAACGTTTTTAGAGATCGAGGTTTGGCTACATCACTGTTATGCGGACGTAAAACATATTTGACTAGTTTTGAGATGTTTGTTACTGGAATTAAGCGTGTCGGAGTAATTGCCCACGCGGTGTCCAAAACAAGATATCTTTGGAAGCGGCCATACTGTGCAACAGTTCAGAAGCGCGGTTTCTGGAAACGGCTCGGGAAAGATTGCCCAAAACATCTTTGATGCGAGGTTCCTCCTCATCAATCTCTTAAGAGTAGCTTTCCGTTTCACTTTTTTCCTCTTCCTCCCAGTCTACCTTTCTCTTCATACTGATCTACACTCGTTAAAAGTAAATGATAAATGATCAGACTTTATAATGTGCCGTTGTTTTTATAGAACCCAAGCTACTAAGAAATGGGGTCAGCAAATCTTGTACAAGGATTTGCTTCTTTGTCTTGTAGGGAACGTTAAGTTTAGCAAGTTTAAGAATGGCATCCTTATTTTGAATCAATTCGCGCCTCTCTTCTTGGGAGACTAGTATTTGTTTGAGGAGCGCATTATGAATAATTTGCACCAATGAGTCATCTGTTGAAGAGTGGCTGTCATTTGAAGAAACTGACGCTGCTTAGGAGGGCAATCAGCTAAGAGTTGAAGTAAACCTCGATTGTTGTTTACTACTCGAGACATGGTGATAAAATCAGTGAGCTAATGCTAGTACGGGCATTCCTTCTGAGCTAGAAACAGACTCCTTTTTTGACATCAACAAACGTAACTTGATGGTGATCGACGATCAGATGGAAGATGCGGGCGGAGACAAGAGAATCGTCAACCTGTTTAGACCGTTTGGGTATTTCCTCGTTGATCTAAAAACAACCACTCAAGATAACTGTAAGTTATGAACGAACGTTCTACCTGGTGAGGAACGATTCAATAACGTAGGGGTACCAGACAATATCTCACAGGAACTGCTGTAGTATCTCAAGCGACAAAACCTAGCGACAGCACCAGTTTTTCTAGCGATGCAGAAATTACAATATTCTATGGATGGTCTCCTCTCTCGCAAAGACCTTGGAGAATATAAAGGTGCAAGGCTGAGTACATGCAGCTGCAAAACAAGTATTTGACGCTTAAAGGACAGTTGAATTCGAGGAGCACAGAATTAAGTCTACCGTACTCTAAAGAACAGAGAGGAATTGCTAGCAATCTCCTAGCAGATAATGTACCCGAGCCCATTCAAGAGCCGGTGGCTGTCACAGTAAAGCCAGTTCAAGAGCCAGTGACTGCACAAGCTGTCGCTGTTCAAGAACCAGTACAAACACCCACTGTTCAAACGTCAGTGACTGTACAAGCGTCTCTCTCTTACCTCCCTCATCCATCTTGACAGCCACTCCCAATCCTCTTCAATCCAGTTCGTAAGTTACTAAGAAGACGATGATCATCCTTTGAGAAGGTCCCAGCGTGTTCGCAAAAGTCATCCTTACAAGTGTGTATTAAGGACTTTGCTTTGTGCTAGTTGGTCGATTGAAATAAAAGTTGATTTTTCAGTGAATATCTCCGTGTTTTATGTCTCATTATTTTAACTTTCTGTGTATTTACATTTAAGTTCACTCGAGCGCATTAAGGGACTGCTTTTTGTATGTGAGCAATGACTGCCAAGTCTTGCAAATGAAGCTATTGTTTCTGCCTGCTTTTAAATTTTTATCAAAATAATTCGCTTTAGTGGGTTTGTATAGTTTGTAAACGCTGTTTGAGCACAAGAAAATATAATGCATAGCAAAGTATAGGTTTTTTGTAAGGTGATAAAAACTCAATTTTCGCGCTTTTATTTTGAATGCATAACAAGATTCTTTGGTGTCCAATCAGTGTGGGTATAGAGCGGGCAAGTCTAGGCAAGTGTATTGTGTTTATTGTTCCTATTGTGTAAAAACGACGCGGAAGACAGTAACTTACATATCAATGATTTACCTAGGCACAATTGTTCCTTGGGGAAGACATAGGGAAGTCAGGGGAACGCATGGGAGGACAGGGGAAGACATGGGGAGGACAGGGGAAGACAGTAACAAGGTATTTATTTTAACATCCTATACTACTTATAATCCGTTAAAACAATCAATCTAAAGCTGAAATAAATGACCTTTTCGGAATGCAACACTTTTATTGGTCGGTTACTGGTAAAGGTTGGAAACTCAGCAACTTACAATATACACCAGCGTACAATGTTTTATTGCGCAAGGATATTGAACCAGAATCAGGAGCCATAATCGGGGACGGAGACCATAACTAAATATCATTTTCAGTAGTGGCGTTGGCTCCATCGAAAAAGACAAACGTACTATATTTAGAAAAAATTGCTCCATCGCGCATGACACACGCGCATGTACGTTGCGAGGATTGCGCGTAAAGAAAAACAAACAAAATGGCGTCGGAAATTACCTTCTTTGGAGATGAAGAAATTCAGTTTCTGTCATCAGTGTCACTTCCAAATTCGAGGCAAGCCCTTGGGGAGAACATTTCTTTTAACCAAAGTTTCTTTCAACCAATCAGAGGCACCACCAAGATCTGGGCAGTGACGCGTCATCAGTATGGAATTTCTGCGCTCGTTACCCCGACGTCGTTTTGCGAGGGCTCAAGTGGCGACCTCGTGACACGTTGGCTGTTTTCTCAGGCTATGTCGGAGGAGGTTTTCCCCATTAGGCGGATGAAACGTTTTGCGGGCAAACAGGCGTCGAACTACGAAAAAACAGTTAAAGGCGAATCAGGCAGGAAAAAACAGCCCGAAAGTATATTTCCTCTGAGGACGAACAGAGATTGAAGGGCAGCCGCAAAGGCTGTAAAGTGAATGTCCAAGCACGGTGTGAAGAAAAGATACGCACTGATAAATCATTGCCACTTTTTCCTCTACAAAAGGAAGTAGTAACATAGATTCAAACTACCGAATCAGGAAAGAAAACATCTGCCGAGATTTCTCAGCGTATGTTTCCTCAAATAGTGTCCGCCTTTACCGATGTGGCCGAAATGAAGAGAAAACGAAAAGCGCGCGCTATATTTTCAATCAAATGCTCTCACGATGTGTTATCTATCGAGGAAAAAATAGAGAACTGGAAAAAAAACAAGAAGAAAACTACTTCTGTCGATGAGAAGGAGACAGTTGAAGTGAAACTTCGTGCTGTCCTAGTTGCATATTACATACTGGGCAATCTACGGACCTAGAGGGGATACATAGCGCATTGGACGTGGCAAGGGTTTCAACGGCAGAGTGAGTTAATTTTTTTTCTTCTCTGCTAGCAACCCGGCGAGAAAAATCACTTTGAATCGAAGTTAAATTAGGAGAAATTACAACTGATCGTCACGGAGACACAAATCTAAGTTGTTTCAGAGTGCTTGATTTCTTAGGACGAAAAGAAACTGTAGAAATAGAAATTTAAGCATTTAGCTAGGTTTACAATTTCTTTCTTCGCCAAGTCAATCACTTGTTCTTAAAATTTTACAAACAGTAGGCTTTTTACGGAAGGCTTTGACTTCGAAATACAGAGGAAAGACAAAATAAAGCACAGCAAAATTTAAAATCATGCAGTCTGAACAACAAGCACTGAACAAATTCAGTACCAGAAAGGGTGAGATTTTTTGGCTCTACTACGCAAAATTGACACTGGTTTATTGTGCTCGTTCTACCTGCTGTGTTCCAGCAACTCCAAATGTTCAGATACAAATCGGATGCCATGCATGTAAAATACGTTGAATCGCTTTTACAGTTGTTTGAGAGTTAATTGCTCTTACCATTCTGTCCGCGGGCTGTAAACTGAGAACAACTGCGTTTTGTGGTTTGCGTTTAATTTAAGGTGTTTCGATACAGTTTTTTTGGGACCATACTTAATCTTTTTGAATCGGCGCTTAGACAGTCTTCTCCTCGTCAGATCAACCTGAAATTTGCACTACTTGTTGATTTTGGATGGAACTTTAGCGTGGTTCACATTTTGTGAAAATCGATATTTCCATGACAACGATAAACAAAAATCCTCACAAACAGTAAAAGTGAAATTTTGCGCGATCCAGATTTCATTTTGAAAAGCAAATACCAACATCTTTAACTGTGAAGTATGGCAAACAAAATATACAAGAACAAAAAATTTCTGTGTTTGTTTTGAAGTGAATCGCTAAAACACTTTAAACCTTAGTTTTTGCATAGTAATAGTAAATGCACCGAAAAATAATCAATGCTTTGATGAAATGGCTAGAAAATAGTGTTAATATGTGTCTTTTACTTCCTATTTTACGTCTAGAAAGTTTTGTTGAAACTGGTGTTCGCGATCTCTAGAACAAATTGTTTTTGTAAGATCGTTTGCGAAATCATTTTGTGGTAATTTTCGAATTTCAGCGCTTTTGCGAAAATCTTGAGAACGACTCGATAGATTTTTCTGAAACATTCAATACGCGTGCTCGACGATGTGACCAATTTTAGTATTGAGTCTTATTAACATTGATTTTCTGGAACACTTTTAGATTTAACGTTAAAGAGGACGTATGAACCGACAAAAATTCTTGCGTTAGATATTCACAGTTGGCAAGTAGATGCCAATATATTCAAAGTAATGCGCAATGCATTCCTCCGTGATTTTTACTTTCCGTTGTAATCTACAGTGCAACAAAGAACAAACCTGCACCCCGACCCCGCGTTCTCGGAACACCCAGAAAGTTCCGCTGTCCTGGGTGTCCTTTGTTTCTCAAACATGTCTGGTTGCTAGGGTGTAACGAAAACGCGGGGTCTGGGTACGGGGTGCGGGATGCAGGGTCAACAAAACTGAAAAATAAAAAGTAATAATAATAACAACAACAAAACATTCAAAACAAAAAGGAAAAAAGAAAATAGCTCAATTCTTAAAATATAATTAAAATACAAGGAAAAAAATTGAGAATTGAATATCTGACTCTCTTTTGAACCAATAAATAAATATAACGAGTAAATTTATCATTTACAATGATGATCTGGTCTGTGTGCAACACTCTTTTTTGCCTTAGTTTTATTTTATTTCATTTTTTTTGTATTGTTCACTTCAGTTTGTTTCGCATAAAACTAGAAATGTTTTTGCACATAGCGATATTTATATTGCAATCAAAATGCAACTAAACGGTATATCGGGCGATTGGAACCACTTGCACTTCCCAAGATACTGATTTCACGCACGAAAATAAAATCTGGCACCATTCTAAGAGTCATTGCATGAAAACTTGAGGAGCTATTGGTACTCGAGGAGAGGCAGTTACGCCTGTACAAAACAAGGCATTAAGAAGATTATTCTTTCTGTGGTTCTTGGGTGAGCAGAACAGCCGATACCAGGTTTCACGAATATTTTCAATGCGAGATCTAAGCCACAATTAACCCGGGATAATTTCGAGAAAAACACGTTTTGGAAAAGAATTCGAATCACTTGAACAGTAAATTAAAGACAAATTTTGTGTATCCAGGGAAAAGCATACAAAAACCTCAAAAAACCGAGGAAAACTACTTGAATGTCTCATGGCAAACTCTGTAGGTTCCGCAGTTTCGCTGTCTAAAGTTCAAGAGATTAATGTACAGTATAGTGTAGTGAACTGTGGTGTATACATTCGATGATAGACCGACCAAAAGATATAATAGATGTCTAAAGTTCAAGGTATCAGCATAGTGAACTGTGGTGTATACATTCGATGATAGACCGACCAAAAGATATAATAGATGTCTAAAGTTCAAGGTAACAGCATAGTGAACTGTGGTGTATACATTCAATGATAGACCGACCAAAAGATATAATAGATGTCTAAAGTTCAAGGTAACAGCATAGTGAACTGTGGTGTATACATTCGATGATAGACCGACCAAAAGATATAATAGATGTCTAAAGTTCAAGGTAACAGCATAGTGAACTGTGGTGTATACATTCGATGATAGACCGACCAAAAGATATAATAGATGTCTAAAGTTCAAGGTAACAGCATAGTGAACTGTGGTGTATACATTCGATGATAGACCGACCAAAAGATATAATAGATGTCTAAAGTTCAAGGTATCAGCATAGTGAACTGTGGTGTATACATTCGATGATAGACCGACCAAAAGATATAATAGATGTCTAAAGTTCAAGGTAACAGCATAGTGAACTGTGGTGTATACATTCGATGATAGACCGACCAAAAGATATAATAGATGTCTAAAGTTCAAGGTATCAGCATAGTGAACTGTGGTGTATACATTCGATGATAGACCGACCAAAAGATATAATAGATGTCTAAAGTTCAAGGTAACAGCATAGTGAACTGTGGTGTATACATTCAATGATAGACCGACCAAAAGATATAATAGATGTCTAAAGTTCAAGGTAACAGCATAGTGAACTGTGGTGTATACATTCGATGATAGACCGACCAAAAGATATAATAGATGTCTAAAGTTCAAGGTAACAGCATAGTGAACTGTGGTGTATACATTCGATGATAGACCGACCAAAAGATATAATAGATGTCTAAAGTTCAAGGTAACAGCATAGTGAACTGTGGTGTATACATTCGATGATAGACCGACCAAAAGATATAATAGATGTCTAAAGTTCAAGGTATCAGCATAGTGAACTGTGGTGTATACATTCGATGATAGACCGACCAAAAGATATAATAGATGTCTAAAGTTCAAGGTAACAGCATAGTGAACTGTGGTGTATACATTCGATGATAGACCGACCAAAAGATATAATAGATGTCTAAAGTTCAAGGTAACAGCATAGTGAACTGTGGTGTATACATTCGATGATAGACCGACCAAAAGATATAATAGATGTCTAAAGTTCAAGGTAACAGCATAGTGAACTGTGGTGTATACATTCGATGATAGACCGACCAAAAGATATAATAGATGTCTAAAGTTCAAGGTAACAGCATAGTGAACTGTGGTGTATACATTCGATGATAGACCGACCAAAAGATATAATAGATGTCTAAAGTTCAAGGTATCAGCATAGTGAACTGTGGTGTATGCATTCGATGATAGACCGACCAAAAGATATAATAGATGTCTAAAGTTCAAGGTAACAGCATAGTGAACTGTGGTGTATACATTCGATGATAGACCGACCAAAAGATATAATAGATGTCTAAAGTTCAAGGTAACAGCATAGTGAACTGACTGGTGTATACATTGGATGATAGACCGACCAAAAGATATAATAGATGTGTAAAGTTCAAGGTATCAGCATAGTGAACTGTGGTGTATACATTGGATGATAGGCTGACCGAAGGATATTATTGATGAGGGCTGCTGTGACTTTGAAACAAAATGAGATGTCATGACTTTCAAAACAAACATGTACCGGGTATTACAACAAAGAGCAGAGGACGTGGCTTGTTCTGTACACGTAGTTTAAGAAATATGCCAGACCGCTGGAAGGTTTGTGCGAGACTGCAGCCTTGATGGTACCCCCTCAAAGAGTCATGGGAACGAAGAAGAGGGGGGGGGGGGGTCCCCCTCCTGCCTCTTTGTTTTGTTTTGTTTTGTTTTGTTTTTGTTTTTTATTTCAAAAAAAGTGACTGGTTCTCAGTCCCGGTTACATGACCAGGCTTTCTCTATAGTCTCAATCCAAAGCGAACAGCACGACTGGCAATAAGTATTTCAAGTGGAGATATTATTACCGAACACCATACGTTTTTCCTAAACTGAAGGAAAGCGGTCTTTGGCCATGTCATTGTTTGTAGTAGTAAAAAGCAGTAGTATGGCCTAAACACAATTCACATTCCATTCTGATGACGTCATCAGTATCCTTGGGCGGTCTGGAACCCAGCACAGCCAGGAGTGGGACTGAAAATTTTTTTTAAGAATTTTTTTAAGGAATTGATTTAATTTATTTTCTTTAATTGTTTCAATTTTCCGAAGAAGAAAAACCCTGAAAAGAAGGGGCTCGAACCGCCAATATCTTTCTCAGACGTGCGATATGTCACTACGCCACCAAGACATTTGGGGTGGATTCATTTGCAGCATACGCGTACACTAGTCGCATTCTTAACGCGTACCCCGTTGTAAATAAACGTGTCGATAACCCCAGAAAACTACCCGTGCGAAACGCCTATTATTTTCAGCTTGAAAACAATTACGTTCAACGTCAGGGTGAAAAGAGAGGAAAGCGTCAAAAATTCTAATTCTTGGGTGGTTTACTTGGCATTCTATGCTGTGGAGCGTGATACCCCATTATAATTTAGGTAGTTGTGATGGAAGTAGCAATAAGAATGTGGCAGGCACAGGTAGAGGGGAAGATGGAGTAATGGTATAAAGTGAAGATGACGATGTACTTTTTTGCTATTTTGCCAAGGGGAATATTCAACTGATAGGTTCAATTGATACTTCTGATTAACCTATGGTGCCAGCAAACGTATTAAGGTTATCTGCAACACAACATTTGGGCAAGCACTTATCCCACTAGACTAAAACCTATTCTCAGGACACAGAAAAAACTTGTCAGGATAATAACCTTTGCTAATTACACAGAAAAATCTAGACCTTTGTTCATGTCATTGAAAATTCTGAATATCTATGAATTAAATAAATACCTGACGGCAATGTTCATTTATTCATATCACCATGACAAACTACCAGCTTTCTTCGATAATTTTTTTCAAACTAATGAAACTGTACATTCTTATAATACGCGATCAGCATCAAAGGTACACATAGAATTTAGAAGAACAAATTATGGCAAATTTTCTGTCCGATTTGAGGGAGTAGTTACTTGGAACAGTCTTCCCACTGAGATCAGAAACACAAATTTGTTCAATATGTTCAAAAGCAAACTTAAAGAGTATATTCAAAATCATCATGTGTAAATTCCTTTTTACATATAATAATGAAATAATATATTGTTTAGGAAATTTCTTTTTGCTGGTTCTCACTCAGAAGATAGAACAAGAATTCCGCCTTCAATTATTACTTCACATATGTACTTGACATATAATTAAGCGAGGAACTCCTAAGAAAGCTCAACAGAGCTTGCTGGATCTCCTGCCTATTTATGTAATAGTTTTTTTAATGAATGGTACGTAAATAAAGGCACTTCTTCTTAAAAATGCTGGAAGGGTGGGAAATTTGCATCGCATTCGGGATACGCGTATAGGGTATGCGATTACTCAATGGAGTATCAATTTATCGCATTCAATGAAAATATATTTGCATTTTAGCTGCACGGGAAAATGCAATCCTTTCGCAATTACTTGAGCAGGCATTTTTCTCCTTTGGGAAAAGTAATCAGAGTTGACAGCGCCAAAATAGCCAATGAGGTAGGAGCGCACGCTGGAACGCGCCGTTGATTTATCGCCTACCCCATACACGTAACCTAAATGCGATGCAAACAAACAGGTTGTCGCATTTTTTGCTATACGCGTAAGCTGCAAATGAATCCACCCTTGGATTACATACGTGACAAATGTTCGCGCGTGACGTCACCATATCCAAGATGGCGCCTGCTTCTTCGCACATGAACCCAAGTAAACACGGCGATTTTTTCACTCAATTGCTTTCGCCCCTGGACTGAAATCACCTCCCTGAATGCCCATCACTCCGAACACCCCGCCAGAGGGGTGGTTTGCCTTGAGTGCCCTTTTTTTTTGTAGAAAGCATAGCAACCACTGTTTGAGAAACACAAAATATGTTTTAATGGCAAAAAAAAATCATCCTTTAATACATACAGAGCGGGAGCGTGTGCCTGTGTTAGTTTCCATTAGGATAGCGGAAGTTCATCGATGAACGCATACTATACATTAAGACACAGATTGAGCTGCGAGCTGGCGCTTAGGTCTTAGTTTTCGAGATCTTAGGTCTTAGCTTTCTAGGCTACCTTGTTCGAACGGAGCGATTGCAAACTCGTTCATTTGACGGCTCCCGCAGCTATAACAGTGAGATCGTACAGCTTCAATTCGCTTTGAACGATGATTACAACAATTTTTCAGGAAAAATCAAACACGTACCACATTTCAGAGCCCATAAGCTTAATTGGAAGATTTTTTCCAAACCTTGTGTTTGTACGTTCACTTCGGAGCAGTTTCATTGATTCATTCAGCACCGCAAAGAAACGCGGCACACTTCGCAAGGTTTTGGAAAAATTGCTGATTTTATAACGATTTAAAAACAATCGTTCTACCCGGGCTTGCTGGATATCAAATAATTATAACCATTTTGGCGCTACGCGCCTCGTTGGTTATCTATCATGTCCAGCGCGCCCTCACTATACGCAAATTTTCGTATACCCACGCGCGTTTATGACGTTGAGGGTGGCGCATTTTTCTCTAAAATAGCACATTTGCCTTTTTCGATGCGGCCGCGTGGACCCCACGCTTACGGTCTCCGTCCCCGATTATGGCTTCTGACCAGAATTCGAAAGAAACACGAACTCGATGTTGTAACTTTAATTCTGTCTCTGTGTCACAGTTTAAGTCATTTTGCATGAACGAACGTAATGGTATGAAATGCCAGCCAGATATCTATCTGAAAATTTGGGTTCATCGACTGAGTTATCGACTCATTTGATTATACCAAATTTTCGGGTTTTGTTTTCCCGACCGACACACCGCCACAGTTTCCTTGGAGACTAACCTTCTATTTGTTATCACGCTCTGTTCATGAAAGTCTATCTTCTCTAAGATTTGTATAGCACCATAATCATTTACAAAGATATAGATAGTTATGTTTCTATTAGTTAGTTTAATTTATTGCATCTGTTTGGCGGTAAGAATTATCTGGAAAAACAATGTGCAATTGCTGTTACGATTACTGTGGCCTGTTTGTTAGACAAGCCAAAAGTGGATATAATGGCCATGAGGATTATACGCAAGCCGAACAAACTGTCAAAACTTCCACTACAAGCGCATCCGTCCTACATTACATTCGCATCGCCAAGAAAACTTTTCAGATTGCGGAAGACAAAATTATAATTTCCTTAACTGCTAAGAAAGTGGCCAAGTCCATTGTCCAAGATGAAAACGCTGTTAAACGTGAACAAACTGCTCGCGATTTCATGGATCATTACGAGGGCCATTATCCTATGGGGGTACAGACCCTTGGGGGCGTGTTTTTTAGCATTGCCGATGCCGAAAGTACAAGCACTGTGGATGTATCCAAATTGAAAGAGGCAGCTATGGATCATCTTAGATCTCAGACCTCCGTTGGCTATATCAGCGGACCATTTGCGATAGGGGCAAGTGACACCAGTGAGCGCACTAGCAGGAAAGGCAAAGCTGTCAGGCATCGCGCAAAGAGCGATACTGAGATCGCGACTGTGCTTAGACCTACTGTTATGAAAAAACAAACACAAAATATGGACAGAAAATCATTTTTGACAAAAGTTTGCAATTCGCGTTACACTTCCAAAATCGTGGATCGGTCCACGCGAGTGAAATCGGCTGAGCATGGCAAAATATTGAAGACTACGTCCGGTCACAAATCTGAGCGCGTTTTCTAATAATTGTTTAAAGTCAAAAGTAAATGACACATTTCTAATGAGATACATTAAATTCCCATTTCAAAACGTAATTTCTTTGACCGTAATACTCAAAATCATGTACCTTAGACCCTTTAAAAACTTCACTTACTCGGTTATGTTTCAGAACAGGGCAAGCTCTCCGCCGTGAAGAAAACAAAGCGATGACGTCCTTTGAAGGCAGCTTTTGTGACTTGAACTTTTTGCTTTCTACCAGTATTCTTTTGAACTTTTTCTTTCCATTTATAGATGTTGGATATTTTTTGTTTTGTCAAGTACTTCAGTACTCTCGTACAATCGTTTTGCTAAAGAAGCTTAAGCCTTTAAAGAAACCTCTTTTTCAAAAGCGACGATGGTCACGTTCCAGATTTGTAAACCGTGACACTGCCTATAGCTTGAGGGATTCTGAGGGTAAAGTCAATGTCCCTTTACCGCGCACAAAATATGACAAAAATAGCTTCAACTATAGTGGCGCAGTCCTATGGAACAGTCTGTCCTGCGAAGTAAGGCAAGCAAAGTCCCTCAAGCAATTCAAACAATTGATTAATGGTATATTTTAAGGCACGGCATTCGTGGAAAGCAGCTTTTAATTATAGTTCTTACCATATGTTTTATATTGTTGATTTAGATTAGACGTAGTCTGTTAGTTTACTTAATGATGTATTATAGCTGATGAATTGACCGTGGGTAAACAAAGATTATTGTATTGTTGTATTGTATTGTATTTCCCGCCAAGAAAAACGCCGGTTGCCCAAAATCACCGCTCGATTTCCCGCCAAGAAAAGATGGCATTCTCTACCCCACCCCCTCTGTCGGGTTGTCTTGGGACTCCCCTCCCCCTCCCGCAGAGTCTGTGCGGACGGAGGGACGTACGGACGGTCACGTGACTAATACATCACAACCAAAATTTCTCAGATCGATAGGTTACCAAATTTGCTTAGCAATGGAGCTCCGCTGGCGGGCTTTGCCCGCAGGCTCTGAAATGACATGATCTTCATACACTTCTCCTTTACGCTGGTTAAAGGTCAATCTTGATTCTCTTCTCACGACCGAGGGTGGACTGAAGTCTAATTTCTAAAGTGCATGAATCAGTGTTTTGCGAGGTGAAGGTATCAAACGGGTACAGCGTGCTCAACAGCTGCTTGTCAGAGAAATTTGGAAAGAGACGAAAGCATAGTTCCGACGGTTCGTTTGATAATTCCTGGGACTTTGTTTGCAACAATGCCGACTTAATCGCCGGTAGTATCTGTAGGAAACTCGAAACTTGGACTGTACTCAAGAATGTAATAGAATCTTTCAAGAACTTACAAGATGTCACAGAATCTACTCGAATCGAAACTTATCTTCTCGATTCTTGCACGTGCTCTCACACCACCTCACAGCGCCTGCGAGCAGAAAAACTAACTTCATGTAATGTCAACGAAAAGTACATCTAACGGTTTCCTGCACTCCCCCGCAATGGTCCAGAGCGAGATTACAATAAGAAAACAAGTTCAGCTCTGGCCATTGGAAACTTAGACAGTTCAGTTCCTAAATGCTCCTTCTTAAATGTTCTGATTCCTCCTGGCTGCAGCCCTTCGATTTGACAAACGATGAGCAATACTCAGTTCCTCCTGGTTACATGGTAAGGTCTGATGCGTCTCCAGTGGGTACAGCTTCCGGATGGGTCTCTCAATGACAGTGCTCGCTTTGTCTCGTTCTCCCATTTTCACTGCAGCTCCACGTACAATTCCACCGCTTCCTGTGGTCAGTCTCTCGATTCTGCCTAGTCTCCAGACGTTTCTCCACACATTATCTTCCTACACGACGACAACATCGCCCACATTAATGGCGTTGGTTTGCTGCTTTCTTGCCTCTAAGCGGTGATGTTCCCGAAGGCTCAACAGGTATTCCTTTCTCCACCTTCTCCAGAAATGATCTGCCAGCACACGTTGATATCGTGCTCTTCTAGTGACGGTCTCTTGGGTACTGCTCGGAACTTCACCGCACTGCTGGGGCGCAGGAAGTGTCAGCAATCTCCTTCCAATCAAAAGATGAGACGGGGTTAAGGGTTCTTCGATATCCTCTGCATAGACGTAAGCCAGCGGCCTCGAGTTCAGAACTGCTTCTACCTCAACCAGAACCGTCAGCAATTCTTCGTAAGTGAGCCTTGCGTTCCCAAGTTGCTTCTTTAGACATCTCTTTGTAGACTTCACCATTTGTTCGAGGAACCCTCCCCATCAGGGTGCCTCCACCAAGGTAAAGCGCCACTCGATTCTTCGATCATTGAGGAAAGACGTTACCTCTGGAGCTTCAAACAGAGCCTGTAGTTTGCCAGACACAGTCATGAATGACTTGAAATTGTCAGACACAATCAACTTAGGGACGCCTCGTTTTCCGAGAAATCTTCTCAGACTCTGTAAAACTGTTTGCGTTGTCATGCTTGCTGTCAGTTCCAAATGTACTGCTCGTGCTGTTGCGCAAGTATACAAGGCAATGTATACCTTCGAAGTAACAGTATAAGAATTTGTTTCCTTGCCATAAAGTGTACCCAAGAAGTCTACACCAACGCTCGTAAAGGGATGCTGGTCTTCAAGTCTAAATTGGGGTAGCTGAGCGGTGGGTGGAGGAGAAAAGTGCAGCCCCTCTAGCTTGCGACACTTGTTGCAACTTGAGATCACTGCCTTAACCATCGTTCACCCCTTCACAAGCCAGTAGCGGGTGCGAAGTTCTGCTAGGGTTTCCGTAACGCCGTTATGCATAACTCTCTCATAACAGTCCCTCATAATCAAGGTTGTAAGATTACTTGGAGGGATAAGGGCAGGACACCTAGTCTCATAAGGCAAATCAGACTTCATCAGCCTCCCCTTGCATCTTGTAACTCCATGACTGTCTAAGAAAGGTCCGAGACTGAAGCTCAGATCATTCAGCTTCTGTTGATCTAGGGTTTTCTGCAGCTCCTTCACCCAGACGACTTCGGAATCCAGAATCTCTTCGGTTGACAGGGGTCCCAGTCGTCGTTCTGGTTTAAGTTTGTTGGCCCTTGTGTTGTAAATAAAGCGCAGAACAGAAGCGGTAACTCTGAAAAGCCTCGAAGCACTGCTAAACTTCTCAATAGAGATCAGGTTCTTCCATTCTACAGTCGCATATGTAGAAGTGGTCACATTTGTTCCAACTTCGACACCTCCTGATCTCAACCATCATTTCCTCTAGTTCTCCGACAGGAGGGTTCTCAATCTTCCTGACAGATGGCCAGGCTTCCTCAGACAACTTGAACCAGTGAGGCCCTTCCCACCATTTTACATAAGCACTGAAAACAGAAGCCTTGACTCCTCGTGAGGGCAGATCAGCAGGGCTGTCAACTCCTGGACAGAATCTCCACTGAGTAAGTGGGACATGACAACGAACTTCATCGACACGGTTCTAAACAAACTGTTTCCACTCTCTCGTCTCCCCCGTTAACCAAAATAGTGTCGCTAACGAGTCAGTCCAGCAACACAGTCTATCAATGATGAGAGATTTCCGAGAACTTCCTTGATGTACACAGCTAGCCTTGACAGAATAACAGCTCCAAGCAGTTCAAGCCTAGGAAAAGTCTGCTTGGATAAGGGCGCGACTCGGGTTTTCGAAGCAACTATTCTCGTGACAGTTCCCGATTCCGTCACCATCCTCAGATACACTACAGCTGCATAGGCGGTGTTCAGTGGATCACTGAAGCCATGCAATTCTGCTGATAGAATGCGTCCTGCTGCGTCTGGTATGTAACACCGTGGGACTGCGATATCTCCAATCCTCTGTAGGTCTAAATCTGCAATCCAGCTGGTTCCCCTGTTCGCCGTCTTATGTTCAAGAGGTTCATCCCATGGTTTCTTGTCTCGGCGGAGTTCTTGAAGCAGAATCTTCATCAATATCAGTACTGGGGTGATAAGTTCCATAATAAGATTGCCCGCCCTGTGGTTCCCAGTGACCCCTAAGGTATTGTCCTCATCGTCGCCCTTTGTTGTTGCATACGTCTCATCTTTCTCCAAAACAGACCGTGCAGGCACTTCACAGCGACCTTCCGATTCATTTATCAACTTCATCAGCTCACTGGAGTTTGATGTCCACTTTCGAAGGTTAAAACCTCTGCCACTAATCCGGGACTTGGCCTTCTTGTAGAATTCAAACCCATCTAGCACACCATCCACTTCAGTGGTCAAGTCATCCACGTACAGTTACTGCAGCATCTTGTCTACGAACTCTGGATCAACCCCCTTGTAAGTTGAGATGTGATGCTTAAGTGTTCCATTAAGTAGAAAGGGGGTCGCATTGACGCCAAAGATGACTCGGGCAAATCGCTTCACGATGATGCTGGGGTTCTTCTTAGATATGTCGTCAATCCACATAAACTGCGAGGCATCCCTGTCTTCCTTATTCACTGACACCATTAAGAATGCCTTCTCGATACCAGCTACCAATGCAGTCGTATGCAGACGAAACCGCACGAGAATGTCCATCAGATTTGGGAGAAGGAATGGGCCAGTATGCAAGCAACTGTTCAATGAAACGCCATTAGTGGATGCCGAAGCGTCGTACACCACTCTGAGTTTCGTCGTATCCTTGTCAAGTCTCAGAACCGCATGGTGAGGCAGATAGTGGACCTTTCCCAGACGGAGGAGCCAGCTTTACCTGTGCGATATCTTCAACAATTCCTCTCTCCATTTGGTCCTTAATCATATTGTCATATTCCCTAAGAACTTCAGGCTGCTGTCTAAGCCGTCTTAAGTTGCTGCCAAGCCTGCTCAAACTCAGTTCATAGTTGCCTAGCAGTACTGGGTGTGAACTCTTCCGGGGTTGTTTCACTCCATATCTCTCTCTCCATTAAAGGTCAAATCTTGCAGAAACTTCTCATGAACAGAGTCACTTTTGTCTAATTCCAATAGATTCAAACTCCCACAATTTTGACAGCTGGTCATCAAGGTTGACGTGCCAGGTATCTGTTCTCAGGGTGTGAGTACTCACGTAATTGACTGTAAGGGAGGGAGCAGCACTTTGCTAATACAGGGGGCCCGACAACACCCATCCTAGTCTTGTGTTCAAGGCTACAGGAACAGAACTTCCTCGTTTCACTTCTGTGACTAGGTTCCAGTAGCTGTCTGAACCCACCAAGATATCCATTTCAAGGGCAGGATTCTTTGCAGGATCATGAACGAGCTTCAGCCCCCTTAAGTGAGGGTAATACTGGTAGGCAACTTCGATGGCTTGATTCTGCAAGGGAGCACATATCATGGGTACTACATAGGCTGTCAGGTAGAAGTTCAAATCGGTGCTAACTCCCTTCAGACAAAGCTGCAGAACCTCACAATTTTGCATCTGACATTCGTCTGATCCAAAGGTCTTAATCATTAATTTCTCAGTGCGAATAGCTAGTAGGTTAAGGGATTCCTTCAGTCTGTACGACACGTATGATCTTTGACTGCAGCTGTCGAAGATTACTCTTGCTTTCACAGATTTTCGTCATGACCAGTTCCTGAGACCATGGCTTCAGCAGTTTTCAACAGCACTGCGGTCTTAGCATCTGCATACAGGGTGGATGTTTGGTGACCACTTCCTACATGTAATCCTTCCCCTTGCTCACGATTTGCAGCATGACAGAATGTGGGCTGTGTTGTTTCTGGGGGGGCTGGCTCCTACTGCCTTGTCACAAATACTAACATGGTGCCGACCCCCATAATCCTTACATCTCAGCTTGACTGACAATTTCTGCTTAAGTGCTGTCCCCTCAGGCAGACATAGCACCTTCCCTTCCTTCTCAAGATGCTCAGCCGTGTAGGTACATCTGCTACTACTTGACAATTAACCAAGGATGCAGATTTCCACAGAAGGTACAAGTTGGAGAACTTTGGTTAGGCCCAGTAGTTGAACACACAAGTGTTGCAGCAGTTTGCAGACTTGGACCTCGACCCTTCTTAGGCTCATTACTTCTTTCATTGGGTCTACTCATAGATGTAAAACTGCATCTCTCTCTGGCTTCAACTTCTTCCTTAAATGACTTAAGCAGTTTGTCCAGATGCCAAATTCCACTCTCAATGTGCCGAGTTATGATGAGTCTCAGTTCCTCATGTAACTTATTCATCATCACGGGCACCAAGCTGCCATAGGTGTCACAGGCTATACCAAGAGCCGCCAGTCCTCTAACATTGGCCTCAACCTTATCATAAATCATTCTAATCCGCTTTATGTCAGTGATCGAGGTTTCAGCTCGCAGCTGCAGAAGGGCTCTCCATATGTGAGCTAATATAGAGCTGTTTATTTCCACATCTTTCGGTCAGAATTTCGATAGCGTTCCTATAGTTCGAATCAGTTAGCGATAAACCAGAAATAGCGGCTACGGCTGCACCCTCCAACAGACTTCTAAGATAGCTGAACTTGTCAACTTCCCTCAGAGATGCATTCGCACGAACAGCAGAATTAAAGGAATCCCAGAATGACTGCCAACCTTTGCATCACCAGAAAATCTTTTGATAATCAACTTAGGTAATTTTGCACTGGACTGTAATGGAACGGACCCACCTGATGTTCCTTAATGCGGTTCCTTGCCCCCCTTGACTTCTTCAGGCTTCGAGAGTCTTTCGGTCTTGCGGACAACATCCATGATTCGACGTGCTAATTGGTTTGTTTCCTCGATTTCCTTTTTCAAATCGGCAGATCCGTCTTCACACAACAGTTCCAGAATACAGCTGCCAAGATTCTTGATTCCATCAGCGTTCTCCTTCAGCAATCCAACGTTTTACTAGAGAGCTTCCATCGACGATGGCACAGGGTTTTCAAAGATTTGTTCTGTTGTGTAGAGAATTTTGCTGACGTAGGTTCGGTTCGCCTCGCGTACGCGTTTCTTTTTCGCCAGTTCATCCTTTATCTGTTTCTTCCTCGCCTTCGACAGTTCAGACATTTCTTATCCGACCCTGTAGAAAACTCGGACTGTACTCAAGAATTTAATAGAATCTTTCAAGAACTCACAAAATGTCACAAAATCTACTCGAATCGAAACTTATCTTCTCGATTCTCGCACGTGCTCTCACACCTACTCACAGCGCCTGCGCGCAGAAAAACTAACTTCATGTAATGTCAACGAAAAGTACATCTAACAATTTCCTACAGTATCCTTGGCTCACATCGTACCAAATCATACAAATGATTTGATCATACAAATGATTTGGAGGAAACAGAACCAGGTGACATGAACATTTCTTTCCAAATTAATTCAAGCTTATTTTGGATAAATTCGAAGGAAGTTTCACAATTTTCTCTGACTTGAAAGATTTGTGTGCGGTCCATCGCTTGGTTTACATCTTGCGCAAAAAAGAAGGCCTTCAGATTCAACGTACCTAGTTGAATGCCGATAAATCTATCGGTACCAGACTGGGCAATTTTTCATTGCTCAGGAGTTAGTTGATCAATCTTTGAAATGCGAAATTTTACCCTGAATTTTTTCAGATCATTACTGGTTGATTTGAGCTCACGGCCCCGGAACTCCCGGGGGCGGCTGGCGGCTAAATTTAGAATGCTCGAAGATGAAACTTTTGCGCTGTGATTTCTGAAGTCATCCGAAAACATGTTTTGTATCAATAATCCTTTTCGTCCATCAAAGATTGGTATGATTTTCTTAAGGATTATATTCTTTAAGAATAGCGGCACTGAGCTTAACCAAAAACAAACAACGCAGATTAAATCAAGATAAGGGATTGCCAACTCGCTTGTCGAAATTATGCAGCCTTTGATATGTTTGATTGAAGGACGGTTTGAAGCACAATCGATGAACTGGAAAGTGAAATCGGAGCTATCAGGTTCTCTCTAGCCAAATCAGAAGGAGAGCGACATAGATTGAGGAAGAGGAAAAAACCTTCAAAATTCTTTTTCGGCTCGAGTCAGCACGCGCTCAAAAACTCTGTTCGCTCTATTTAAACCTTAATGGGGGCAGACGTTTCTTCACAAAAGGAAATAGAATAAGCTCATTTTTATTTTTACAGCACACTGTATTCTTGGAAACCTGTTAATCTTGAAGTGCAACATGAACTTTTGAACAAAATCGAAATTTCTCATGGAGAGAATGAATGTTTATGTTGCTAAGGGACATTATCGTTGGGTGAAATCAGTGAAGCGATGAAAGGTTTGACAGCTGGGAATCTCAAGAAAGGCCCTCTTAGTAAATCCATGCAGCAAATTGTAACTCGAGTTATTTACAAGAAAGTTGACAGCAAAAGCTTTAAGAATTGGCGTGCTATTTCACTGCTAAATGTTGACCACAAAATTTGTTCTAAAGCTCTTGCGAATCGTTTGTCCAAAGGTTTGTCCTCCATAACACATAAAGATAAAAAAATTCTATGAGTCCCAGGAAGGACCATCTGTGAGAATTCGTCCCTGCGGCGTAATACTCTCGATTGCGTAAACATGACCAATGACCGGAATTTTAATTCGTCCCTGCGGCGTAATACTCTCGATAACGTAAACATGACCAATGACTGGAATTTTACTGACTTTAGATCAAGAGCTGTTGATCGTGTTGACCGCAGTTTTCTGATGATTTTTTTGAAACGCTTTGGAATTGGTCAGGGTCAACGGGGGATAGAGGCGAGGCCTGGGACCGAGTAACGATGTTCTCACGACTTCCAAAGCGGTCCAGTCAAAGTGTGGACAGCGGTGTTCGTAATAATAAATATTTCCGATCGACATAGCGATCAACTTAGTAACCGGCCGTCGCCATGGCGACCGCCGCTTTATAAAGGACGGGGTCTAGTAATACCCAATTTTTATTTCCTTCATTATTTTTTTTTGTGGTCACTTGCCCCAGACCTCCAGTTCTCGCTCGGCCAAACAAATACACGTCGTGTCTTCCGCTACTCGTCGTGTCTTCCGCGGGGTCTAATGCCCCTGGGGCTTTTCTTGTTACCCCGCCGTCAGGACGGGGTCTAGAAATACCCGTTTTTTCCGTGGTTTTGTCGTATTGTTTTGGTGGTCACTTGCCCCAGACTTCCCTCGGCCAAACAATATTGCGTTGCAGACTTTTGGTCAACACTAAGCAATGTCTCCAGTCGTTTAGGATCGATTCGCTAAAATCTTCATGAAAGACGGTGTAGAAAACTACCAGAGATACAATAGCCTAAAAATCGCTTCGACGAGAGCAAGGACAAAGATGCTAACAAGCTTTGAAAGGCGCCGATTCGATCGGGTTACTCGACCTTAGCCTGCAAAACAAACATTATTCAACATTGAAATGCAAGCATTTTTTGCAGTTTTGCTTTGCTTTGCTAAAATCCTTAGGGAAATTTGTGTAGAAAACCACAAGGAATTCCATGCAGTTAACTTCTCTTCGACGAGAGCAAGGACGAATGTAATAGCGAGCTTTAATTTGAAAGCTGACATAAACTCGCAATCGCTATAAACTTATCAGCAGGTATCCATCCGCTGACTGATGAGCGGGCAGACTCTCAATTGCGTGTGATGGTGCAATCGGCGTGCCCGTTGGGTTGAAAGTGGAAGTTCCTGCCATCGAAGGAACGAGGCGAGAGAGGACAACGGCGGGGTTAATGCCCTTGGGGCTTTTCTTCTTTGTTCTGGGTCACTTGCCTTAGTCATCCGGTTTTGTCTCGGCCAACTCAGTGTCCGTAGACTTCCTATTTTCTCCTGACGATTTCCTTAGACTTCCGGTTCCGGTTATGACCTCATGCAGTCGTACGTCAAGATCACGTCACGCAAGGTAAACAACTCAGCGCGCCAATAACGTTACTGCCATTATGCGAATGTTCCGTACTTATTACACACTAGACAAACCGCTGTTAACCCTGTGGTAGTGGTTTTGGTAGCGGTTCGTGTCTCACATGCAGCGCATGCGCATCAAGGGTATTACTACTGGTATTTGACTGGCGAAAAATGTCTGCGCAGGCTCCGCGCAAAAAATCACGTGGTAGGTTTTCGTGAATGTTATTGATTCTCGGGCGGTTCTCGGTGAGAAAATGCTCTCGAGAAGGAAGGAAAAATGGCTTCTGTTTGAGACTTGACAGAGCTGTGGTTTTCTTACCTTTTTGAGAGATCAAGGCTTGTTTTATGGCCGATTTCAAGCGGACCTTATTCTATGGAAAATATTACGTTGGGACACCGTTTAGCAAGTCGCTTCCAACCTGTAGTCGGTTACAAATCGATGTCTTGACATGATGTCTTCGCCAGAAAGGGCTGCGAAAAAGGTGAGTTATTTTTGCGTTTTTTGATAGTGTCAGTCTCTTGCCACGTGGTACAAAAAGATATTATAAGGGAACGAAAGAATGATTCTTGAGCTTTGTGTAGATGTATAAATTAGCTTGTACCACGTGGCAGGGAAAGTGCATTGTTGTGTGACATGCAGGCTATTTTTGCACGTTTTATCTCGGATTGCACTCGGCGACGCGACCTGCAGATCGATGACTCGCTAAAGTTAAAATTCTATACAGACTAAAGACAAACTGCGATCGTGAGATTGAGCAAATTTTCCAGCCATTGAAGATGGTGAATGCGTTATTTCATGAATTTTTTCGACACCAGCTTAAATTTCGCGATTTTTGTTGTTGTTGTTGTTGTTGTTGTTGTTGTTCGTACAGGCAGCTATTCAATAGAATGTTGCAGTAAATTCGGTGATAGGCGTGTTGATGCTACGTAATTCTGACATTTTTATGCAAGCTGTACATGACTTTAAGCATAATTTGCAGATTTACACGTTATTTGTTTCCTAAATTTTTGCGATCTTTATTTCCTTGTTTCATATCTCTGCCAGCAAATTTTTAGCAAGTAGATTTTTCACTCTATGCTATAAACATTGCTTGATGAGCAAGCCGGAACCATTTGCAATACTTCTACAGTGTTATATGTATATATTTTAATTTTTAAGTTGGTTTAAGTCATCAGTCAGTTCTTTATTTGCTGCTATCATGGTATCATCACACTAGTTATGTAACCCTGAAGGAATTTTTTTTTTCATTCTGAAACATTTTTATATCCCCATTCATTTTTTCTTGTGACTCCTCTCTTATACACCCATCTGCCAGCTCTGATCTGTTTTCAGTGCATAAGAATATACTGTTCTTACAGTTAGTATAGTCATGGAGCAAATTACAATATTATTGGTCCAAAATTGGCAGTCAAAATTTTGCACATGGCATTCAAACTTGATTAAATACTTTTTAATAATTTTTGTAATTCTTGCTTTACCTAAGATGTTGCCTTTGCACCAGAAATGTTGAGGCAGGGTAGAGTTTCTGATAAGTGTGCACTTTTTAGCCCAGTATCATAGACTATTTGTGCAGTGTTATTAAGAAACCATTTTAGTTCTAACATCATTCCTGTCCAAAATGTTAGTCCTAATAAATGCTTTCAAAATGTATCCTGTCTCAGATCTTACCACATTACACCCTCCTTTGTTGATCAGAATAAAAATGTTTTCTTGCCTTTTGTTTTGAATGTTGTCAGTTGTACAAAGGTTGGATCCAAGAGGTACTTATTGATTAATTAACATGTGTATTATATACTTGTTTTTTTTTTTCAGACCAAGATGAAGCAGTTTTCATGGGAGGCTGAGCATAAAAAAAAAGAAACACATGTTGGCAATAGGCCATTATTTATGGTGCATGGTGATGAATGTGCACATATGAAAGGACAATATTTTGTGGAGAGAATACAAATAAACATGACCTTTGCAGCAGCACTTCATATCTTATATCTTTTTAACTTGTTGTTATTATTCTGGGGGAGGGGGTAACTTCTTTACTGCATGTTTGTCAAGACCACTGCAATTCAGATGTAAGTTAATTGTAACTGAGTCTTGATACTGGGGTGTTCACTTACATGCCAACGAGTGTATTTAACAACGAGTTTGCAAATTTTAGCCCTATAGTGAACTGAAGACACTTATAATGAAAAACAAATCATGATGGAATTGGTTTACTTCTAACAACATCATAGTATTTTAGGATTTTGTTCAATTAAACGTTTTTCAATGCACCCAGGATTGTTTACTTACCTATCATTGTCAGCTGTGATGATATTTTACAGTGTGGTTGTTCAGTTTTGAACTCAGTAGGCCCAATATATAATAGACAAGCTTACTGTAGCTGAATTATTTGTACCTGTTATTATATGGTTACTAATGTAGCTGAGAATGTATACCACGACATTATGCCAGCCAGACCTTAAGATTAAACATTCTCAGCCTCCAGGGTAAACATTGCATAAGCCTTTAGGTGAGTTGAATAATATTGAAAAATATGCCTTCTAACAGCCAATTAGAATCGGAGTAGAAGGTGAAGTTTCTATAGGCATAACCAGAGATTTAAGATTTTCAACCAAGAAAAGGGTTGCCCTTGATTAGAAAAACTGATGACAACAAACAACTTTTGTTAGAATGTGAGAATCTGAAAACTTTTATTGTTGTTCTTTGTCTAATTTCTTTCAATGCATTTGTAATACTTTTCTAGAGGAACACAATGCAGGTGCTAACTCCACCCCAAAGTTATCCATTTTTTTTAGCCTCTTTTGCTAAGGTCAGGCATGACATCATTCTGCAATCCAAAACACTGTCTCTTTATAGCTAAGCTTATATATTTCTTTGTGAACTTGCAATTTTTTTAACCAGTGTTGACACCGATTACAAATGGCATTACATTTTCTTGACCTGTTTTCCTGGCTGCTGCAGACTTCCTAAGAAATCAATTATTATGGACAGCAAAATGCTCCATTTTCTTGCATTACCAATCATGTCCCATGTGCCAAAAATCCATCTAACGAGCGATTTCAGACTAAATAAATGTTAGAGCTTGTTTTGTATCCGACGCTAAACGTCTTCGGTCTAAAGTAAAAGAAACGATTTTTAAGGAAATGAAAAGTGCTAAAACGAGTCTCAACAAATAAGTTGTAGGCGGCGAACACAGAAACAAATGATCCTATCCATCCACAACGGACCTTGTACAAAACGTATGGCCCTTACGTTGTTCTCGTTCGTTTTTATTCTGCGTTTCTTCTCGATCTTAGAGTCAACAACCGCCACGAGAAGGATAGCCTCCCACGCAGTCGTTTTTAGGGGAGTCGTATTACCCTCCTAAAATACGACTCCCCTAAAAACGACTGCGTGAGAGGATACGAGAAGGAAATAACTCCAAGAAATATTTTGGTGGCCATCTTGAATTCAAGAGCTTGATCACGTGGTCACGCGTCAACCAATCAGACATTTTTCGCCAGTCAATACTGGTATGTCTACGCTCGATACTAATATGACACAGATAAACCCCTGTTAACAAGATGATAGTGGCTTAGGTAGCGTATCTTAGATACAACGCATGCGCAACCAAGTCCGACTCAATGTTGGTAATAGATTGAACTTTGCCTAAAGCAAAGTATGAATAAATATTTTACCGCGTGACAAAGACGGTCTCCTCACATCGTGACCTTCACCGCTGAATATTTCACCGCTTTATAACAGCGGAATCGTTGCACCACAAAGAAGAGGAAGCACCACTAATTCTCGGAAATATTAAGTTTGTTTCCCGTTACCTTTTATCGTTTCCAAACCTATTTTTTGTTTTTAGAAAAGGTCCTTGCGATTTTCAATTTGACTAAATCGTTACGAATTCCGAGTCAACTTGTTTACTTTTGCAAGGGGATTCCCGGGTTAGCAAACCGGATTTAAACATTACGTCATGAGATATCCCTTAACGTGTTTGAGGGTGAAGTTTCGCCAGACTCTGAGGATCTGCTCGTGTTTATGAAGCATTATATTGATTGTACTGCTATGCTGAGTGTTTGTATTCACAGTCTATGCACAAAAGTTAAATATTTCGTCTTCCCTGTGTAAGCTTTCTCATTTGGGGCGAATTTATACCGACGTTCAACATTTGAGTTGAATGTGATTATTTGAGGAAAATAAATGAAAAGTGATGAGAAAAATAAGCTGAGTCATCAGTTTAAAGATGACATCATGCGATAACACTATTTATTATATACATACTGAGATTTACCCACTGAAAAGGTGCGAAATAAATTTTCGTTCACAAGCTGGCCTTAGTAGCTGAAAGCCCATCAAAGGTCGCGTATCATTTTTTCACGTGTGAAGAAAACGATACGTCCAATCAGGTGCCGCGTATCATGTTTTTTGACGTGTGAGCCGTAACCAGGTGATTCTCATTCAGGCTGTCGCTTTCGCTTTCGTTTCGCTTTTCAACTCCCTCGCAAGTGTTGAAGTTAACTTTCCTTTAAGCTTAAAAACATGAATGCGAAAAGATTTGTTGCCTACGATACTTAGGTTCCGGATTGTGTGGAAAGTCTTGAGAGCAAAAACACAAAAGAGAAGACGAAGCGAGATGTGAAAGTGTTGGAAGAGTTTTTGTGAAACGAATCGAAAAGAACGACGAGCGAGAAGTGCATACTAAACAGTGGAAACATTTATATTAGTTGCATCTTTTGTGTGCTTTTGACTTGAATCTGTGCAACAAATTTGTCCATCGGGCAGAATGGCCGGACATTTACGCATAATAATGAGGTACCGTGGCGAGCCATTCAAGCATGAACGCTCCCTAAAAGCGCCACAATAAGAGAGAAAAGGGACGAATCTGGCGAAGTTTACTCACTAAAATCGCTATTTCGAAACACTCACAGGCTACTTTTTTAAGATGAAACAGCGGATTTTTGTAGTTAAAGGGCAAATCTACAACGTTATGTCAAACATAGGAAAATACAACGAGAACAACTTCCAGACTTTTTGCTTTCAAAAATGTGCATTTTCGGGATTTTTTATATGGGTTTAGACCCGTATTAAAATTCAGCTTGGAGTCTTTTTCGAAATAAGCAACAAACTCCGTATGAAACAGCCGATTATCGAAGATACATGTTTCCCTTACACCCTGGTAGTTTTTTCGTCCAAATTCGAGCAGAAGAAGTTCCAGACTTTTACGCTTGAAACTCCGAGGTTCAAAATTCGCGCGTGTTCCGAGCCAGGTCTTTGTTTTACCGTCTAACAATGGTTACCATGAATAAACAATAGTAGCTAAACTCTATTGTGATAAACTAAATGCAGTCATCTATAAATGGAGTATTTATCCAAATTGCGTCTAAAATAAGGCACGCGCGAAGTTTGAATACTGTATGGATATCGCTTAGTAGATAAGATTTTCTTTTAGCAATGAGTAATCACGAGTATTCAAAGCTGCAAAAATGGTTTCTGTACAATCGATGCGTGCGTTATCTGATAAAAAAGACTCTCTGATCGTAGTGATAAAACCCATTCAGTCTATAAACTAACATTTGTAGTAGATGCGATCACTGAATCGCCTGTGTGTCACATATCCATATGATCGGTACTAGACTACGAGCAGTCTCTCCGTCCGCTCAGGGATAGTCGAGGGAAACGAACAAGCGAGCGGGTGCGAACATCTCCTGCCGTGAAACATGACGGAGCACTGCACTAGCGGCTCGACACGCGCCGGTGCTTTGGTTTACATAAAAGTTAAAAAGCTCCCAAAGACAGAAGCAAAACGTTGCAGCGTCTGCCGCTTCCACGCACAAACAAGCGAAATGCTGGGTTTCAGCTTACGACATAATCATCTCGCTCGCGCAGAGACAATTCGAAATGGCCTTCTTTCTGTGTTGTAACGTTTGCCCAAACGAAACCACTCTAACAATGTCCACGCAATAAATCAAAATGGAAAACCGTTTCATGAAATGTTCTTCCAAAATATGTGCATATGTGCGATTTTGCGAAACAAAAGGAGAAACAAAAGCGCCTTGCGTTCATTGTTAAGTTTGTCGCCTACATCATGATAATGAGCATCGCCTTGCGTTCATGGTAACCAATCAATTAAGCTCTTTCTAAGCGTCAACGAATAACAATACGCGATACAACAGACCTACAAACTTTCTTGCACTGGAAGTAAAAGTCCCGAGAACAGTAGGCATTCTGCGCGATGCATTAAACAAGAATTTAAATCTCAGTATGTACATAATAAACATGATACACCATGGGAAGTCTATGCATACAGTATTTACGCACTCGTTGGTTGGTATCAGAAATCTCACTCGTTCGCTGCGCTCACTTGTGCGATTTCCGATACTTGACCAACTCGTGCGTAAATACCATACGCACACACCTTCCATGAAGTATTCTATATGTTCAAGATATTGTCACACAGTCACACTTTTCGTCACTCCCGCACGTATGTCGTGAATCTGATTTGTTTTGAGAGTTCGATTAAGGCGTTTTTTAGCAAGGAACTGATATTTTGTTGCATGGGTGGCATTTATGGGGGTGCTTCACAAAATGGGGTATTAATTTTATTAGAGGCGCAATAAGTAAGAGCCGATAACAAAGATAAGCTGAGTCATCACAATTTAGACAATACGTCATCCAGTAACGCTACAGTCAAAATATTGTGTCACACAGTCACACTTTCCGTCACGCCACTTTGTATAAATACGAGATCGCACCAACATTTCTTAACCTGGGGAGTGGGGTGGGTCAGGAGGGCCGGTTAAGATGCCCATTGGGCTTTCTTGTTTGGAATAGTTTTCAAAATTTAGTCCGGGAAAGTAAGTGGTGAGCGGCTAATCTCTCATGGAACCTACTGTTAGTTTCGTACAAGAGAATATTCGACGGAAGCGACATCGATGATGACACTTCTGTTTCCGCACCGTCTTGTTTGTTAAATTGGCGAGTGGATCAGCTGCGAGCTGTACGGCAGTCACGTTTCGCTTATTTATACTTGGAAAACAGGTGTGCGACAAACGTTTCAAAGTTGAATGCTAGAATTAGATAATTCAACGTAAATAAAATTGTATTGAGAGAAAGCCCTTGAACAATTCAGAAATTTTTTTTCTTGTACTCCACGACGCAATTTTGGTCTTTCTCTACCGCCTAACTGATGCCTGTGATAAACAAAAATACTGTCAATGTTTCTTTTTGCATCTCATTCTGTAACGAATTGATAGCATGAGATGAGACAGTTATGGCATTTCTGGGTTTGCATGCTTTCCTCCAGCGTGGTCTAAAACATCCATGGAAATAAATTCAATCAAAACTGCTATAACCTAATGGAAACAATACCTACGCACAAAATACGACTTTTATTATCAATAATCCAGTTATGTTTTAACAAGATCATTTCGCCGTTCAGTTCTTTGAACCTGATCCCAGTTTTTAGCCCAACTTCAGAAAATTCTATCTGATTCTATACAGTCGATCAGCGCAGACTGGATTGATCAAAGCGCTACTGTTCTACTTTGCGACTAAAAAACTGCTATAACCTAATGGAAACAATACCTACGAACAAAATACGACTTTTATTATCAATAATCCAGATCATTTCGCAGTTCAGTTCTTTGAACCTGATCCCAGTTTTTAACCCAACGTCAAAAAAATCTATCTGATTCTATAAAGTCGATCAGCGCAGACTGGATTGCTCAAAGCGCTACTGTTCTACTTTGCGACTAAAAAACTCCGAGAGCAAACTTCATAAGAAGCAAAAAGCACGAAATCATGATAAAGTGTAAAATACGATCAATTTTTCAACTACCTAGACGAAAGGACAAAACCGAATCCGTCATAATGTTTCCCTTCAGCGTCCGAGTTATGTTGGAATATGCAACATCTGCGCACGCGCAGGAGGCATATCCGCTGACTTAAACTCATTCTCCTTCCCAGAGCTTAAGACCTGTTCGGTCAGCGGTGGAATCGTAGGGCTCTGGTATCAGCCATTACCGTATGTCGTGAAATTCACGACATCCGGTAGCGCATGTCTAATTCGTTAAGGTGTTATTGCGCCTGCTCTATTCTCGTCCGTGGAGCTCTTGGCAAAACATTTCTGACAACAACCGAGAAATTTGAATTCCTATCGATTCCTATTCCTATCGAGTCCCAGTGTTATATTGACAAAAAGCTGTTCGGGACCCTCTAAATCTCCTGCAATTAGCGGAAAACATGGATCTTTCAAAGGAACAAACTTAAGAAGCTGCCTTTCGTGCCGTAGTTATTCAGAAAAACGATTGTCCCTGAATTTTGCTCACGGGTTTTGGATTTGTATCTTGCCTACTAAAGGTATTGCATTAGCGTTATACATAATTGTACAGTTATTTTATTACATTCGTGTGGTTGTGTGAGAATATCAACTGTGTACTTATTGTTTCGCCACTAAACGCTACACTCTATTACGTTTTACCCCATCGAAAATTTCCTTAAGCATTTGGCGCCCAAGTTTTAAACATCGACATTAAGAGGTCATTACAAAAGTTGATGAGACAGTTACATGTAATTTTGCTAGGCGGCCGTCGCGCGCGTGCGCACGTCACGCCGACTTGTAAAATGGAGGTTTTTTCTTTTTCATTTTCGTCGTCATCCGTCAGTTCACTTAGTCCTGTTGGGATCGCGCAGCCTCTTAACAATAGCCTTGCTGTTATAATGACGTAAATGATGACCTCTGAACAACTCGCTGGTCAGTGTTTGGTTTTCGGCAACGGCTATTTTATTGAATTAAATTCGAAGTCTGAAACCAAGTCGCGCTACAGTCGAGCCATCTTAACGCGGCAGTAGCACGACGTTTGTCACGGGCCTGGCTTCATATCACAAAGCTTCTACCGGAAGCCTCTTTGTTACTTGTAACCGGAAATAATCGTTATAGTAGATTGTAATCGAAAGTATGGACTCTGTAAACTGAAACCGGAAGTGATAGTAATGGTAAGAACTTTGTAAACGAGTTTCGCGAATTTTTACGAAGGTGAAATATTGTAGCGGAAGCCCTACCGCACCCCCATAGGGATAGTTTTGTTAGACTCGTTACCACTCCCTCGCGGAGAGGTTGTCGTTTTTTTGTAATAAACAACATGGCCGCTTGATGTGAATCTGCCTGATCTGTGCAAGTGTTTCGGTTTCTGGACCCGCGATGCAGTCTTCACATTGGTGGCAGCGGTGGGGTACTCCAATTAGTCCAAAGAATCCTTTCAGAAGTGAATTGGAGGCACTTGGGTCCTTTTTTGTGCGATCAGAGGTCGACGATTCTACGCTACCGGCGAGTGACACGCCACGTGCGAAGCCAGCGAATCCTTTTCGAAGTGGAAGTGACTGTACTCCTTCCAGGACGCCGGATCGGCCGGCAGCTGGACAGAAACAAGGAAAGACGGCCAGTCCTTTCATTTGGCGAGCGGAGGCTGAAAATTTTACACCAAGAGCATTCTCCACACCGCGTGAAAAATCCGGTAATCCGTTCCGTATTGAAAACGACCTTTGGCCCCTGGCAAAGTCATCAGCTTGTGTAGAGCAGACAGCTGACCGAAAATTCAAGAAGCCGGTTAAACTGCCCGAGGATTTCGATGGCAAGCAACCCTTGAAAGAATATTTGATGCATTTCGAGCGCTGTTCGATCGTCAATGGTTGGAATGAGGAAGAGAAGGCTATGTTTTTGACGGCTAGTCTTCGTGGAGACAGCAGGAAATTGTTAAGTGGACTAACCGACGCCGAGTGTCGGCAGTACGGAAAAATTGTGGAAAGATTACAGCTGAGATTTGGTGTCGAGAAACAAGCGGAGTTACATCAGGCGAGACTGCTAAACCGCCGTCAATTTGAAGGTGAGAGTTTGCAAATGCTAGCTACAGATATTCGTTCTATGGTAGACCTTGCTTATCAAGATGTGGGTGCAGTCATACAGGAACGCTTTGCTGTACAGCATTTCATTGATGCATTAAATGATAAAGATGATAGGTTGTACCTAAGAAGGGAGAAACCCAGCACTCTTGATCAAGCCCTTTCACTTGCAAGAGAATTAGAGTCCCTTCGACTACTAGACAGCAACAATTCATTTAGACGGGCAGGCAGTAAAGTCCGAGCAATGGAGACAGAACGTACCCAGTTACAAATGCAAGTGGATCGGCTTAGGTTACAGATAGAACAACAACAACAGCAATAAGAAGCTCAAGAAAATATCATTAAGCAATTAAACGAGTTTGTGGTGAAACAGGAGAAACCACAGGGTACCCAAACTGGCAAAAATCGGGTGCCACAGGGCTTTGCCAGAAGGGGATGGGAGTGTTGGATCTGTGGAGACAGGGGACACTTAAGAAGAGAATGTCCAAAGTGGAGAGAGAACCAGTCTGATCAGTCTTCGGGAAACTTGAACAGGGCATCCTCGAGGGCCCAGTAGGATGTCCCAATGATTGTTCGCAAGGGCCTCAAAGTTCTGACTCTGTAAATTGCAATCGTGAAAGGAGTGAACATGTGACAGTACGGAGTACAAAATCTCGCCCATTTGGACTTTACGTTACAGGTTTTGTAGGACAGTGTAAGATTGTTTGGCTGGTAGATACAGGTGCTGTGAGGAATATTCTCTCTTATGAGTGTTACAAAAGATTACCTGAAGCTTTTAAATTTACTTTGAGGGAAGATGGTTCACAAGTGTTTGTTGCAGATGGAAGGAGAACCAATACGTATGGTACAGGGGACATGACTTTGCGGATTGGAACTCAGGATGTCAGCTTGAGTGTATTAGTAGCTGACATCGAGGACTGCGCCATATTAGGAATGGAATTCCTGTCAGATGTGGATGCAAAAATTGATCTGGTTCAGCAGCAACTTGTTATTAATGGAGAGGCGGTTGACTGTTGTAGTGAGAGTTGCCAGCAGCTGAGTCTGAGGTGTGTGACACGTCGTGTTGTGGCAATTGAACCGCATTGTGAGGCAGTGATACCAGTTCATCTCATCCAACGACAGTCGGTGGCTAAGTCTGAGAAAGCCAATCAAGGACTTCGCATCTTAGAGCCATGTGGATCCGTTTACAAGACAAGGGCCTGTACATTGGGAGAACTCTGGTCTCTGCAGGAAAGACTGGCCTTGTACCTGTTAGAATTCTGAACACCTCTGACAAAATGCAAACCATTGGAGCTCAAACCGTAGTAGCTGTAGCCAATCCAGTAACTAGTGTAGCAGAGTTAGAGCTTCCTGGAGTGGACTCACAGTGCTCCCCAAGTGAAGTGGAGCAGACTGAGAGGGATGTAGAGACGAAGGGAGATACACTGCCAGAACCACTCAGACAACTCTGGGAACGCAGCTCGGAAGAGCTAACTGAGGGGGAACGTGAGGAAGTGGCCCAACTGCTACACCGATGCAAAGATGTGTTTTCACTGTCGGAGCTGGATCTGCGAAGAACCAACCTGCTAACGCACTGCATAGACACAGGAAATGCAAGGCCCATAAAGCAGCAGCCTCGCCGAACATCGCCATCAAAGCATGCAGAAATTGAGAGACAAGTAGAAGATCTATTGGAAAGAGGCATTGTGAAGAAATCTAATAGTCCTTGGTCATCTCCAGTGGTACTAGTAACCAAGAAAGATGGCACCCAGAGGTTCTGCGTTGACTACAGAGAGGTTAATGCGGTCACAGTTAAAGATGCCTATCCGCTCCCACGTATTGACGATTCCCTTTGTGCACTCTCTGGAGCAAAGTGGTTCTCTACCCTAGATTTGGCTTCCGGGTATTGGCAGGTTCCAATGGATCCAGCGAGTAGTGGTAAAGCTGCCTTCGTAACCACATCTGGTCTCTATGAATGGACTGTCATGCCTTTCGGTCTGACCTCCTCTCCAAGCACCTTTGAGCGATTAATGGAACTGATCTTAGTGGGACTAAGGTTTGAAACCTGCTTAATCTACTTGGACGACACAATTGTGTACGGTAGAACATTTCAAGAAGAATTGGAGCGTTTGGAGGAAGTATTCCGTCGGTTTGTCTCAGCCGGACTTAAATTGAAGCCAAGCAAATGTGTGCTGTTTCAGAAGAGTGTTGCTTATCTGGGTCATATTGTGTCTGAGAATGGCATTGAGACTGATCCTGCGAAGGTTGAGCGAGTTTGCGAGTGGCCAGTGCCTGAGAATTCGACTGAGGTTAAAAGCTTCCTAGGACTTGCAGGTTACTACCGCCGATTTGTTGCTAATTTTGCCAGCGTGGCCAGGCCCCTTCATAAACTGACCGAAGCTAATGTTGACTTTGCTTGGACATCAGAGTGCCAGTCTTCATTTGACGCATTAAAGAAGTTGCTGTCCACGGCTCCTATTCTGTCTTACCCTGACTTCTCTGCGGAGTTCATACTAGACACTGATGCCAGCAATCATGGAATTGGAGCCGTCCTAAGTCAGTTGAGGGATGGGGTCGAACACCCTGTCGCTTTTGCAAGCCGAACATTGACTAAAGCTGAGAGAAACTATTTTGTCACGCGGAAAGAATTGCTTGCTGTTGTGGAGTTCGTCAAGCAGTTTCGTCGTTATTTACAGGGACCAAAATTTCGAATCCGAACCGACCATGCACCACTTCGCTCAGTACTTAAAGTCAAGGAACCAGAGGGACAGTTAGCAAGTTGGATAGAGCTCCTAAGTCCATTTAACTATGAGATTGAGTATAGAGAAGGTCAGCGGCATCAAAATGCTGACGCCATGTCACGAAGACCTTGTAGTGATGGCTGCAAATGGTGTAAGGAGTGGAAGAAGGCTGAACAAATGGTTAGTGTTGCTGTTCAGACTGAAGTTTCACTTGCTGGGAGTGACGAGTTTGTTGTAAGGCAGACAGGGAGTCCTCATGTTGAGCAAGATGGAGCAGAATTGTCTTCAGCTGCTACTGAACATTGTGCAACCACTGACGAACTCAGCACCAGATGCAACACAATCAAATTAGAACCAACTTGGACTCGAGAGTACCTTCGTGATCAACAAGAAGCTGATCTCAGTCTTAAAGTGATACTCCAGTTTAAAAAGGCAGGTGCTGTCAGGCCGACGTGGGAAGATGTGTCTCCATGTGACCGTACAGTCAAGTCACTCTGGGCTCAGTGGGATCAACTGGAAATTCACGATCGGGTGCTTTGCCGAAGATGGGAAGAGGAGAGCGGCGCCAGGGTGAGCTACCAGATTATCCTTCCCCGAGATCTGCGAGACACTGCTCTAAAGGCACACCACGACCACACCACGGCCAGCCATCGAGGTATCAATAAGACCCTTGCAGCAGTGAGATCACGTTACTACTGGCCAGGGCTAACTACACAAGTCAAGAGATGGGTCAGAATATGTCACGAGTGTGGTGCAAAGAAGAACTGGGGAAGAAAGCGACGTTCACCACTAAAGCAGTATGTGGTGGGTGCGCCAATGGAACGGCTTGCAATGGACATACTGGGACCCCTGCCGCTGACCCCTCGTGGGAATAGATTTGTACTTGTGGTGACAGACTACTTCACCAAGTGGACGGAGAGTTATGCCATCCTAAATCAAGAAGCCGTTACAGTGGCTGAGAAATTGGTGGGTGAATTTGTGTGCCGATTTGGAGTTCCTCGTGAGTTGCACAGTGATCAAGGGACTAACTTTGAGTCCAAAGTTATGGCTGAAGTGTGTAAGCTCTTGGACATTGAGAAAACTAGAACATCTCCGTTGCATCCACAGTCAGACGGCCAAGTGGAACGGTACAACCGGACATTGATTGAAATGCTGCGAGATAAACTGAAAGAAACTCAGGAGGACTGGGACCTGCAGCTTCAACCGTGCATGATGGCGTACAGAAGTTCCATTCACGAATCGACAGGGGAGACTCCGAACATGCTAATGCTGGGACGGGAGATTGAAGTACCACTGGATGTGATCACTGAGCCACCGGTAGACTCACCACCTCTGACAACCGAGTACGCGCTGGCTCTCCAAAAGAGACTGGCTGGTGCCCACGAGACAGCACGAAGACACCTCAGCAAAGCCGCAGAACGTCAGAAGCGGAATTATGACAAGCGAGTGTCCAGTAAACCATTTCGGATAGGAGACAGTGTCTGGCTGCACAACATTCGCCGGAAGAAGGGAAGGAACCCCAAATTGGATTGCCCTTGGGAAGGCCCTTACTTAGTAGTGTCAAAGCTGTCAGATGTTACCTATCGAATTCAAAGAAGCCGAAGAGCAAAACCTAAGGTGATCCACGCTGATCGTCTCAAGCCGTATCTTGGACCTGCATTAGAGAGCTGGATTGCAGAGAGGGGAGAGACTGATGTGCCTGCTGTGCCTGCTGTGTCCCCGGTTGGGTGCGCCGAAAGAAGTGAGCCTGTTAACCCGGGTGGCTCTGTGTCAGCTGAACTAAGAGAAGGCCATGTGGATGGAAGCCCTCCAAGGGTTTCCAGGGAGTCTCCAAACCCAACTGCACCGGAGATGCCCAAAAGGACTGACTCAGATGCGGAGAACAGTGACACTGAATTTAATGTGGATAATGACTCTGATGCAGATGTACCTAGTGATGCCCTACCAGTTGTTGAAGGAGAGAGCGTAGCTATGAACGGGCAAGCCGCCCCTCCCAGTGTACCTGAGAGCCCCGCGCAGAATTTAAAGAGCCGTTACGGAAGAGAGCGGAGGAAACCAGAACGTTATGGTGAATGGGAGTAGCCCTTTCACTAGCTTGAACATTAAACAGTTGAAATTTCAAAAGATTAATTAGAGATTTGGGTGGATTAGCTGCCACTGGACTGTAGTTTCGTTTTTTCATGTTTCCCGTTTTCAGTTGTCACACTGGGACAGTGTTCATTAAAGGAGGGGACAGTGTAGCGGAAGCCCTACCGCACCCCCATAGGGATAGTTTTATTAGACTCGTTACCACTCCCTCGCGGAGAGGTTGTCGTTGTTCTGTAATAAACAACATGGCCGCTTGACGTGAATCTGCCTGATCTGTGCAAGTGTTTCGGTTTCTGGACCCGCGATGCAGTCTTCACAATATCTTCCAGAATGTCATTTAACGTACAAAAGAAACTTTATCCCTTCTATTCCGGTGTACGTGATCGCAGGCGCGAGGGGAGTGTTTACTCTTTGAATGAAAAAGTGTGGACGTCATTTCCTGTTTATTGTGACTTTCGGTCGTGATATTATTGATTTCGAGCCAATCGGAGAGCAGACTCCTTGTCTGACGTCTCTTCTCTGACTTCCAGTCACTATGTGTGACACACATTTGATTGACAGCACCAAATTTTGATGACGTCATCATTCCAACTGTTTAAAGAACGGAATTTGTGTCACGTGGTTGGCTTCCACCAGTCAGAAGCCGAGTTACAGTTGACTCCCGGTAACTCGAACCCTCGGTAACTCTAAGCTCGCGCTAACTCGAACCAAAATTGATTTCCCCTGGATTTGCCCGTACATTTATTGTAATTTTACCCTCAATAACTCGAACCCTCGATAACTCGAACGTCCCGCCAACTCGGACTGGAATCCTATTCCCTGCAGGTCATTTTCTTTATCATTTGACCCTCGATAGCTCGAGCCTCGTTTGTCAAGTGTAATGAGACAAAACATTCTCCAGAACACTGAATTTATTTTGAACCATTTCGAAAGATTTAGCAGCATTGTAGTTTTGAAGTATCTAATTGTCTCTTGTGTAAATTTCTTAAGTTTCTTGGTGTTTTGGTACACAAAACCTGTCAGTTCTTCCGGTGAAAATACATGTGATAAGTGTTGTCAGCGGGAATCCTATCCCCCGGTAACTCGAACTTCCGATAACTCGAACCTTTTTTAATTTCCCTTCTCCCTTCTCCACAGAGAATACATTTACTGATTAATCGTTGTTTAGACATTTTAGACATTGCTTAACCCTCGTCAATAAAAACCATGGTTCGTTCGTTCGTTCGTCCTCTGGCATGTTCGCATGAGACCAGTTATTATCACCCAGGCGTGGTCAAGTGTGTACTGCTCAGCGTGCTGGTAACTTCAATGTCGTGATCAGGATTGTTTGTATTATTAACCGGCCGTCGCCATGATGGCGACCGCCGGTTTATAAAATGGACACGGTTTTTCCTGAAAGCAAGTTGGCATAACATACACAGAAAGTGCTGTAAAGCTTGTGGTACGGGTACTCAAGAGCGGTACTGTCTTATGTAAGACGCATGCGCACATTAGTCTTTTGAATGTTACCTTCATATGTTTTTGTCTTTTAATTTACAGTATTTAGGATATGAACGGCGAAGGGTTGTTTAAGTTTGGGGTTTTTTTGTATTTGTCTTGTATAACGCATGCGCAATTATGTAAAGGAGCTAATAGGATTGAATGCGAAATTGGCTGTGTTGTGTGATCTAGTTAGTGGTTATGGTGAAAATTGTTTTAGCGTAGGAGTTTTTTTTATTGGGATTGACATTTTGAGGGGTGTAAAAATGTGGGAGTCAGAAGGATTTGTGAATGTCAGGAGCATATCACGCTTCTGTGAATGTGATTTGCTTTGAAAGTTGCGTTTTGTATAGGAGCGGCGTAATATTGTGCTGCGTGAGAGGCGGTTTCCCTTGGCGTTTTATGGGGGGGGGGGTGGTTTGCGAAGTGGATTGTAAGGTTTCTGATTGGCTAACTTGTATTTCGCAGCGGACAGAAAGGACAGTTGCGTTTTGCCGGCTTGGGCTAGGAAGAGAAGGAATTGGTACTAGTATGATGACGCAATATTAGTTGATTGCACCATCAGTACATGACAGTTCTTGTGAACGGAGAGAGATGAGTGTTTATTTGAGGCGAGAAGTTGATACGAAGGAATCGTCATTAATAAGGAGATTAATTAATAAGGCAGGTGTTAGGAGTCTTTTTGCATTGAAAGAACGAAAATATCTGAATATTATCGACGGATTTGTGTGGTTTGCGTGTGGTGTTCGCTAAAGGCTACGAGCAGTCTCACTTTCCGTTCAGAGATAGTGAAGGAAAAGAAAAACAGGTGAGTGAGCGCGAAATCGATTGCGGCTCGACAGGCACGTTAGCTTTCAAAGACGTGGGCGACTTTCGTCCCCGCTCGCTTGTTTACTTTTGCAAGGGGATTACCGGGTTAGCAAACCGGATTTAAACATCACGTCATGAGATATGCCTTGACGTGCCCCATACTCTGAAGATCTGCTCGAGCTCGTGTTTATCAAGCTTTACATTTTGATTCTACTGCTATGTTCACTGTTTGTATTTAAGGTCTAGGCACAACAGTAAATACTGTTGTAAGCATTCTCAGTTGTAGGCGAATTTATATCGACATTCAACGTTTGAGTGAATTTGCGTTTTTCAGCACAAATAAAGCGATAAGAAAGAAATGCTGAGTCATCAGAGTTTAAACATTACGTCATCCAGTACCGCTATAGTCAAAATATTGTGTCACACAATCACACTTTTCGTCACGCTGGTTCGTGAAAAAAGAGGATCGCGCTAACATTTGTGAAACCTAGGGGTGGGGAGGGTCAGAATGGCCGGTTAAAATGCCCAATGGGCTTTCTTGTTTAAGTTAAATCACGACAGATAGGAGAAGCAGGCTTGTATGAAGGCAAAACCTAGCCTGAGTGCAGACGTCTGCTAGCCTTTGCAACATCCGTTGAATTTGCTGGGGAGTTCATTCGAAAAATCAAGTTATTATCTTACATCTTACAGTAGCAGAAATGGTCAAAATATTTTCACAAGCGGAATCGCCATAAGCTTTTTTCCCACGCTTTGATACATACTACTTGAAGAACTTAATAGCACACAGGGGTTCGAACGCGCGAAACGCCCTAATATAATAGGAGCGTTATGAGGTCACGTACGTACATTGAGAAATCTCACTTCAATATTGAGTCGCCGGAGACCACGGTGTATAGGGCGTGCATAGATCGGTCTGTAGGTCGTTCGACTGTTTCTCCGGTTTCGTGGTTTCTACATCAACAACACCGGAGGTTAGAAATAGTGGTGCGTAGATTTTTTTGACACTTTAGATATAGCCGCGTTTTAAGACGAAAGGGGTGACGTTTCGAAACTTTTGAGAGAAACTCTTCTGTGGGCGCTGCTCGATTTGATTTTACCCGTAAGGGTACCATTTTAGCAAGAAGTGACCTTTAATGTCAAGTTTTTCATAGCTTCTACTCAGATTGTGGGGGCGCGGTGGTGTAGTAGTTAGCGCGTTGGACTTCAGATCTAAAGGTTGGTGGTTCAGGTATATCCAGGTGTATAAACGTAAATAATAGCTTTATTTGCATGACCATGTGTAGTGACAGTACTGCAAAAGCAAAGTTATGATTAGATTTTTCTAATATTAGATTGCTATCGGTGTATTTGGTTAAAGACCTGTTTTCTCAAAGTTGAATACTTGGGACATTTTAGGAGTAAGTGAATTTCGTCCTCTGTATCATTTGGTTTGCATATCGGGCGTAATCTATTTTCCTTAGATATTTTTTTACATCTATCGACCTAACTCGATCCTAAGTTTGTGATTACCTATTCTTAATTCGATTGAAGCTTTCCTTTCATTTGCTATCGTTGTAAATTCTAGATAGCGCGAGGTAAGATATACTTTCGTTTCAGAACATTAATAGTTGTACAATCTTAGTGCCATCTAAGACGTCAATATTAAAATTATTAAGTCCATATATGAGAATAAAACATTTTAATGTGAACAGAATAAAAAATACAATATTTTTGGATTTATCAAACGAGTTGATAAGGTAAACTGAACACCGTAAAGAGATCGAAAGCTGACGTTTCGAGCGTTAGCCCTTCGTAAGAGCCCCCCCCCCCCCCTCTCTTTTCGTTTGCGTTTACAGGTGCAATATAACACATGAATAGCAAGCATTAAACAATATTAATTATGAAGTGGGAAAAAGACAACGAATGATCATTCATGAAACAAATCGCAAATCGCAAATCTTGTATGTTGAAGTTAATTCTGATTACCCTCGTTCTTGGTGTGTTTTTGCGCTTTTCGTGAACTAATTTCGACGTTTGTAGACCCATTTGGCGCCGCCTCACATGTAGTGGTGTCTAACTTAGTCCTGTAATCGGCCTAAACTGGGCCCCCTTCTGCGTCGTCATCGAACTCGCTTGCTAATGGGTAGACTGAAGCTGATGTGACGCTCATAACCAATTTGCTCACTTGTCTGGGAGTGGCGGAAACCAGAACCCTGGTTTTCCTTGATTCAGGACGTTGCGCATCGTGGGCTGTTTTGGACTGTATTTTCAGTCGTTTCCAGTATCGCTGAATGTGATTAAGATAACGTTTCATTCCGCTCCTATTTTGTGCGTTGAATTCGTTTACGAGTTCGTCCCAAGCCTTTGTCTTTTTTGTCAGTGTAGCGCAAACAAGTAACTCCACAGATAATACATTTACTGATTAATCGTTGTTTAGACATTTTAGACATTGTTTAACCCTCGTCAATAAAAACCATGGTTCGTTCGCGTTTCAGTGACATATGTTGGTCATGGTGACTACTAAACCGAAGATCATCCTTTTTCACAGGTTATAATTAACTTAGATTTAGATTTTTATAGTTTACAACCTGGCCAAATTTTTAAGCAATATCCCATCCGATTTCATCGACTCCATCCCATTTGTTAAGGAAATCAATAATCTGTCAATGCAGGACAACTTTATGGTTTCCTTTGATGTTAAAAGTCTTTCCATCAATCTCCCTTTAAATGGAGGTATTGATCTGGCCGTTAAACACATTTCTGAGGGTAATCCGGGACTAAACGTAGTAAAAATGAGCTTGAGAGGCTTTTCGGTTTTGCTACCAATAAAACCCACTTTACGTTTAGGGCAATTTCTACGACCAGGTGGATGGCGTAGCTATGGGTTCCCCCCTTCGCCCCTGTTCTCGCCAATCTCTTCGTGGGGCACCATGAAAAGATATGGTTGAAGCAGTACGGGGATTCAGAGGTATTATTTTACCGTCGTACGTTGGCTCTCTCTATGTTCACTCTGAACATGATGCCACCATTTTCTTTCATTTCATCAATGACTAACACCCCAACATACACTTCACAATGGAGAGGGAGACTGACCATGTTCTACCTTTCCTAGACTGATGTTCTAATCAACAGCACCGACCCACACCTCACTGTCACCACCATTTACCGGAAAAAAAAACATTCACAGGCCTGCTCACCAGTTAACTTAGTTTCTCCCCCTTTACCTACAAAATGGAATTACTCAAAACCCTGATTGATAGGACTTTTAAGATAAACAACATTTGGACGGGTTTCCATGATGACCTACAAAAAATGTCTGTCATTTTACAGAAGAACCTATTCCCTGACAACCTTATCAACAAATGCATTTCTCAATTTATTTTAAAGTCAGTTAAGGGAAGTAAAACACAACCCCATTCAGGAGTCAAACCTCAGGACACACCTGAATTCCATTACAAAATCCCTTACATTGGCCACTCCTCGGTTATTGCACAAAATAAGATACGCAAACTCGCTAATCGGTTTTGTAAACCCATTGATGTCAAACTAGTTTTCACTACTTTCAAAATTAAGAATTTATTCAACTTGAAAGATGTTTTCCCCGAAGGGCTTCGCACGCGTGTGGTACGCGTGTAATGCTTGTTATGTTGATGAAACCAGGCGACATTTCTCCACACGTGAGCGCTAGCACTTATTTTCGGACAAATCTTCTCAGGTATTTAGGCATCTGCAGTGTTCAGAGTCTTGTCGAACATCAAGTTCACCGGATTGAGATCCTGGACTCTGCGGCTACTAATTTTCAGGTTGAACTTAAAGAATCTATGTATATAAAATGGAAGAAACCCGACCTTGATCAACAAGTGAAACACATAAACCTGAAACTTTCCTTGTAAGTCCCTCTACGTCATATATTTAAACTTTTATGTACACAATATTGTAAAAGCAATGTAACGAATTGATTGTTATCGTGCGTGATAAATTCAATGGTGATTTCAAAATATGCTGCAATGATGATGACGGATGTACCTTCAAAACATGTCTGGAAAACCAGTTGAGCTGTTTTTGCTCCTTTTAATAACAGGCTCTTCAAGTGCTGGACCTAATGCCAATTTGCTGGCATGAGTTTATTAACCGCGGTCTCAACCTTGTTCAACTAATCGACCCAAACATGTAGCATCCCAGCAGTAATTATTTTTGACGCGCGTGCAGCATTAAGCAAAACTAGTTGAAGGGTAATCAATATAAATCAAGAACCTTGGTTGGCTTTAAAAATATCCACGGATATTTGTCCTTGGACACTATGAGCAGATTATTTAAACGAAGCCTATGTTAGACCTGATGTAAAGCTAATTCAAGCGAGATTTAGACGACCACTCTAATTTGCCATGGCTAAGCAGGATCCATATGGTATCAGTGAACGCCAATGAGCCGAAGTTTACGAAGACCTGGCTTAGATGTCGTCTTACAAGGTGGCCACTGTTTTAATCATCATCCGTCCTTGCTACTCCCGAGAGAAGGCTGTTGTTTTGCCATCGGTTTCTTTCATTGTTGCGCTGAATATTTTCAAAAATGTTTACTTGATTTTACTACGGGAAAAAACAAATGGGATCAAACATCACCTAAAACAACTCAGGGATGCAGGGGACGCACAAAAGTTAAGTCCAACGGGCAAGGAAAGAAAATAAACGGTGTATAAGAGCGTTAAACAACGTGTAAATCTACGTTCATTAGTTAAGAGCGTTAAACACCGTGTAAATCTACATTAGTTACACTTCGGTTCGGAGCACGACTTTCTTAACTCTTTATTTGCCCTGTAGAGAAAATTGCTGCTGGTTCCACCATTCTTTCAGGCACCTTCCTCAAGCTCATCTATTGTTGATGAGTTTAACACTATTTTGTCCAAAAAGAGACTCTAAAAGCTTCCGAAAAATAGTTCAGGGTGTGTTCTTTAAAATGCCAGAGTAATACTTCGCGGGTGAAAAACTTGTGCCATTTTATCTCGATAATTTTACGTGTGCTTGAAAGTTTCCTAAAACATTTTGGGGGTACTTTTTACCGGTAAGCTGGCTGATGCCGGGGCAGTATTATTTATTTGAGCAAAGTTGTTTCATGGCTGACAGAACTAAACAGCCAGCGGGATGCATACGTATCAGTGAGAAATGCGTATTGACTTTGAAAAGTCTGTTGAGTCGCTACCAGGAGCAACTTAAATGGGTTTATTAAGGCAGCTATAGTTTCACAAGTACTCCTCTGGAACTTAATTAGCTTCCAAGGGAATACTACAAGAAGAGCGCTCGGTGAAAGTCGTGCGGAAGCCTTCTCTTTGAAGAAAAATAAGTCAACTTCACTGTTTGCTCAGCGGTCGGCATTGTGTTTTTGCCTTTATGTTTTCCCTTGTTGTTTTTCATCTTTTGGCGAATTGCGCAGATAAAAGGTACTGTGTTTTAGGGGCCAATAAGTATGAAAGAGAGGTTTCAATTTCATATTTATAATCCACAAATGCACTCCAGATTCTTCAAATTAAAGAATGTTTAGAACGGTTAAGATAAATACACAGAATTACTCACGAGTGGAAAAATAAGTTTTATGAAAGCACGACCTTTCTCTCTCTTTTATAATGCTTTTGAAATGGAAGTCACTAAAGTTTTTTTAGATTTTTTTACATATAAAGACACCGTGTAGAGGACAACGTTGAGGCAAACCATACAAAGTTATAAACTGGCGGGACCACAGCGACAAGGCGTTGAGAGTTGCCGGATCTTAAGCAGACCTGGATCGGTAAAACATTTGAAGTAAAAAAATTCACGGAACGACTGATCCTTAAGGCAGTTAAAGAAAGACACAGAAGACGAAATACATAAAGTCAAAAATGTATGTAACAAAAAATTGCCCAGGCAATTTAACGTGAAACCGAAAGTTTCAGTCAGACACGCGCGAACAGTATTGTATTTCCGATCTTTTGCAGTAAAATAAAGTAATCACTCCTATTTTAAAGTTACATGTTGTCCTTTCCACATGTGGTGTTTTCTTTTAGCGGGAAGGAAATGTATCAAAGGCTTACATCTGATGAAAAACCTTTCCCTTTGTAATTGGTTCTTCAGAGATAAGAAAAAGTAAACAAATCCCGGTGAAGCAACTTCGTGGACGAAAAAAAAAAATGGCACCTAATAACCCGGCCGATGGTCTACAAAATCTTAAAAGAAAACCTTAACCTCCTTTCGGTCAGGAAAAATGTCAGTAGCTTTTATAAACTGCAGCGCAGCAACCGATGAAATGAAAACCGGGTCGACCAAACACTGAAGTAGTCCAGGCAGGCGAGTGGCCGATTGTGATATAAACGCCACTGAGCAATCTTTGTATCCGAACGAAAAAGAACAAATCGAAAACATAACGCGAAATTTCGACTTTCGATTACAGGTCAGTTCGCTTCAGCGCCCCCGATCCCGTGCTATTTGTCAATATCCGAACTTGGTGTAATTAAACCCAAAACAATAACCCGTTTAGATTAGAATGAGTTATATTTAGCTGTTGTAGATAAGCGACGTTTCCAGTTCATTCAAGCGAACAGCCAGTAGTCCGAGATGATTTGTCAAGTCTTGAAAGTTAAATGACAGGATATTGAAACATTGTAAAAATCAAGGAAGACGGCATAAGAAAAAAAACATCTTTTATGCATATAGTTTGAAGCCCGACCAAAGCATAATAACAATAAACAACATAAAGCGGATTCACATGACCAACCCAAACATTATCGCAAATTATTGTGGGACAATACGAAACAATTTGCGGCGCTGTACAGAACATTTTGGACCTTTTTAGAACACTTTTCGAAAGAATATCGCGCCCGAAAATAGCCGCGCAAAATTTTTGGGCCCAAAGAGTTTTCGGGTTTTTTGACAAACGAACACCAGTCTATTCTTGAGAGTTCCGCTGTTAGGCTGGCCTATATATCTATATCTATCTATCTATCTATCTATCTATCTATCTATCTATCTATCTATCTATCTATCTATCTATAGCTATCTATCTATCTATCTATCTATCTATCTATCTATCTATCTATCTATATTTATTAAAAACTGGACTAGGTATATTGAATTTCCACCATTCTGATTGGCTGAACGGAGCCAGGCTATCAGCTCATATACCTGCTGTGACCAAATATGGACAATGAACACTCAACAACAAAATGAACAAAGTGAGCTGGAAGTTTTTTCCTCGCCAGCAACCCGGCGAGAAAAATAGACAAGAAAAATCACTTGGCAGCGCATTTGAATTAAGCAGAAATTCCAACAGCGTCACTAACAGCGTCGTCTAACACAGGTCAAAATTGTTTGAAGAAACTGTGCAGAAAAAGAAATTAGAAATTTGAGCATTGAGCGTTGTGTTTACAATTAATTTCTTTCATCGATCGTCACGTCGATCATTAAAATTGAACAAACGGTAGGTTTTATCAGGAAGCCTTTCCACTTCAAAATATCAAGACAAGACAAAATAAAACACAGTGAAATGGGGCAGAGGCATTTAATAACAACTGCCACACATTCGTGACGATTCGGGTGTGAAAATCATGAAGCAGTCTAAACAAGTACTAAACAAACTACAGCTGCAAACTACCAAGAAGGCCGAAGGAAGGGCGAAAATTTTTTTCGGCTTTAACACACAAAATTGACACTGGTTTACCTGCACTCGTTGTAGCTCTGTGTTCCAACAGGTCCAAATGCTCAGATAGAAATCGGATGCCATGTAAACGGAGTTGAATCGCTTTTCCAGTTGTTTGAATGTTGTTTTTACCATTCCGTCCGCAACCTCTAAACCGAGAACAACTGCATTTTGTGCTTTGCATTGAACAAACTATGATGGTGAATTCTAATGTTCCTCGCTACAGTAATCTTGCTTCTGAGCTGCACAGAAATCACTTCTTCAAGTTCAAATTGGTTCTGTCTTCATTTCGATCAAACACGCACATGATGGCTCCGTTGTGCGAACAGATTACAAACTTGTTCTGTTTCAACTCCAGCAGCTAATATGGTGAAATTGTACAGCTTCAATCCGCTTTGAACGATGATTACAACAGTGTTTCGGGAAAAATCAAACATGTACCATATTTCAGAGCCAATAATTAGAAGATTTTTTCCCAAACTTGTGCCACTTCGTTCACTTTCGAGCAGTTTTCATTGATTCATTCAGCTTTGCAATGAAACGCTGCAACGCTTCGCAAGGTTTTGGCGCCTTTTTCGTTCAGTCATGTGATCGATTCCTGCTCCCTTTTTATCCCTTTTCTCATTTTTCTCTTTCTTTCTTGATTTTTTTAACAAAAATAGTAGTTAAGTTTTTAATAAAACAATTATTCTACTCGGGCTTGCTGGATATCAAATGATTATAACCAACTCGGCGCTACGCGCCTCGTTGGTTATCTATCATTTCATATCCAGCGCGCCCTCGTAGAATAATTGTTAAATATATACATATATATACATAAATTTTTAGTCACCCTGAAGAAGAGTACTGAATGTACTCGAAATATAGGTGTTAAACAAAAAAAAGTTAGAGTTTGTCTTCATTTGTGTTAAATTTATATACATATATATATATCCCATATATATATCCCAATATGTAACTGATGAAGGTCTAAGACCGAAACGTTTTTATTTTTTATTAAATTTTTTAACTTTTTAATCGTCAGAAGTTGTCCGTCCTCGCTTTCCTTCAACGAGTTTTAATTCCATGCAGTGAGGCTTGGACTGTGAATCTTTGATCCTCCTGACGCAGTGGCATTCTTTGTTGGCCTGAGGCAACCATTAACTGTTTTTTTATATATATATCTATATATATATATATATATTACCTCACGTTATTAGTATTTGGGAGAATGTTTCGCTTTCCCAGCGAGAATAAATTGATAATTTCAGATAATTGTATTGATTTACAATCAAAACTTAGACTTTCGCTACCTGTGGATTAACTCATGTGCATAACTCATTGAACAATTTCGTAGTTCTCTTTATGTTATCGCAAATAAATGCATATTGTTGTGTGGGTGGATGGAACCCAAACTTAGTAAGCAATAAATTAAAGGTCTTTACACATCAAGCCCTTGTACATGTTGGTCCTACCAGTATACCTTATAGATTATTTTTTACTTCAACTTCTTTAATTTACGCAATTGATATTTCAGAAACATACAAGCGTGCGCAGAAGCAAATTTTGTCGGATTTAAGACTCTTTCAATATTCCGACACATGTTGGATCGAAAATTCATTTCATATTCAAAGACCGCTAAAAATGTGGAAGTATTTGGCTGTGTTAGCCAGTATTAATCCCAATATCGGTTACCCACAATCGATCATTTAGTACCGTCATAACAAATATCTAGTATACAGCAACTGAAGAGTGATTGTGAATAGGCTAGTATATTCCTAAAATGGTAACCAACCAAATATCCTTCAATTATATTTTGAAAAGCAAATTTCTTGTAACTACAAAACTGTCGGCAAGTAAGAAAAAGTAATAAATATAAAGTGCGTTGCCAACTGGGAAAGGTCAGTAGACAATGCCATTTTAAAAAGGGACAATTTATCTCCTTAACAGCAATTTAGGTATTGTTATGTAAAGCATCATAAAAAATGGGATTTCGATTGGTTTCAATGTTCACTGACGACAACGACAAAGATGCACCAAGAAAGTTCGCTACAATGTCTTTTGTCGTCAGGTCCATGTTTTAAAACCAAATTTTTTGCACAGAAGGCAAGCTGTGATTTTGCTTCTACTATACCAAATAGTCGACATATGAATAAACGGGTTCTTTTCATTGTTTTCCGAGCAACAATTCTTGCCACAGCAACGACAGCGTGTAACCCTTTTTGTTTAACGCTGCCGAATATATCAAAAATCTTGTCAAACAATTTACGAAAAACTTCTTAATTTAAAAAGCAATTATAACCGTCATTTTTACCATTTTTGTTGTGTCCTTTAAAATCTTAAATTAAATAAAACGAAATGTCTGTTTTTTTATCTCGTGATTGCCGTAGCAACCACGAGAGTTTGTGGGCAGTTGGCGCCAGCCACGTCAGCACATTCCTGAGGTTATTTCCGTGTCGGTGTGTGTTCGTTGATGTTCGACAGATCTTTGCTATTCCCAACAAAGGAACGTCTGTAACATCGGGCTGTTTCGAAATGGACTTAAGAGATGTTGTCAGAGAAAACCTGGCAAAATCCAAAAAACCTCAACGGAAGGGGTCAACAAAAGTACTTCATGCTAACACTGGACTCTTAAGGACGAATATCGTAGAGATAGCTCTTTATCTGTTCTAGCTTTGGAGATACAGCCCTCACTTTCTATGACCCTCGTGGGAATCATTTTTACACTAATAAGTTTAGCCAAGTTTCTAAAGTTGGTGAGACCCTTAGAATTAATTAAATGAAGTTCCATTTTTTTTTGGTACAAACCAACACAGACGTATTTGTTAATGCCTTGAAGAGCGGCAAATAGTAACCAAATGCCAGTATATAGCTTTACGTTTTGAGACCCATATATTTCGTATCTGCAAAAAAGTGCGAAATAGGCCATTTTTTAGTTGATCTACAACAGACAACCATAGCTTGAAAAAATTGTGCTAGCAAAAAGACACCTTCACCCTTTCCCTCTTTCAAAATCAATGAGGATATTTTTGGGTCACTGAAACAGCAAGATGAAGGAATACTCAAATTTCTCCAAGGTATTCGATTTTGGCGTCAACAACACTCGAATCGGTCTATGCTTTGTATTAACTCATACTGAAACTCGTCTCGGTTAATCCACAGTAGAATATAGTCCAGGTGTTAACAAAAGTTCCAAGACTGTGCAAAATGTTCTTGCGTTCTTTTAAAGCGATAAAAAGGATGAACTGAATGCTCATTCAAGAAAATAAACAGAACGACGCCATCTTGAATATTTTATTAAAATAAGAAAACCGGCTCAGCGGTAACCCAATTTTTGTATATATGCATTTGGCAGCGAGATATCTCGGAATAAAGTTAATTTATTGTTCGTTGGCGCTGTGATATCTTTATGGTTTGATTTAACCCATGTTTTGGACAAGTACAAAGTTTGAAATATCAGACGTTTACTAGACTAACCTGCCTTTCTTTTGGGGGGGGGGGGGAACCGAAAAAAATATTATAAAATTAAAATGAGCGCGCTAACTACCGATGAGGTGGACGGAAAACAATCTCTCATACATTTTCTTAGATGAGAAACCACAAGCACATGATGTAGTGCGTGGTAAAGTACGGTGGAAGTAGCAAGGAGTGAAAGGCCTACAAAACTTCTAACGATGGAAACATTTTTCCAATGTGGCCTCTTCAGATATTTTTGCCCTGTCATTTAAGAATTGTTCCTTTTTAAAGGAAAGAAGAGATGCTTCTTTCAATATTGGCGGCAGAAATGGCTGGTTCTGTATCAAGTGCCAAGCCTAAAACGAGTGTTAGGTTTGGTGCTGTTGGTTGATATATATTGTGTTACCAAAGGCAAGACTTGTTTTGCACCGTCGTTTTTTGTTGAAGTGAAGATGTACGTATCCTGTGAATTTAATAGCTGATAAAGGTCGTCCAATCAGATTCTTTGGGTACCCTCTAGTAAGAAGTCGTGATTTAAATTAAAGCCAAGCCGGTTTGTTCGTAGGACTCTTAAGGCCTCGTCCTTCTGAATAATCCTTTTCTGACACCCTGTGGTTAACTAGAGGAGTAATGTACATATTGAAAGGTATCCAGTCGGCTTGAAATGCTTTTTTTTAATATCCAGGTTTGGATTGGTCATGAATTCGCTCGCCTTTGTTTACAACTATATTCAGTATCTAAAAGTTCAGCTGTAAACTTGATTGTAGGGTAATGTGAGTTTGCTTCTTCGATGAACTTTTTCTTTATCAGATTTACTAATACCCACAGAGAAAGAATATCGTCAATATGACAGCGTTTCTAAACCGTGGTTTTACGACCCTTCCACCACGAATTGCCCCTCTATCTCCCATTTCTCGAAAGAAGGAGTTCTAAGATGTTGCCCGAGACAAAGCATTTACTTACAAATATGATGTAAAATGTTGATGTTTTTACTCGGGTTAGTCAGTCTGTGGCACAATCTAAATTTTTGGAAGTTCGTAGGTAGCCCAGTCTCCGTACAGTGGGCCCAGTATTCAACTATGGCAATACGTTTGTTATCCATAAAATATTTCATCAACCAAGTGACACATTCTTATCTCAGTAGAATCATTTTAGTAGTTAAGTGTTCGATTTGGAATTTTAGAGGGTCTTAACAGCACCGAATGCGAGCATGTAATTATCATCAAAGTGATGCAAACAAACACACGGAAAGTTATTTTCCTCGAATAATAACTAAGGCCATTTAACATGATAAAGGACAGTTCAAGTAGTAAAAAAAAATATTTTTGAAACTTGTACGATAATTTTGTACATCAGCAAAATTTGGACGGAATCGGAGTACCCGATAACTTGGAACTTGTGAAGATTTGTAACACCCACTGCTCTAAATTCAAATTCAAATGTATGATTGTAGCTTAAAAGCTCTTTTTACTATCCTCACACCAAATATCTTGATTTTTCCTCGAAGATATTGCACGTAACAGACCCTTGGCTGAACAACATTAACTCCACATTAATTGCTCAGTGAAAAGCGTCAAATTTGAGCCTCAAAGTTTTACTTAGCTGAACCAAAGGACGCCGTTTTAAGAACAGTAAAAGTAATAAAATAAATCTATGAAACGTATACCATAATTTTGTACATCAGCAAAAATCTGGTCAGAATCGAAGCACCCTATAACTTGGAACTTAGCGAAGATTTCTAAAACCTGCTATTTTAAATTCAAATTGCAATTGAAATGTATGATTTTAGCTTACAGGCTTTTTCTACTATCTTCACCCCAAATATCCTGTTTTTTTCCTTTAAGATATTGCATGTAACAGACTATAAGTTGAACGACATTAAATGCGCAGCGAGAGGCGTCGAAATTGTCCCTCGAAGTGTTACTTACCTGAATAGAAAGGCGCATTTCCAAGTCAAAATTGAGCCTATAGTCCGCTAAAACAATCAATCTAAAGTTGAACTAAATGGCTTCTCAGTTCGGAATATACGGTTTTCCAAAACGCAACAGTGCTACAAAAAATTTGAGTGAAGGTTTTATTGGTCGATTACTGTGTATCGCCGGAAACTCAGCAGCTTAGAATACACCAGTGTGCAAACTTCCACTGTACTTTTTTCAGATATTAAACCAGAATTCGAACCAAACACGAACTCGATATTGTTACTCGACTTTAAGCAACGACGACGGCAACGTAAAGAAAGACGTCATTTAAAACTGTGTAGCTCGGTTCTTTTATTCTGCCTCGCGATTATTTCAACTCTTTTAATTTGTCTAATTTGGCGGACGATCCGGGAACTAAATTCGTGGGGACGTCGCTTAAGTCCAGAAGAGAAAGAAAAAGTTACCGTCGTGTGCTCCCGTTCTACCAAAAACCTTAAAACTGGTCATTTCACGTTGTTGATTTGCAGAGCGTGGTAAAGAAGTGTACTTAAATGTATAACGCACTTGCAGATCCATTTTGCTCTTTAAGGCCTATTGTTTTTTCACGTTCTCGTTGCCGTAGCCGTCGTCGTAACTTAAAATCCTTAATTCTGTCTCTGTGTGACAGTTTAAGCCATTTTGATCTAACGAACATGTTAGTATGAAATGCCAGCTTGATATTTATCCCATTTGGTTTTATCACTTGAGTTCATAAGGTAACTTGACCACCGTAAGGCAATAAGTGCTCAGGTAATCGACAAGGGAATTTCCGCGTTAGAAAAACACTGGAATCCTGGCACACAGCAATTACAAGCGACGCAGACAATAATGCGAAACAATTACCTAGACAATACTCAATTTTATTACGATCTTCTGATTAGCATTTTATTCCCACTAAAGTATTTTTATTGTTTTTATTATAATTTCTCTTTTTAACACTTTTTGCAGTATATATTTTAATGTTCGCGCTTTTTATTCCCCACTTGTCAAAGATTGCAGATTGGCAATCGAAAGCTCGTAAACTTTTAAATTTTTAACCAGAGAACGCTCAAAATCTTATTATGAAAAAGATGATATTCGAACGTTAGCCTTTCGTAAGAGCAATTGAAAGGCTAGCGCTCGAAACGTCCGCTTTGAATTTCTCATCAACTCAGTTGATTATACGAAATGTTCGTGTTTCATTTCCCCAACGATGCACCTACACAGTTTACTTGGAACCTAACCCTTTTAGTTGATATTTATTTGATATGCATCACTTTCTAATCAGGAAAGTCTATTTTTTATTCCCCCAAGCTATGTATAGCATCATAATTTCTAAGATATATGTGGTTCTCTTTTCATTAGTTACTGTTCGTTTATTGCATCCGTTTGGCGGTGAGAATTATCCAGAAAAACAATATTTATAGTGCAATTGCTGTTATGTAATCAGCTCTTATGTAATCGGCTGTTCTTAAATAAATGACCTTTTTGTGAGCTAAGGTGGGGCTATTCTTTACAGGTGGTACGACCCGAGCATCTTTCGGGGATTTTTTGTCTGAGTTGTCGTTGTTGGTAAATGTATTTTCAAGAGCACGTGGCTGTCGTTATTCAATTTTTTTTTCTTGTTTTTTTGCAGGGAGGGGAGGTTCCCCGGTTTTTCGAGAACTCAGATATATATCCAGGTAGTACGTGGGGCGATATTCCTGCGATATTGTTCCTTCGGCATGGAAACGAACGCCGGTAAATCATCTATTACACCAAAAATCTATTATGCCATACACACCTTTACCCACAAATACCGGTATGCCAGCAAAGATAAATCCATTAAGGCCAGGTGAGGAGAAGGCTTGTGGTTAATCCGATTTGGGTACTTGAAAAAATTTTGTGCACCATAGTAAAGGGCACATGCTCACAGTATGACAATGACTTACTGTGGCAATATTTATTAAAGGGACCCGACTTTTGTGAACTAAATTCCAGATATTTGAATGTTTTTACATTACAGTGGAGATAGCCAAATATCAACGTTAACTTTCAGCAACAGATATTATCCAGTCACGTTTGAAAAATTTAAACTGTATCTGTGCGAGCATGGAGTAGTTTTAAGGGTTCTGCTGAAAGGATTTTGAAAGAAGGGAACAGCAGTTGCTTTACTTGGTAGTAATTTGCAGGCGTGTTACAGTTTTGAAGGGTCTGCTTGGACATTCACTGGTCTTTTAAACTCTGATATTGCTATTTCACCTTGGACAGGCAGTTTATATTCTTACAATAGACGTAGATTGCTAGCAAGAATTTAATAAAAACGGGGGGCGGGCAAACTAAAGAAACGCCTACGGGATTAAGCTAGCTGTTCTGTTGTGAGATAGGGTATATTCTGCTTATTTTGAAAAATAGTACACATTTTTCCGATTAAGCTCTGAAATACTTCAGGCATGATTTTAAAAGAGATCTATGAGACCATTTACAGTTGCTAGTAATCTCTTTCTATACTTATTAATAAACAGAATTTCACCTAGAAGAAAAGAATTTAATAGTGACAGGACACCACTCCTACGGTTTTAACAAAAATCACTTGCTTTTATTTTGAAACCTCGTATTGTAAAGTTTTGGTAAGTAGTGCTGACAGTAGCAGCTACTAAACGTGTTTCTTTGTTCATTGAAGCTGTGAATTCTTGACATGTTTTACATGTACAAGTCGGATACAAATCGTTTTTGCTTTTTTGAAGGACCGATACTACTTAGACCTTAAAATCTAAGAAAAGCATCTTAGTTGTCAGGAATTCCACAAACAAACCTGATTTCGTTTGACCGTTGTTGTTATTTTTTTAATCTCAATTTTAGTGTTTAGATGTTTCCTGGCAACGTAGCTAGCACACATTGTTTTGGCTCGCTAACTCCAAAAATAGGTCGCATTTTGCGAATTTGCCAGCGTTAAATTGGAGCGGATACTGGAACTGTGAGCAGTCTCAAGCAGGTCCGGCAATAAGGTAAGGGACACCCTCTCCTATCCACCCAGCAGTCTGGCGCTGAAAAAAAATATATGTTAGGCTATAATTCAGCCAAGGTCGAGTTCTTATTATATTATTCTTTCGGATATTATTCAAAGACTATTCTTATTCTTTCAGATACTGTATTGTCCTGATTGTTTACTAAGGGTAAATATAAGATGTCCCGTCCCTATTTATACCTCGCTACTTTCAGAGGTAAAGCAGCGTGCTACACTAAGGGCGCTGTTATTAGCCTTGGGAGAAAGCTGACACAAAACTTAAATTCAAGTCTGATAACATCTTATCTTTTCTTTGGTAAGTTTCACTTCTTACTTGTATAGTATTTGTTTTTCATGTATTTGTCTTTCTTTTTTTTTTTTGGTTGATTTCTCTATTTTTAAGAAAAAAAGGATTTTGCATGAAAAGGTTTTCTCGTTTCGAAGGCTTCATGCAGAACTATTTTGAAAATAAAGCAAAGCATGGACCCAAGCTAAAGAATTTGTCTGCTATACCTCAAACAACATTTGTATACAAATTGTCGTAAGCTCAAGACTTCAAAACTATGGGCACAGAATAAGGTATTTTATTTAAGTATCAAGAGTAAGGAAACTTTAAGATTTTCATAAAAACACTTGCTTCGATGCTAAAAGAAAAAAGACTACAGCTTACAGAGGTAAATTGCCAAACAGTTTTATTTCTCACACACAAGGACTAGAAAAAAAAAAGCTCGTGGAATTCTCAAATCGAGTCAGAAGAATGCTTCATTTCACAAATTTCGGAACTGTGCTTTTGCTCCGTATTATCTTGATGACAAAATACAACTAGTTAATCCTTAGGCTCGACTACTTAGCAAACATTCATCACATTAGAACTGGTTAACTGCTAGACGAAAAGTTCTATTACACTCCTAAAACGGTCAAAATATGATACGTAAAAAAAATCATGTATTTGAAGTGTCGGCCGGTAAATTATTTACAGAGAGTGAGAAATGTTTTCGCAGTTTTTCAGCAAGTTTACTTTGCGAACCAAAATCTTGGCTACCCCTAAAACAAGAGTTCAAACATCAAAAAAATTAAACAAACGGGACAGAGACGGAGCCATTTAGCCGTTTTTTCGAAATAATACTTCTTGTGTTAGTGTTCGAGATTTTCAGATTCACTCAGTAAACCCGAGAAATGAAGAAACAAACATGTTTAGCGTACTATAGTAATACTAAACATACTGAGGTATATTAAATTAAACTCAACCATATGCATTTTATATTATACTTACAGACTTTATTTTGACGTGAGATGGAATTATTCCTGTTGTTCACTGTTTTTGGTGCAGTCACGAGTCAGAGCAGTAAGTATCTTATCTGTAAAATTTTAAAGAAGCTTCAATGTATCGTTATATTATCCAAATAGCCATTTAAAATGCCGATTGGTAAAACGAAAATAAAAACAGATCCAAAATAATTCCTTAGCAACGACCAACGTGAACCCTAAGTTGATAATAGAGATTATTAAAAACTGGACTAGGGACATTGGATTTCTAGCATTTTGACTGGCTAATCGGAGATAGGTTATCGGCTCATAACTCTGCTGTGACCAAATATGGCCAATGAACGCTCAACAACAAAGTGAGCTGAAAGTTTTTTCTCCGCGAGCAACCCGACGACAAGAATGGACGAGACAAACATCACTTTGCAGATAAGTTAAATTAAGGAGAAATTACAACTGAACGTCACTAAGGCGCAAATCTAAATTGTTTCGGAGTGCTTGATTTCTTAGGACGACAAGAAACTGTGTAGAAATAGAAGTTTAAGCATTTAGAGCTGCGTTCATAATTTCTTTCACCGTCACAAAACACACCACCAGAGAGAGCGACACATTTTGGCTATACCATATACCACGCAAAATTGACACTGGTTTACCTGCACATAATGTAGCTCTGTGTTAGTCCGGCTCCACATGATGTTCAAATACAAATCGGATGCCATGTAAAATAAGTTGAAACGCTTTCCCAGTTGTCTGAGTGTTGCTTTTACCATTCCGTCCGCGGCCTCTAAACTGAGAGCAACTGCGTTTTGTGGTTTGCGTCAAAAAAAGTAAGATGGCGAATTTTAATGTTCCTCGCTTCAGCTATATTGCGCGAACGGATAACAAAGATGTTCATTTCAACTCTCGCAGCTACAGTGGTGAGATCGTTTAGCTTCAATCCGCTTTGAACGATGATTACAAAAATTTTTCAGCCAATAATTGGAAGACTTTTTTCCAAAACTTGTGCTAGTTCCTTTCAATTCAGAGCAGTTTCATTGATTCATTCAACCTTGCAAAGAAACACTGCAACACATCGCAACATTTTGGCGCCTTTTCCGTTCAGTCATGTGATCGATTCTTGCCCTTTTTATCTGTCTCACATTTTTTCTTTCTTTCTTGATTTTATAGCAGTTAGCAGTTGAGAGTTTTAAATAAAACAAATATACTACTCGGGCTTGATGTATATCAAATGTTTTTAACCAACTCGGCGTGTTATTTATCATTTGATATCGAACGCGCCCTCGAAGAATAATGGTAATAATAATATATTTACAAAAAACTAAGTACCTTAAATCTGTTAAATACAGGGTTGTGATTATCATTCCGTTTGGAATCTTCGTATTACTATGCTAGTCCAAAGGTGACAAAATATCAAGTTCACCATTTTTTCATGTCAAGACACATTTTTCTACATCAATTATTTTATAATCATACCATTTTGTCACATATTTATGTCAAGACATTTTTCCTTGACAATGGATTTTTTTTCTGTTTCAAGCGATTATTTTCTCAAATCAAATAGCTATTAATTTTGTCAATATGGTTGTACACATTTTTATACATCAAGAAAGCCTGGAGACGAGCTTTCGATCAACCGAAGAGGAGTCTGGGAACTAGCAGTAAGTGAAACAGCATGGTGACGGCCAGCAATCGTTTCTTTATTCACAACGCAGAAGAGTTTTCCAAAGAATCTTGCCTGTGCTCCGTCAGTGCACCACACGCCTTGAGCCGCATGATGAAAACCAAACTGAGTTCTTATTGCAAAGTGTACACCCTGAAGAAAAAGCTACGTACATTGCATAACTGAAGCACTGAAGCTTGCTCTGATGTCGTATGATATTGCAAGGTCACTGTAAATGTAAATGCACGTCCTGATCAACCGGCTCTCAGATACGATTAAGCGCAACTTACTAACGCCATAAGGCGAATCTTGGAAAGACTGGAAGGCCTCCACTGCGATAATAATGAGGACAGTGATTATGAGGACAGGACAACAAGTACAAACGCTGATATCTTATCGCTGGTATCTTATCGTAGTGGAGGCCTTCCAATCTTTTCGAGTCTTTCCAAGATTCGCGGAGTAATCATCTTATGGCGTTAATAAGTTGCTCTAAGGCCAGCGACACGCTCATCGCGGCGAATTTGATCGATTGCCGGCGATTTTCGCAGAGAGCAGCGAATTTTGATCGATATCTGACATGTCAGATACTGGCGAGTAAAATCGCTATAAAAATCGCCCTCTCGGGAACGGGCACTCTTGGCGATTTTCACTGGTGATCAAAATTCGCCGCGAAGCGTGTATGAAATCGCTTAGTGTGTCGCTAACTCGAGTCGTATCTGTGAGGTCGTTGATGTTTCGCAGGTTATGCATTGATACATTACACGTACATGTAGCTTTCCTTCATAGCGTCGTACTCTTTGCCATCAGAACTCAGATTGGTTGCCATCACGCACCTTAAGGCATGTGGTGCACTGACGAGGAATAGACAAGATTCTTTGGGAAACTCTTCTGTTAGAAATAAAGAATTCATTCTGGCCTAGCCCTGTTGCGAGTGCACCGCCATGTTGTGTCACTTACAGCTAGTTCCCAGACTCCTCTTCGGTTGATCGAAAGCTCGTCTCCAGGCTTTCTTGATGTATAAAAATGTGTACAACCAAATGTGATAAGATTAATTATTTATTTGATTTAAGAAAATAATCGACCCAATAATCGCTTGATAGAGAAAAAATTCTATTGACAAGAAAAAATTGTTTTGATATAAATATATGACAAAATGGTATGATTATTAAAGAATTGATGTATAAAATGTGCCTTGACATGAAAGAATGATAAACTTGATATTTTGTCACCTTTGGACTAGCATATATTATAATGTCACAACAATGATGTTAGGTCAAAGGAGGAGCATAAAATACGGCACCATACGCCACTCATTTTATAGTAAGTGAGTAAGTAAAACCTTTAATTAGAGCTAGACACGATGGTAATTAAAGCATAAGGCTCGTGTATAATTAAAAAATACAGGTAAAATAAAAGTACAATTTTATATACAATTTAAGACATTACTAGTTAAAGATAGATGGAAATTAAAAAGTAAGATAAAAATAGAACGTAGACCTTTCATTTAATTCTTAACGAAGTTTAGGTGGTAATATCACTGTTTTCATCATTTTCTTTTTGCTGTTTTCAGTACCTCACAAGGAATTTGGTTACGGTGAAACTACAGAGGATGGTAAGCGAGATTTGCCGAATTGTGTCCACCTCCCTCTCCCTTAAATGTTTTGTGAAACAAATTTTCAAAGCTAATAAAGCTAAAACGTTTGATTAATATGTACTCATTGCTAAGACGAATACCTTTTTATAGGAAATAACCGCACGTGTTAATTAATTCAAAATGAAGAAAATTAACGCGATTAACACAAAGAGACAGTTTGTGGTCACAACTGGGACAAGTTAATTTAAGACTTAAGTAAAATCCGAACAAAACAGATCTACAAGTGTGTAAGGCAATTTCTTTACAGACAATATGCGTTAATTTCTGCCTAAATGAAGGTAAGCTATTGTTTTCTAGGTGTCAAGAATGTCTGGGCTAGATTTAGAATTTGGGATTAAGATAATGGAAATAAAGGTCCCGGAAATTAACGCTCACAAAAATTAACTCGACATTGATGAACGCGAATTTTAACAATTTGCATTAATTTCATGGAGCGTTAACTCCTATAATAAGGTACTTTTTACACATCGCCGAAAAAACGCTTTCAAATTGAGCAGAGAGACAGAAAGACGAAAAGTATTGTTTATCAGTAGCAGGAAACTACGCCAGCTCTACAAGTGAAGTTATACCTGATTACATGTATTTCACAGCAAAATTTCCTACAGATCCTTTTGATAAACATTATAGGGTAAAATTTGTGGCTTGCTTGTATTGCCCGTCTGCTCAATTTTGAGATTTTGTCAGTTTTCACCCGTATAAATAGATGTAGCTCTGCATCCTGATATTCTCCCAACAATAATTTAAAAATCTTACAGGGATGTCTACAGTGTATCGCTGGCACTTTAGGTAAACAAAGGTTCACAAATAATAAAATAAATAAATGTAGACGTTCTTACCGCTAATTTTGTATTTGACGCGATTTATTGGCAACCAGAATTTGCGTTGTATAATTCGTGCACGGTCGCCTTGAATTTACACCACAGGGAAGCCAAAGCTTCAAAGTATCATGATAATCGTTACCCGTGTTTCAGTGCCTTTGTAGCCTATTAATTCTTCCTAAGAGGGAGTCTCGCGCAATAGCTGAAACCCATTAATCTAGACTTCAGTTTCCGACGAGCCTGAAACCATAAACTTTGAAATGGGACGGAGAAACCGTTTTCGCTCTGAGGCAAATCTAATTCAAAACGAGTAAAAAGACACTAAAACACAGGTAAATAGACTTCTCTTTATTAAATTATGATTGTAGCTATTAAGCGCTCGGGTTTCCTGTGTTTACTTACCAGATTTCTTTTTGAACTGCACTCTACGATCGCAAATTATTATTATTATTATTATTATTATTATTATTATTATTATTATTATTATTATTATTGTCAAGGAAGACTTTATTGTAAATGTGTCTTTTTCATAGAAAACATTTGCGAGCCAACTGGCCTAGGCAATTATACTATTGTGCACAAAAGCAGTAAAAAAAGTAATGAAATAACAAATGAAATTTATACTAAGATAATAACAAAATGTATGATACAAAAAGTGTCTTATCTAGAATTAATGTTCGTGTACATAATGAAGTTAACGACTATCATTGCGACGTGAACCTTTTCACAATTTATTATTATTATTAGTAGTAGTAGTAGTAGTAGTAGTAGTAAGTATTATTATTATTATTATTATTATTATTATTATTATTATTATTTTTATTATTACTGTTGATTAATGACTGATTCTATATTTCACTTTAGTGCTGGGCCCACCAGACTGGCACAAGGAATGGGAAGATTGTGGTGGTGATCACCAGTCCCCAATAGATATCAAAACAAGCAAAGTGAAGGGTAGAAGCCACAGTCCTCTGAAAATCACGTTCGAGAACCGAAAAGGCCTGGTGACTGGAAGCCTTGAGAACACGGGCCACAGTCCTACACTTACGATTGACAAATCGCACGGAGGAGCCGAACTGACAGGGGGTCCTTTGGGGGATACCAAGTATACACTCAACCAGTTTCATGTTCATTTTGGTTGTAAAAATGACCGCGGGAGTGAGCACTCTCTTAACAGGAAGTTTTTTTCTGGCGAGGTAAATGTGTAACAACCGGTCTTAAAAGCAAGTGGCTTTTTACTGTTCAGTTCAGCTCTCTATCCCAATTTTTAGACGTGTCCAGTTTCCTGGGGATATCGAGATAGCGATAACTAAGAGAATAACTTAGCAGCCTCGCGGATTACTAGACGCTATTAAGTTGCCATCCTTCGAGATTACTCGCAATGTTTTACAATCCGTGAGGCTTTTAATAGGATACACCTGGGTCGGTTATGCTGAAACATGTCAAACTCATTTCGGGCGTAGCATATGATCAACTACGGCTAATTCTCGTCTACGTTCTTGTTTTGTTCCAAGATTCACATGGTGTTTAAAGGTCCTTCAGAGAAACTAGCTGTCGTAGCCATCTGGATTAAGGTACATTATCCTATTATAGAATCTGGTTGTCAAGCGTAAAACTGTCCCTTATTCTCTAAGAAAATGCAATATAAACTGGTAAATGCAACAATGTTTTAAAGTTTAAACCAACAACGTTTTCCTCCATGTCAAAGTCATGAAATTAAAGCGAAATATACAATCAAAATAGACAAACCAGTTTATCGCTTTTGTTGTTTTGCCCTCACATCAGGGTCATGTTTCCTTTTTTTCCATCCTTAACTGAAATACAGCCCTTGTCTCTGTGAAAAGAGATTGTGAAGTTGCCTTATGTTTCTGAAAAGGCTTTGTCCTTAATTTCTGTCTAGCGTTTTCAAAGGGGCTCTTGATTGGGCAAAGAGGGCAATCCTAAAATAGTCTAACTGAAGTTTTATTTTTTACTCAACATTACACTGACAAATTTACAAATGAGGTAAATAGAATGTGGGCATTTTTTGTGTACTCGTCTACTTTTGACATAAATTTATAGATTGAATTGGCTGCAAAACATGAAACAGTTTTGTCTTTTTTACTTTGGTACTGCAGATGCTCTAGATGTGACATTTTGGGTAGATTTATTTCCAGTATACGCGAATAGTCGTCGTATTTGCTCTTGTGACTGAATTTTTGTTTCTTTACATGGCTATAAAACAATAAGAACTCGCAAGGGAAAATGAGACGACTACAAGACACATATGTTAAAAATAAATCCACTCAAAGTGTTGAATGTATATCATTAGATCGACATGTAGCATCTTTAGCATTTTTCGAAGCTATTGTTTGAAAAGAATTATTTTTAAGGTGAAATATTATGAGAGTGCATGTTACTCTTGGCCAAAATGAATATAAAATACGTTTGACTTTAAGGACAGTCGTTCAAGGGAAAACATAATATTATAGATAGACTGGAAACACGATCATTCCATAACTGTAAACTTTTTTCTGCTTTAGGCCCCAAGAAGAGGAAACCGGATATTTGGAAAATTTGCAAATTTGCTGCGCAACATCATTGATGATGGTAGGTATTAAGCTTGCAACAAAGTCAGAAATAAGCTTTTCTGTGTGCATGTACACACAAGAGTTAATAAGAAAATGTTTTTCTCACTCCACTTTGTCATTCACGTTTTGGCAAGCTAACTCAGTTTCCTTAGATGCATACTTGAATATACCAAATGATATTGCCTTTTAAACCCAACCTTTTTCTTCAACCAAATTGGGAATAATTGTTCCCTGTCAGTGCGGAATTTTGAAGTGATATTTCACTGAAGAAAACGGTTTTGACAATAATTAAATCCTGATAGATGACCCTTCTTGCGTTACTGTGTTTTTTTGACAACGTGACTGTTTGGCGGTGTCCTACTGAGCTAAAAGAGATGACAAATATGAGATAATAGAGGTGTTACACCCATGGACAAGAAAAAGGCGGTTTAGGGATATAAAGGTATGAAGAATGGATTATCGATGGTTACTACAAGGTTCGTTTTACAGGGAAGACCTACGAAGTGGAAAAGAAACATGGCATTCGTCTGATGGATCTGCTTCCCAAAGGTTGCAGCAAAGGCGGCGATAACGGTGGTAATGGAAATGGCAATGGCAATGGCAATGGCAATGGCAATGGCAATGGTAATGGCAATGGCAATGGCAATGGCAATGGCAATGGTAATGGCAATGGCAATGGTAACGGCAATGGGAATGGCAATGGCAATAATGGCAATGGTAATGGCAATGGTAATGGCAATGGTAATGGCAATGGTAATGGCAATGGCAATGGTAATGGCAATGGCAATGGCAATGGCAATGGCAATGGCAATGGCAATGGCAATGGTAATGGTAATGGCAATGGCAATAATGGTAACAACAAAAAAGATCATAACAGCGTCACCTTAAATTGCTACTACACTTACAAAGGTTCCCTTACCACGCCTGAATGCTCTGAAACGGTGACTTGGATGATCTTAAAACAGACACTTCCAGCATCTAACAACCAGGTTTGGAAGAAAACAATACTTTAATTTGTATATCATCATCATCATCATCATCATCATAACAATCATTATCATAATCATAATAACGATAATGTTATTAAATGGAGAGGTAATTAACAATTTGGCAGTTACGGAGGTAAAAACGCTGCGTATGAGTGAAAAAAGAAGAACTTTTTAACCTCTTGCCGTCGTTTCGGTTTTTTGAGCGTGTGCGTTTGTTTGTTTGTTTGTTTTCAAATCAACTTCATTGAAGCTACTGAAGCTAAACTGAAGTGTTTATAAACGATCGATTTGCCAAATGTTTGATATACAATCTAATTAACAAGATCAGTAGAACGAAATGAAACAAAACAAGGAAGAGGCATCTAAAGGATGATTTCCATGAAGGATATAAGCTCAAATCAGTCAAGCACAAGTTAAGAAGAAAAGACACACCTCTTCTTCTTAAGTTGTCTTAGGTGTAAGAACTGGTACGCACCACAGCAGAAGTATTTAAACTAAAGCCTCTACTAAATTTTGCCTAATGAATTTATTCATGACCAGGTATACCCGCGAACTAAACTTGACTATAGTAATTGGATCCTAGGTATATACTGTGATTTTCATCTAACCGTGGCCACGTCACGAAACAACGTATCCTAATTTGGTATTGGTGTGTTTTGTCATCAAGCATGTAAGTTTGAATCGGCGTTCGTAACGATCGACGAGAAGCGAGCATTTTTTTGCACACGTGTTTTCCAATCTGTTATATTCACTCAAATGCTTGAAAATATTTAAGCTAACGATTCAAACTAAGCGTCAAACATCACGTAACGATCGGTTTAACTTCAAATCTTTGAAGACAAAACTTGCAACTTACATTAGACACCCAATTAAATCATTTATTTCGTCACCAGTGTCAAGCTTAAAAGAAAACGATGGTAAGGTCTTTCAAAAAAACAAACGGAAGAATGAAAAGTCGAATTTTTCCAGTGGTGAAAACGGAGATAAATAAGAAAAAACGTAAAAATGATCTTTTTGTTTTGGATGTTGCTTTTCAGCTTGCCAAGTTCAGAAAACTGAAAGCTGACTACGGTAAAAAACCTGGTCGTATGTGTGACAACAACAGACCCATCCAACCACTGAACGACCGTACAGTTTACTTCGTCAGACGGCGACGAAACGACTGAACTGGAAAAACATCCAGTTCCAACAATGAGGGCCGACATCCGACGCACAACAAGAAATAATGATTAATTACGTAATTTACAGCCGATTTTATTGTTAGGTGCAGACTGACCCTTCAAACATTATTCGCTTGTCATCATTCATGGACATGTTTCGATTAAATGAGGAGTCGCCAAGCACTACATTGAACTTCCGTAAGCCTGAGAAATAAATATGCTTTTTTAATAAAATGCCCTCGAGATCTGTTATACAAAAACACTGGTCTCTACCAATTAACGTAGATACAAGTAAACTAACGTCCTAGAATCGCAGACGACAAAACACAAAACGATAAAATCGGCTGCAAAACTGCACTATGTGATGAAAACATGATCGTCTTTTACACTGACAACACGATATTATTGTATGCACTGATGTATTTTAAAGAAAGTTATAGCCTAACGATTTGGAATAAATAGTTAATGTGGTTGACGAAAATCTCTTCAAGGATTGAAAGCAGAGGAAAACATTAGGATTCCTATATAAGTGTTCCATTTATATTTTTCCTTTTTTCTGTATGTAGCATTTTTTTTTTGTTTTACAAGGAATTTTTTTCGTATTTTGGTGGAACTTTGTTCACTCCGGAATTCCTTAATGCCTTAGGCTGAGCCCAACAGTATGTGATATCTTTATAACGCTGAGGCTTTTTTATCAAGCTGTAAACTCAAGAGGCAGATATAGTAAGTCGCCTATAAGCTTAGAGGCCGATGCAAGGATTTGTTAGAGTGAACAGCAAATCACATTGTTAATTGATTGAAAAACTAAGCGGCAACATCGTATTTAACCACAACCAATTCCGTCATGCTTATATTCCAAGTTTAGTAAATGTAAATTCTGTGGACTTAATAAAGTGGTGTTTGGGTTAAGACTACTTTGTTTTAGTTTATACTGCATATATGTCCATTCCAGGAATATGTCTTCCCGATAAAATACTACAATTTTCTATCAGTGTTCGAACCGAGTTTCCGTGGGCAGTGAGAAATTAAAATTGGAAATTTAGCTTTGTAACCTTAAAACGAAACTTTCTGACTGTAAACTACTAGCCTGCGTTGCAGGCACTGAAATGGGAGGGAGAATGGGGAATTAGGAAGCTAGAAGAGCTCCCGAATACCCGTTTCCGGGTCATCTCCTTTTGCCACGCAGGCTAATGCTGGTATGCCAGCCATCGAACAAACCTTCAGTCTTAGTAGTATATTGCTAACCGTTACACGCAAGTCAGGTGATCAAATTCCCGAACTGAGACACAAGAACTTCTGTCAATTACTACATCGTGTATCAGTCTTGTTTAGGAATGCGCATAGTAGTAACATGCCAAAGACAAACAACCAACTGATAGTGTTTAAGTCAGCTCAAGTGAGCAAAACAAATGATCGAAGGGGCATTTTGAGCTATTCTAGACTTTTATATCCCTTCTATCTGGACATTTATTTCATATTTCACACTACACCTCATTGTTGTTTGAATGTTATATCATAGATATTTCCAAAATCTGAATAAGTAATATGGATAACTAACACGATACGATGCAGAGACAAAGCCTACAGACACCGATCCTCCGGTCTCCTAATTGAAAATGCGGTCGAAAGTCCGGAGAGGGGCCCGCGGGGAACTCAACAGATGCTCGGATAGGGAATTGCGGCCGGGGCGCTCAAACCCTGACCATGTGTAAGACCTAAATTTTTCTCGGATTTTCCTACTCTGCTAAACACAGATTCGGCAGATTTTTCAAACCCTCCCTAAGACATTTAACCCAAAATCACACTGTTTTAAAGTATAATCTTATAGTAATAAAATGTTCTTATTTTAATACATCGGAAAACTGGTAAAAATTCGGCATGTGGTGAGGTTTCCTTAAACCAACGTATTCCCTTATCCCGTTTAAGACAAAAAGTGATGAAATAGACACCCGTTCAAGACAAAAATCCCCTGCAAACCACCACAGCCTATCGGGCCACACGTCCCATTAAGGCCAGATAAGGGTGCAACCCCCTCCCAGGGCTAATTTTCTTTTTACGCCCACTTCAAGATGGCGGACATTTGCGTTTTTCATTATCTTGAACAACCTATTACGTTTTCAGGTTCATAAAGCGTCAAACATTTTAAATTGAGCACTCTTTTAATGTTTGGCTTGAGGAATAGGTCGCAATTTATGTTAGACAAATATTTGGGTGATTACGTTTAGAAAACCAGCAGCGTTCACATAATGCAAAGGGTCACGATATACACGTTGAAAATGGCATGGGTTAGTTCGAGAAAGTGACATTTCGGCAGAGAAAATTTAGAGAGGCAGCAGGGAATTGGTTTGAATCCAACCAATCTTTGATTTGTTTAAAGAGTCGTTTTCCTTTTTTCTGCTAAAAACGTTAATCAGCCGCCATCTTGAAGTAGGCGTAAAAAGAAAATTCGCCCTCCCCGGTCGAACGTCCAACGCGAAGATCTCCACACCATGTGCCTCTTCAAAGCGAGCCCTGCCGAAATTGATGGTTTCAAAAGACGTTCTTCTGCCTTGTCAAACTCAACTCGAGAATACATTTCGCATTAGCACGGCAGGACTATTAAGCGCAAGATGTCCTCCCATACTACGTGGCGTGCTTTTCCCGTCCTAAAAGGTTACTTTTTGAAAGTCATTAGTAAACCGCCGAATAGAGATTTTGTTTCCTTACAAAATAATTGAATTTGGTGCGACGAATAAAGCTCAAAGTTTTTAAATTCGGTACGGCAGCAGCAAACCCTTTGAAATACGCGTAAAACGCTTTACCACTGGCCTCGATTTCAAGCGGAGGCCACATCGTCGTCGTGCTCATGTTCAGGAGTAAGACCTCCTTGAGACAAACACAATGCCTGACACGCCACACCGCGCGGCCCTTCATGCAGCTGGCTTAATCTTCAACGATCTTACATCCAACATCATCACTCAGAATTCTTAGTACAGTCAGCACAGGACGCCCTCGATTCATCTTTCCCTGCTTTGGTACATTTCTTGGCCGGCTGCCAGCTCTTAATAGCAATGACCAACAAAGCTGAGAAGTGGTCTTAACGTAGAGTCTGTTATTGTTGGTCATGCGGTCTCTCACACTGATGTTACATACCATCAATAGCCGGCATATCGGGAAATGGATGTTATCCTTTTAACTGGAGTCAATCTTTCGTTCCATTTGTGAAAACAATTGAGTTTTTTATAGTTTTTAATTTCAATCTTGTCGGTTGTTATGGGAAGTGAGAGAGTCTCATTGCCCACTTAAATACTATTCTGTGGTACTCAGGTTTAATATTCTCTACAAGGTGCAGGATGTCACTTTATATTGATTCGCTTTAAGAGCCACTGAGTACTGCTATCCTGTGATACTGTTTATCGTGCTGTAGATGATGGTTCTAATTTTGGTGTCTGCCAGATGAAATCTAAGTGTGGCCTTTCAAATGAAAGCTATTAAGCAGTACGTTCTTGCACTGCTGCCTGTTTTCAGCATTAATGCAGTCTAAATTTAACCTTGTCCTTTATTGCATTTAATATGATATTTAAGTGCTTTGTAATTACCTACTTGTCTCACTGTGTCTAATATTTTTTCTGGCCTAGTGTTTCCTTAGTATCAGACATTGTCCTATTTACTTTTAGCGAACCAACAACATACAGTGTAATTTTGTTTGTATAAGAAAACTGGATTACAGATTTTCGACAAATTTTGTGCACTTTAAAAAGAGGGAGAAATCTAATAAGATATAAATACAACGGTAGCAGACCATCAATGGTGATCATAAATAGCAGGTTGAGAACGGGTACCATTTTAGAAGGTGTGGTAGCGTACATTATAAAGTTACAAGATAACTGAAAGTCAGTAGAAAAAAATTTCTAGTTGTCTCCGTTTTGGAAAAAAGGTAAGAAAAATGTTAAAGCTTGGTCATGGCTTCAAAGCTCGTTTTTTAGGGCGTGTTGGTATCGCAGTTTATCCCTTTCACTAGACATATGCAAGCTTTTAAGAGCCATTTTCTGAGAATATCGAGAATTGAAAGACACTCACGAAAAATCCAATTTTTTTTTATTTTGCCAAAAAATCCCTTTGGGTAAGCTAATTCAAGAAAAAATAATCCAAATTTCCAATGAGTTATTTAACGGACGAAAATTTAAAAAGTTCAAAAAATGCATAAAATGGTGGTTTTAGGGTCTCTAAACGGGTCAAATTCTCACTCAACTTTAGGAAGCCAGTGAGAGCGTAAAAAAGATTCTTTTAAAACGAAACAAATCATGAACATTATTTAACCTTTGTACATTAAAACTGTCTAATAAATTTGCCAATGTTTGGTTTCGAACATTTTCAAGCGGCGTTCTTATCGAGCCGCTCTTAACCTCGTTTATCACAAGGTAAAATGAAGGCCAACTTCGGCCGCTTAAAACGGCATCTGGTATGTATCATTCAACGATTAAGACTACATAGAAAGGAAGCTCTGTCATTGTACTTTTAACCAGGAAAGTTACAGCTTTGGGAATTAAATACTTTTCCGTCAGTAAATTTTTACTGTTTAGTGACCTGAGCGGGTAGAATTATATGCAAATTACGGATTTAACTCCTGGAATACTGCTAACAATTACAAAGGTCGTTAAAGATAGGCTTACCATTAGTTACACATCCATGCACAATGCTTTTCCTGATCTTTGAAAGAAGGTTCTACTTTCTTGAGTGGTGCTGAGTCTTATTATGTTAAAACAAAGCAGATTTTTAACGGCATTTCAACAAGACAAGAATCCACTCATTCAACTGAACCAAGATAACATCGAAAACACTGTGAAACAACGTCTTATGCCGCCTACCTTGCCAACCAAAAGAGCAACAGTACAATAGAAAAACATTCCAAACTGTAAACAAACGAATTTTCAGTATCCTGATCGAGCGAAGATAATTTAAACTCATCGCGTAGAGGAATAAGCGAAAGGACAGGTGACCTCTGTACTGACCCGCACGTGTCACACCACACTGACAGAGAGAGTCACGTATTCCAGTTCTTTGATGAGATTTGAGATATAAATACAGGAATAAAAACTTGGTGGGAAATTAAAAGAAAAAAAAACTTGCAACAGATAGCCACATTCAGTTGTTGGATTACATGTTAGCCTCCACAAAGGAGTTTTTACGGTCACGACTCTTTCTACAAAGTGCGGTAATTTCGCAATGGTCGTATATATTCCGATATATTGCAGTAAGTTTCGTTCAGGGTGTGTTGTACTGATATATGGCGTCAACTAGTTTTTTCGCACTTCTGAAGAGGGTTACTGCCTGTGGATTAAGCAGTGATTACCCAGGCCACGTTGAAGTTGTTTCCCTAAAAGAATGCACAAGAGCCATCTCGCGGCATCTTCAATTGCGACCAAGTGCAGATAAAGCGGTTGACTGTGAATTCAAGTTGTTTTTTTAACAGCCCGAGCAGATAATGTTATTGCATTTTGTTCTGGAATTACTGTGTTCCGTAATTTTGGCCACAGATACTTCGTGGCACTCGGCGTCCCTTAATCTAGGTTCTGCAGAGTCGCGCCACTCCCGGGGGGGGGTAGGAAGGGGGACTTTTGATCAATGTTTGGGTGCAGGGGAGACTCGGCGGGTTTGACACCCTGACCATGTTTAGGACAGAAAAACGAAATGGAATGTCAATCGTACTGACCATACCCGACAGGGACCAAAAACCGTATCCTGTCCAGCGGCACATCCCAGTATAGTCCACATAAGGGGGTAACCCTCCCTTCCGAGGGGGGCGAGGTGGTGCTGTGTTTAGCACGACGATTGCACGGTATGACTTCAGACGCCGAAAATTGAACTTCAATGCAATCTTCTTTCGAGCGAGCGAGACGCGGAAACCGCGCAGGCCCATGCGTGAACTCGCCCACATGATCCCTTTTCTCGCTTTGCCATTTTAGCTTAAACTTTATTCGTTTTTGCGTCATGAGGTTGAAAGCTTAGAGTTCAAAGTAAATTTATCTTTGATTTTTGGTTATTTAGGCTTTTTTTTTTCAGTAGAAGTCAGTCTCAGTCTCTGTGCCGCTGGACAGGATACGATTTTTTTGTCTCTGCCCCTAAACGTGGTATATGCGGGTTTTCCCCAACCGGGTATGGTCAGCACGATCGACATTCCATTTTGTTTTTCTGCCCTAAACAGGGTCAGGGTGTCAAACTCGCAGCTTGAACCTACACCCAAACATTGATCAAAAGACCCCGTTCTTCCTCCCCCCCCCCCCGGGCGCCGGAGGGCACAGGAGTAGCACGACTCTGCAGAACCTAGATTAAGGGACGCCGAGTGCTATGAAGTAAGTAAATCCAGAACAAAGTGCAATAGCATTACCTGCTCGGGCTAACAACTTGAATTCACAGTGAATCGCTTTATCTGCACTTTGTCCGTGCAATTGAAGATGCTGTGAGACGTCTCTTGTGCATTCTTTTAGGGAAACGTGGCCAGGGTAATCACTGCTTAATCCACAGGCAGTAACCCTCTGCAGAAAAGCGGAAAAACTGCACGACGCCAAGTATCAGTACTTACACACTCTGAACGTAACTTACTACAATGTTTATTTTATTTCACGTACGTATACATTGCGAAATTACCGCGCTTTATAGAAAGAGTCGTGACCGTAAAAACTCCTTTGTGGAGCTTATGCTAACATGTGATCCAACAACGTACTAGCCAAGTATTGCAAGTTTTGTTTTTTTTTTCTTTTTAACTTTCCACCAAGTTTTTATCTCAAATCACATCACAGAACTGGAATGCGTGACTCTCTCTGTCAGTGTGGTGTGACACGTGCAGGTCAGTGCAGAGGTCACCTGTCTTTCCGCTTATTCCTCTACGCGATGAGTTTAAATTATCTTCGCTCGATCAGGATACTGAAAATTCGTTTGTTTACAGTTAGGAATGTTTTTCTATTGTATTGTTGCTTTTTTGGTTGGCAAGGTAGGCGGCATAAAACGTTGTTTCACAGTGTTTTCGATGTTATCTTGGTTCAGGTGAATGAGTGGATTCCTGTCTTGTTGAAATGCCGTTAAAAATCTGCTTTGTTTTAACATTAATTAGACTCAGCACCACTCAAGAAAGCAGAACCTTTTTTCAAAGATCAGGAAAAACATTGTGCATGCAGGTGTAACTAATGGTAAGCCTATCTTTAACGACCTTTGTAATTGTTAGCAGTATTCCAGGAATTAAATCCGTAATTTGCATATAGTTCTACCCGCTCAGATCACTAAACAGTAAAAATTTACTGACGGGGAAGTATTTAATTCCCAAAGCTGTAACTTTCCTGGTTAAAAGTACAATGACAGAGCTTCCTTTCTATGTAGTCTTAATCGTTGAATGATACATACCAGATGCCGTTTTAAGCGGCCGAAGTTGGCCTTCATTTTACCTTGTGATAAACGAGGTTAAGAGCGGCTCGATAAGAACGCCGCTTGAAAATGTTCGAAACCAAACATTGACAAATTTATTACACCGTTTTAAAGTACAAAGGTTAAATAATGTTCATGATTTGTTTCGTTTTAAAAGAATCTTTTTTACGGTCTCACTGGCTTCCTAAAGTTGAGTGAGAATTTGACCCGTTTAGAGACCCTAAAACCGCCATTTTATGCATTTTCGAACTTTTTAAATTTTCGTTCGTTAAATAACTCATTGGAACTTTGGATTATTTTTTCTTGAATTAGCTTACCCAAAGGGATTTTTTGGCAAAATAAAAAAAAATTGGATTTTTCGTGAGTGTCTTTCGATTCTCGATATTCTCAGGAAATGGCTCTTAAAGGTTTTAGTCTGTGAATGAAACTTTTTGGGAAAGCTGATTATTGCTATTATTGTGGTCTCTCAGAACATTCCTAAAAATGTACATTCAGTTCTTAGATCGGGTTTAAAGAGTTTCAACTTGTTCGTGCTAAATGACTTTGATGTTCAACAAACTAGTTGATGAAGGGGGATGGCCAAGGTCGCAACTGAACGGTACAAATAAATCTTTGAATCAGCTTTAACCCAGTTTTTTGTTGCTAAAACTTATGGGATTAAATCCCTTTAAACAACGCGGTATAACAGGAGTATTGAACATTTTTTCTGAATTTCTAGGCTAACAACTGTTCACCAAAAATATACAATAAATTTTTGTCAGTGAAACCGTTGACCAGCATAAAGTTGCTAGTTGGTTTAGGCACTGGCATAATTAATTTTAAAGATGTTTTTAGCAATGCATTTAGTTTGCACTAAATCATCTGATATTTTATTTGAATATTGCAGAATCGCTTAATTAAAGGGCCTCGGCCGATTGAAAACAACATTTGGACGTCTTGAAACAATTTAACCGCATTGAGACGTAGCGCAAAGAACAAACAACGACAGTGTTTACTGAAGGTTACTAGTACCCTTGATTTGAGTGTAACGCTCACACTTGCAGATTTCTTCCTCTAACGAAGAGAGAAATACATAAAGTTTGGATTAAACTGAGCTACTGTGGTTTTTATCTCCTCTGCCGTCTACTACTATTTTAAAGTAAAGTTGAAAACACATATGTCCCAGTGGCGGATCCAGGATTTTTCAAGGGGGGGTGGCTTACCTGGTAGATCGATATCGGAACAATTGGAGACAAAATCGCCTCACTGACAGTTTTTGTTCCCTTTCTTAATTTCAAGCTTAAACAACCCCAAAGAGGGGGGTGGCTAGCCACCCAATCCAGTCCCCCTCCATTCGCCCCTGATGTCCAGACACATAATATTTATCTAGAATACTCAAGAATAACGTGAAGTACATGAAAATCACTCAGCCTATGCCTGGTGCTTTCAACACCTTGACTCGTTTTCGCAAGTACACCTCGCGTTTCGAGGTGGATTGATGTGGCTTCAGCTTTCTGATGTATTTTGTTATTTCAGACTTGCGATGATTCCATGTATCTTGGTATTTTTCTCCATAATTAATGTGGACTTGTCAGCTTCAACTGCGGGTAAGATGAAAACTTTAGTCGCTACGACAAATCTAAGCTTGTTCTACGGTTAAAATCTTGAAGTGTGAACCACGCAAATGAAAGTGTTGAGCAGTACTTTCCTGTGGCTATCCTTAACGTGCTTTGAAAATTGGGTCTAGGGTCTAAGACTGCGTAAACAAACCTAAAGTTTGGCTTTTTGAATTCCATACTTTCCTGTTTCTGTAACACGTACTGCATTTTTCTGAGTTTCGAACTCGGTCATTTCTTGATATTCACAGCAGGTTAACTTTGTTTCTGGCTAAGTTGCGAATATAAGAAAAATAGGTTAAATTTGTACCAATTGATGACGTCACAAGTGCACGATTTTAGCATGTTTGAGATCGCTGAGTTTAAAGTTCAAGTCCTTGTCTCGAAAAGTTTTTCAGAGATGATATTAGGAATTTTTGAAGAAAATTAATTTAGTTATTAATGAATCCTGGAAAATATTATTATATAATTATATCATTAATTTTTAGTTTTCCATTGATGCTTTTCAGAGCCAGCATGGGGATACGGCGATACTTCAACTTTAGGTAAGATATATGAATTTGCAATGCTTATAAAAATTGAAAAAGGAAAATGGACAAGCAATCTGCCCCCAGAGAAAGAAAAAGTATTGCTATCAATTTGCTACAGCATGCAATATTTTCAAATTCCACGAGAACAATTACTGCAGGTCTGCCATTAGGAGCTGCTGGGATTAAACAATTGACTAGACAGATTGATGACCACACTTGCTAAACACAGCTGTTTTTGTATTCAGCTAATTTTTCGTCTTCATCTCTTAGAGCACCTCAGTCGTGTAACTGTAATTCTAATCTTGATTCCGTGAATGAAAAAGTGTGACAGTTGGAAGACATTTAACTGACGGTGGTTCTATAATAGTATGCTGTACAAGGTGGCTGGACTAGCCTCAAAAGTCCGTGACAGAAATGCTGAAGTGTGACAGCTGTCAAGCAGTACTTTCCTTTGTGTCTTTATTATGTTGTACAATGTGGCTCTAACTTTTGAGTCTGTGTATAAAAGAAATAGGAGTGAACATTTAGATGCAAGCTATCGTGCAGTTTAATTTACTGTGCTGGTGTCAATTATGCTGTACAAGGGCAAACATGACTTTAAGTCTGGAAATAAAATCCATAAGTATGACCACTAAAATGAAACCTACTAAGCAGACCTCTCCTGTGTTGTTGTTTATTGTATGCTGTACAGGATGGTTCTAGTGTGATTATGTCAACGACTGCATTTGTGCAGTATTTTCCGTGCAGTTTTTCGTTCTTTAATTGTCCACAAGGAAATCCGTCAAATCAATCCTGCGTTGAAATTTATTAACATGAAAAAGGAGTAAGGCACTTTTTTTTTGAAGCGTATGGCCCTTCTAACTGAATTAAAGTGGCTCCCCAGTGCGCTGGTATTGCCCAGTCACCTATCGATATTGATGAATACCCGTTAAAAAGTGACAATAATGGAGTGATAATTGGGAAATAAATTTCGATAAAGAAGGTGGCTTAGTGACTGGTGTACTTATTAACAATGGCCATGCTCCACCCTTGCAAGTTGACAAGACGGGTGGATCAGCGACCCTAACAGGGGGTCCTATTGGGGATATTGTCTAAGTACTGGAACAGTTACATTTCCACTTTGGATGTGCGTCCAACATAGGATCTGAACATACTTTTCATGGACAATCTGTAAAGGTATTGATATATAAGGGGTATAGAATGGCAAAATTCGAGACTCGCCGAGACGCCGAGACCCATGTTTTAAAATGCGAGCCCGAGACTTCCGTCTGTTTGTAAAATCCGAGCCCGAGACTGGGTCCTCCGAAAATACGAGCCCGAGACGTGCTGAATCAAAAATCCGAGCTCGATAATCTGATAGAAAGCAATAAAAGCGGCTATCACGCGCTTTCGGGCTTTCGGAACTCACAGAAGCTCGAACCTGGTGTTTTATTAAAGTTATTAACCTATAGTAAACAGAGTACCCAACCGGTCGCAATTATTGGACAACGTACCACTACTTATTAGCCAGCCTAGTTACTTATAAACTAATGATTCGATTGTCTGGTCTGGTCTGTCTAGTCTGTTTCTTATAACTCCGGTGGGAAACATAAGAAAAGCTTAGGAATTGAAGTTTGGCGTTCTGCTTTTGTGGTCTTTTTGTGAAAGAGACGGTGAGCTTCGGTCCAAGGAACACGCGAGGAGGTTACAATGGAAGAAGAAAGCGGTGCGGAGTCAAAGCGGCGAAAGCACAAATACGGTTAGTTAATCTATTGTAGCTTAGTACTGCAGTGTAATCATAGCCGGTAGCTTTTCTGGTTTTATTATTCAATTATTGATGATTATTTTAGGTGTTGCAATATTGGTCACATCGTTTTGCTGTTTGTATATTGAAATAATCTATAAATTGGAAGGTTGGAAGGCTAGGAACAAAACTAAAGTCGACTAAAGAGAATACCTGGTCTGATACACTCAACAGGAAATTTGGCGACAAGCCACAGGAATAGCGAGGGATGTTACACATTGATGTTAGTTTAGCGTTTGTACTAAAAAAGTTCCAAGTTTACTCTGTTTGTAACCAACATGTACTCGAAGGAATTTACACATTGGCTAGGCAGGCTAAGGGGGAAGGGAGGTCCATTGCCGATGTTTGGTCGTACACGCTTTGGTGGTTTTACGTGTCTGTAATGTCATGCCAGGTGAAGGTTTAATCGTCATTTTGAGACATGCAAAAACGTGTGTCGTCTGATATCAACATAGGATTTCATAGGATAATAATTGTTCCTTTATTTTTTATTAGCATGATATAAAAAATAAAAGAACAGATACGTAAAGCCACCAAAGCGTGTAGCGACCAAATACCATCAATGCAGCCCCCTAGCCAATGTGTAAATTCTTCACATTCTCATCAAATGCAAGGAAATTTGCATAGCGCTATTGAGGAATTCAGATAACAACAAAGCCCTATACAGAACAGAGTTTCGATAGTGCATCACTTTCAAAAAATATATTGTCCAAACCAAGACCGCCCCAGCAAAGTAAAATAGCGCAAATTATGTGTAAAAGATTCAGTTTCATTTTCTGGTAGTTTTATTCAATTCGTCCGGTTAGTTTTCATATAATTCAGAAAAACGTGAATTTGGCGACTTCGTTATATTTTGGTGCAGAAAGTGAGTTTATAATAGCCGCCAAAACTTTTTCATGGTTGCGGATAGCCAAATGCGGTTTGGAACTAACTATAACGATACATTGAACTTCCTTTATCTGGAGTTATTAAGCTTTTCAGTCAAATTTGGAAAGCGCTGAAGCGGTCCAAATTTTAAAGTCCGTCTGGGGTTGTTATTTTGACGTTCAAATTGTGCCGGGATTTCTGTTCCTACGGTTTTGCCGAAACTTAAAGAGTCAAGGTAAGATGTTATTATAAGCTGATTCTAGAAGTTTAAGCCAAATCGTAGCGCTAAGTTTTGTTAGAATGGCAATTTTATCAAAAAAGTAGTGTTCAATCAAAGCAAAATCACGCAAACTTAACGAAGAGTACATCTACGTGTTGATATACGTATTATTCCTCGATAAATTGTGTGTAAAATGCGAAGGTTTCAAGGCAATCGAGTGAGAAATGACGATGATATTAGAGTTTTTAGAGAGGCATAGAGCGCGTCATTTATTTCGATCGAGTCACCTTAAACAATAGATCGCCATACTATACCTACCAAGGCTCCCTTACCACCCCTCCCTGCTTTCAATCAGTACGATGGATTTTACTACAAGAGGCAGCTCCAATTAACTCTGCGCAGGTCAGTCATTAGTCTTATCTTGGCGAGCTTTCGAAGACATGTAACTTAAATTCAGGTTTTTTTCCCGCAGTTCCCTTGGTATCAAAGCTTTTTTGGCGTTTTCGTTGAGCGATTAGTATAAAGCTGACTCAGGAATGTAACTGGCAGAATTCAAAACAAATAGAGTGCCAGAAAATCCACTGATACCCCAAAACGCGCGTTGCATAGAAGCCCACCTGCACGAGTTCCGGGCTGGGCTACATTTACTAATTATAAACACTCGCACGTAACTGAGGGTCGTTAAAGCTACTTGTGTGAAAGAAATATGGGAACCATGTGGGACGGAATACAGAGAAACGACATTCTATTATTAAAATTTCAGCTGATTGCGTTCAATCGACTCAAAGCAAGATGCCACAGGTAGAAAAAAATGTTTCTACTGAGCTTATTGTTTGCAGCTGTTCCTTACTTATCATACCAGAATCAACACATAACGCAAGGAAATCGTAGTCTGAAGCGAGCTTTTCATCAACACGGCGTATTATATGCAAATTTCGCAGTTAACAAATTCCAGTATCATCAAGGATCACTTTTAGACTTTTCTTGTGAAGTGGATAAGCCAAGTGAATGTGCTCTGGCCTGCGTCAATAATCCACCGTGTTTTTTATCCAACCTTGCTTTGATGCCGAATGAAAAGAAAAAGCTGCGATGCGAGCTGTTGAGCGAAGATAAATACAGAAGTCCCAACAAACTTGTCCTCTCACAGCAGTTTCATCACTGCCGCATAAAGGTAAATAGGTACTGCAATCATAGAGTAGCAGTTGTAGTCTAATCAGGAGGGTACCGGGAAAGGGTACCAACTAGAAAAGTTGCTGTTGTTAACACATAGAGTTGAGAAGAATCTGAAAAAATTTAGCTGTGATCTCACAACTTTTAAAGACGATAGCTGAGAAGGGACAAAGATTTAAATTTGGTGGAGAAACAAACGTATTTTCTAAACAACTGTGGTGAGAAATATCTCTGCATATCAGGTGACATGGTGAATTTAGCTGAATGTGTTCCTTTAACGCTCGGAGAAGCCATAAGGAATGGTCACAGCTTGACAATGTTACGGCCAACCAATAAACGAGGATTCCTGTGCTCGTGTTGAAAAATAATTAATATCAACTGCCAGCAAAATTTCACAGCATTGCTTTAAAAAAACACTTTTTGTACTTAGTTGCACATATATAGCTAAACCTTGAAAAGGCTTTCAGTTACCGTTTACAGTTTATTTTCTAGGGCTTTAATGTAAATAATCGTTGAAAAGGGATTCTAATTACCATTCAAAATTCATAAATTTGGCGAAATTCTTGTCACCCTTACTGGAAATACAGTGTAAGCTAGATCACACAAATAATTACGAGTACCGCTAATTTTTAAAACCAGCTACAAAAGCAGGCACTTGTAATAAAAACAGTAATATTTTAAAACTGTGGCGTCGTTAACACAAATTAATAATAAAACGACAATAGTTCAATTTCAACTAAAGGGCAACTACAACGGCTCCCATTCAGTTAACACAGAAACGTGTATAATCTCAAACAATTGGAAAAAAATTTTTGGATCATCGTTCGGTTTTCAAATGGTTAAGCTGAGTACCATTCATTAGCATGTGATTTTAGTTATCAATAGTTTCATAGGTATCTCAAAAAGTTCTAGACATGCCATTAACTGCCACTATTGAATTGTTTCACAGACACCATGCTCAAGTAACCCATGCAAAAGCGATGGAACTAGCGCGCAGAAAAACTAACTTCATGTAATGTCAACGAAAAGTACATCTAACGGTTTCCTACACTCCCCCGCAATGGTTCAGAGCGAGATTACAATAAGAAAACAAGTTCAGCTCTGGCCATTGGAAACTTAGACAGTTCAGTTCCTAAATGCTCCTTCTTAAATGTTCTGATTCCTCCTAGCTGCAGCCCTTCGATTTGGCAAACGATGAGCAATACTCAGTTCCTCCTGGTTACATGGTAAGGTCTGATGCGTCTCCAGTGGGTACAGCTTCTGGATGGGTCTCTCAATGACAGTGCTCGCTTTGTCTCGTTCTCCCATTTTCACTGCAGCTCCACGTACAATTCCACCACTTCCTGTGGTCAGTCTCTCGATTCTGCCTAGTCTCCAGACGTTTCTCCGCACATTATCTTCCTACACGACGACAACATCGCCCAGGTTAATGGCGTAGGTTTGCTGCTTTCTTGCCTCTAAGCGGTGATGTTCCCGAAGGCTCAACAGGTATTCCTTTCTCCACCTTCTCCAGAAATGATCTGCCAGCACACGTTGATATTGTGCTCTTTTAGTGACGGTCTCTTGGGTATTGCTCGGAACTTCACCGCACTGCTGGGGGGCAGGAAGTGTCAGCAATCTCCTTCCAATCAAAAGATGAGACGGGGTTAAGGGTTCTTCGATATCCTCTGCATAGACGTAAGCCAGCGGCCTCGAGTTCAGAACTGCTTCTACCTCAATCAGAACCGTCAACAATTCTTCGTAAGTGAGCCTCGCGTTCCCAAGTTGCTTCTTTAGACATCTCTTTGTAGACTTCACCATTCGTTCGAGGAACCCTCCCCATCAGGGTGCCTCCACCAAGGTAAAGCGCCACTCGATTCTTCGATCATTGAGGAAACACGTTACCTCTGGAGCTTCAAACAGAGCCTGTAGTTTGCCAGACACAGTCATGAATGACTTGAAATTGTCAGACACAATCAACTTAGGGACGCCTCATCTTCCAACAAATCTTCTCAGACTCTGTAAAACTGCTTGCGTTGTCATGCTTGTTGTCAGTTCCAAATGTACTGCTCGTGCTGTTGGGCAAGTATACAAGGCAATGTATACCTTTGAAGTAACAGTATAAGAATTTGTTTCCTTGCCATAAAGTGGACCCAAGAAGTCTAAACCAACGCTCGTAAAGGGATGCTGGTCTTCAAGTCTAAATTGGGGTAGCTGAGCGGTGGGTGGAGGAGAAAAGTGCAGCCCCTCTAGCTTGCGACACTTGTTGCAACTTGAGATCACTGCCTTAACAATCGTTCACCCCTTCACAAGCCAGTAGCGGGTGCGAAGTTCTGCTAGGGTTTCCTTAACGCCGTTATGTATAACTCTCTCATGACAGCCCCTTATAATCAAGGTTGTAAGATTACTTGGAGGGATAAGAGCAGGACACCTAGTCTCATAAGGCAAATCAGACTTCATCAGCCTCCCCTTGCATCTTGTAACTCCATGACTGTCTAAGAAAGGTCCGAGACTTGAGCTCAGATCATTCAGCTTCTGTTGATCTAGGGTTTTTTGCAGCTCCTTCACCCAGACGACTTCGGAATCCAGAATCTCTTCGGTTGACAGGGGTCCCATTCGTCGTTCTTGTTTAAGCTTGTTGGCCCTTGTGTTGTAAATAAAGCGCAGAACATAAGAAGTAACTCTGAAAAGCCTCGAAGCACTGCTAAACTTCTCAATACATATCAGGTTCTTCCATCCTACAGTCGCAGATGTAGAAGTGGTCACATTTGTTGCAACTTCGACACCTCCTGATCTCCACCTTCATTTCTTCTAGTTCTCCGACAGGAGGGTTCTCAATCTTCCTGAGAGATGGCCAGGCTTCCTCAGACAACTTGAACCAGTGAGGCCCTTCCCACCATTTTACATAAGCACTGAGTACAGAAGCCTTGACTCCTCGTGATGGCAGATCAGCAGGGTTGTCAACTCCTGGACAGAATCTCCACTGAGTGGGTGGGACATGGCAACGAACTTCTTCGACACGGTTCTAAACAAACTGTTTCCATCTCTTGTCTCCCCCGTTAACCAAAATAGTGTCACTAACGAGTCAGTCCAGCAACACAGTCTATCAATGATGAGAGATTTCTTGAGAACTTCCTTGATGTACACAGCTAGCCTTGACAGAATAACAGCTCCAAGCAGTTCAAGCCTAGGAATAGTCTGCTTGGATAAAGGTGCGACTCGGGTTTTCGAAGCAACTATTCTTGTGACAGTTCCCGATTCCGTCACCATCCTCAGATACACTACAGCTGCATAGGCGGTGTTCGATGGATCACTGAAAACATGCAATTCTGCTGATAGAATGCGTCCTGCTGCGTCTGGTATGTAACACCGTGGGACTGCGATATCTCCAATTCTCCGTAGGTCTAAATCTGCAATCCAGTTGGTTCCCCTGTTCGCAGTCTTATCGTCAAGAGGTTCATCCCATGGTTTCTTGTCTCGGCAGCGTTCTTGAAGCAGAATCTTCATCAATATCAGTACTGGGGAGATAAGTCCCATAGGGTCATAGACGCTTGTAGTTATGCTGAGAATATTGCGCTTTGTGGCAGGTAATTTCAGTGTCCTATCAGAAAATGTGCTCAGTCTCATAATAAGACTGTCCTCCCTGTGGTTCCAAGTGACCCCTAAGGTCTTGTCCTCATCGTCACCCTTTGCTGTTGCATACGTCTCATCTTTCTCCAAAACAGACCGTGCAGGCACTTCACAGCGGCCTTCCGATTCATTTATCAACTTCATCAGCTCACTGGAGTTTGTTGTCCACTTTCGAAGGTTAAAACCTCCGCCACTCATCCGGGACTTGGCCTTCTTGTAGAATTCAAACCCATCTAGCACACCATCCACTTCAGTGCTTAAGTCATCCACGTACAGTTACTGCAGCATCTTGTCTACGAACTCTGGATCAACCCCCTTGTAAGTTGAGATGTGATGCTTATAAGTGTTCCATTAAGTAGAAAGGGGGTCGCATTGACACCAAAGGTGACTCGGGCAAATCGCTTCACGATGATGCTGGGGTTCTTCTCAGATATGTCGTCAATCTACATAAACCGCGAGGCATCCCTGTCTTCCTTATTCACTGACACCATTAAGAATGCCTTCTCGATACCAGCTACCAATGCAATCTTATGCAGACGAAACCGCACGAGAATGTCCATACGATTTGGGAGAAGGAATGGGCCAGTATGCAAGCAACTGTTCAATGAAACGCCATTAGTGGATGCCGAAGCGTCGTACACCACTCTGAGTTTCGTCGTATCCTTGTCAAGTCACAGAACCGCATGGTGAGGCAGATAGTTGACCTTTCCCAGAGGAGCCAGCTTTACTTGTGCGATATCTTCAACAATTCCTCTCTCCATTTGGTCCTTAATCATATTGTCATATTCCCTAAGAACTTCAGGCTGCTGTCTAAGCCGTCTTAAGTTGCTGCCAAGCCTGCTCAAACTCAGTTCATAGTTGCCTGGCAGTACACGCTGTGAACTCTTCCAGGGTTGTTTCACTCCATATCTCTCTTTTTAAAGGTCAAATCTTCCAAAAACTTCTCATGAACAGAGTCACTTCTGTCTAATTCCAATAGATTCAAGCTCCCAGAATTTTGACAGCTGGTCATCAAGGTTGACATACTGGGTATCTGTTCTCAGGGTGTGAGCACTCACATAATTGACTGTAAGGGAGGGAGCAGCACTTTGCTGATACAGGGGGCCGGACAACACCCATCCTAGTCTTGTGTTCAAGGCTGCAGGAACAGAACTTCCTCGTTTCACTTCTCCTGTGACTAGGTTCCAGTAGCTGTCTGAACCCACCAAGATATCCATTTCAAGGGCAGGATTCTCTGCAGGATCATCAGCGAGCTTTAGCCCCCTTAAGTGGGGGTAATACTGGTAGTCAACTTCGATGGCTTGATTCTGCAAGGGAGCACGTATCAAGGGTACTACATAGGCTGTCAGGTAGAAGTTCAAATCGGTGCTAACTCCCTTCAGACAAAGCTGCACAACCTCACAATTTTGCATCTGACATTCGTCTGATCCAAAGGTCTTAATCATCAATTTCTCAGTACGAATAACTAGTAGGTTAAGGGATTCCTTCAGTCTGTACGACACGTATGATCTTTGACTGCAGCTGTCGAAGATTACTCTTGCTTTCACAGATTTTCGTCATGACCAGTTCCTGAGACCATAGCTTCAGCAGTTTTCAACAGCACTGAGGTCTTAGCATCTACATACAGGGTCGATGTTTGGTGACCACTTCCTTCATGTAATCCTTCCCCTTGCTCACGATTTGCAGCATGACAGAATGTGGGCTGTGGTGTTTCTGGGGGGCTGGCTCCTACTGCCTTGTCACAAATACTAACATGGTGCCGACCCCCATAATCCTTACATCTCAGCTTGACTGACAATTTCTGCTTAAGTGCTGTCCCCTCAGGCAGACATAGCACCTTCCCTTCCTTCTCAAGATGCTCAGCCGTGTAGGTACATCTGCTGCTACTTGACAATAACCAAGGATGCAGATTTCCGCAGAAGGTACAAGTTGGAGAACTTTGGTTAGGCCCAGTAGTTGAACACACAAGTGTTGCAGCAGTTTGCAGACTTGGACCTCGACCCTTCTTAGGCTTATTACGTCTTTCATTGGGTCTACTCATAGATGTAAAACTGCATCTCTCTCTGGCTTCAACTTCTTCCTTAAATGACTTAAGCAGTTTGTCCAGATGCCAAATTCCACTCTCAATGTGCCGAGTTATGATGAGTCTCAGTTCCTCATGTAACTTATTCATCACCACGGGCACCAAGCTGCCATAGGTGTCAGAGGCTATACCAAGAGCCTCCAGTCCTCTAACATTGGCCTCAACCTTACCATAAATCATTCTAATCCGCTTTATGTCAGTGATCGATGTTACAGCTGGCAGCGGCCGAAGGGCTTCCATATGTGAGCCAATATATAGCTGTTTATTTCCACATCTTTCGGTCAGAATTTCGATAGCGTTCCTATAGTTCCATTCAGTTAAAGATAAACCAGAAATAGCGGCTAGGGCTGCACCCTCCAACAGACTTCTAAGATAGCTGAACTTGTCAACATCCCTAGATGCATTCGCATGAACAGCAGAGTTAAAGGAATCCCAGAACGACTGCCAACCTTTACATCACCAGAGAATCTTTTGATAATTTCGCACTGGACTGTAATGGAACGGACCCACCTGATGTTCCTTAATGCGGTTCCTTGTCCCCCTTGACTTCTTCAGGCTTCGAGAGTCTTTCGGCCTTGCGGACAACATCCATGATTCGACGTGCGAATTCGCTTAGTTCCTCGATTTCCTTTTCCAAATCGGCAGATCCGTCTTCACACAACAGTTCCAGAATACAGCTGCCAAGATTCTTGATCCCATCAGCCTTCTCCTTCAGCAATCCAACGTTTTACTAGAGAGCTTCCATCGACGATGGCACAGGGTTTTCAAAGATTTGTTCTATTGTGTAGAGAATTTTGCTGACATAGGTTCGGTTCGCCTCGCGTACGCGTTTCTTTTTCGCCAGTTCATCCTTTATCTGTTTCTTCCTCGCCTTCGACAGTTCAGACATTTCTTATCCGACCATGTAAAAAATTCGCAACTTGGACTGTACTTAAGAATTTAATAGAATCTTTCAAGAACTCACAAGATGTCACAAGATCTACTCGAATCGAAACTTATCTTCTCGATTCTCGCACGTGCTCTCACACCTACTCACAGCGCCTGCGCACAGAAAAACTAACTTCATGTAATGTCAACGAAAAGTACATCTAACGATTTCCTACAGTATCCTTGGCTCACATCGTACCAAATCATACAAATGATTTGGAGGAAACAGAACCAGGTGACATGAACATTTCTTTCCAAATTAATTCAAGGAAGTTTCACAATTTTCTCTGACTTGAAAGATTTGTGTGCGGTCCATCGCTTGGTTTACATCTTGCGCAAAAAAGAAGGCCTTCAGATTCAATGTGCCTAGTTTAATGCCGATAAATCTATCGGTACCAGACTGGGCAATTTTTTACTGATAAGGAGTTAGTTGATCAATCTTAAAAATGCGAAATTTTACCCTGAATTTTTTCAGATCATTACTGGTTGATTTGAGCTCACGGCTCCGGAACTCCCGGGGGCGGCTGGCGGCTAAATTTAGAATGCTCGAAGATGAAACTTTTACGCTGTGATTTCTGAAGTCATCCGAAAACATGTTTTGTATCAAGAACCCTTTTCTTCCATCAAAGATTAGTGTGATTTTCTTAAGGATTCCTTAAGAATAGCGGCACTGAGCTTAACCAAAAAAAACAACGCAGATTAAATCAAGATAAGGGATTGCCAACTCGCTTGTCGAAAATATGCGGCCTTTGATATGTTTGATTGAAGCACAATCGATGAACTGGAAAGTGAAATCGGAGCTATCATTTTGTCTCAGTTAAAATCTAGCCAAACCCGAAGAAGAGCGACATAGATTGAGGAAGAGGAAAAAACCTTCAAAATTCTTTTTCGACTCGAGTCAGCACGCGCTCAAAACCTCTGTTCGCTCTATTTATACCTTAATGGGGGCAGAAGATTCTTCTCAAAAGGAAATAGAATAAGCTCATTTTTATTTTTACAGCACACTGTATTCTTGGAAACCTGTTAATCTTGAAGTGCAACAAGAACTTTTGAACAAAATCGAAATTTCTCATGGAGAGAATGAATGTTTATATTGCTAAGGGAAATTATCGTTGGGTGAAATCAGTGAAGCGATGAAAGGTTTGACAGCCGGGAATCTCAAGAAAGGCCCTCTTACTAAATCCATGCAGCAAATTGTAACTCGAGTTATTTCAAGAAAGTTGACAGAAAAAGAATTGGCGCGCTATTTCACTGCTAAATGTTGACCACAAAATTTGTTCTAAAGCTCTTGCAAATCGAATGACCAATGACCGGAATTTTACTGAGTTTAGATCAAGAGCTGTTGATCGTGTTGACCACAGTTTTCTGATGATTGTTTTGAAACACTTTGGAATTGGTCAGGGTCAAGGGGGGATAGAAGCGAGGCCTGGGACCGAGTAACGATGTTCTCACGACTTCCAAAGCGGTCCAGTCAAAATGTGGACAGAGGTGTTCGTAATAATAAATATTTCCGATCGACATAGCGATCACCTTAGTAACCGGCCGTCGCCAGGGCGACCGCTGCTTTTTAAATTGGGCTGCGTTTTTACCCCGCCGTCAGGACGGGGTCTAGTAATACCCAATTTTTATTTCCTTCATTATTCTTTTTGGTGGTAACTTGCCCCAGACCTCCAGTTTTCGCTCGGCCAAACAAATACACGTCGTGTCTGCCGCTACTCGTCGTGTCTTCCGCGGGGTCTAATGCCCCTGGGGCTTTTCTTGTTACCCCGCCGTGAGGACGGGGTCTAGAAATACCCGTTTTTTTCCGTGGTTTTGTCGTATTTTTTTTGGTGGTCACTTGCCCCAGACTTCCCTCGGCCAAACAATATTGCGTTGCAATCTTTCGGTCAACACTAAGCAATGTATCCAGTCGTTTAGGATCGATTTGCTAAAATCTTCATGAAAGACGGTGTAGAAAACTACCAGAGATGCAATGGCCTAAAAATCGCTTCGACGAGAGCAAGGACAAAGATGCTAACAAGCTTTGAAAGGCGCCGATTCGATCGGGTTACTCAACCTTAGCTTGCAAAACAAACATTATTCAACATTGAAATGCAAGCATTTTTCGTAGTTTTGCTTTGCTTCGCCAAAATCTTTAGGGAAATTTGTGTAGAAAACCACAAGGAATTCAATGGAGTTAACTTCTCTTCGACGAGAGCAAGGACGAATGTAATAGCGAGCTTTAATTTGAAAGCTGACATAAACTCGCGATCGCTATAAACTTATCAGCAGGTATCCATCCGCTGACGGATGAGCGGGCAGACTCTCAATTGCGTGTGATGGTGCAATCAGCGTGGCCGTTGGGTTGAAAGTGGAAGTTCCTGCCATCGAAGGAACGAGGGGAGAGAGAACAACGGCGGGGTTAATGCCCTTGGGGCTTTTCTTGTTTGTTCTGGGTCACTTGCCTTAGTCATCCGGTTTTGTCTCGGCCAACTCAGTGTCCGTAGATTTCTTATTTTCTCCTGACGATTTCCTTAGACTTCCGGTTCCGATTATGACCTCATGCAGTCGTACGTCATGATTAGGTCACGCAAGGTAAACAACTCAGCGCGCCAATAACGTTACTTCCAATATGCGAATGTTCCGTACTTATTACACACTAGACAAGCCACTGTTAACCTTGTGGCAGCGGTTTTGGTAGCGGTTCGCGTCTCACATGCAACGCATGCGCAACAAGGGTATTACTACTGGTATGTCTACGCTCGATACTCTAATGACTCAGATAAACCCCTGTTAACAATATGATAGCGGCTTAGGTAGCGTGTCTTAGATACAACGCATGCGCAACCAAGTCCGACTCAATGTTGGTAATACATTAAACTTTGCCTAAAGCAAAATATGAATAAATATTTTACCGCGTGACAAAGACGGTCTCACCACATCGTGACCTTCACCGCTGAATATTTCACCGCTTTATAACAGCGGAATCGTTGCATCACAAAGAAGAGGAAGCACCACTAATTCTCGCAAATATTAAGTTTGTTTCCTTTTACCTTTTATCGTTTCCAAACCTTTTTTTCGTTTTTAGAAAAGGTCCTTGCGATTTTCAATTTGACTAAATCGTTACGAATTCCGAGTCAACTTGTTTACTTTTGCGAGGGGATTCCCGGGTTAGCAAACCGGATTTAAACATCACGTCATGAGAGGATGAGGGTTGAGGGTGAAGTTTCGCCAGACTCTGAGGATCTGCTCGTGTTTATGAAGCATTATATTGATTTTACTGCTATGCTGAGTGTTTGTATTCACGGTCTAATGCACAAAAGTTAAATATTTCGTCGTCTCTGTGTAAGCATTCTCATTTGGGGCGAATTTATACCGACGTTCAACATTTGAGTTGAATGTGATTATTTGAGGAAAATAAATAAAAAGTGATGAGAAAAAGAAGCTGAGTCATCAATTTAAAGATGACATCATGCGATAACGCTATTTATTATAAACATACTCAGATTTACCCACTGAAAAGGCGCGAAATAAATTTTCGTTCACAAGCTGGCCTTAGTAGCTGAAAGCCAATCAAATGTCGCGTATCATTTTTCTACGTGTGAAGAAAACGATACGTCCAATCAGGTGCCGCGTATCATGTTTTTTGACGTGTGAGCCGTAACAAGGTGATTCTCATTCAGGCTGTCGCTTTCGCTTTCGTTTCGCTTTTCAACTCCCTCGCAAGTGTTGAAGTTAACTTTCCTTTAAGCTTAAAAACATGAATGCGAAAAGATTTGTTGCCTACGATACTTAGGTTCCGGATTGTGTGGAAAGTCTTGAAAGCAAAAACACAAAAGAGAAGACGAAGCGAGATGTGAAAGTGTTGGAAGAATTTTTGTGAAACGAATAAAAAAGAACGACGAGCGAGAAGTGCACACTAAAAAGTGGAAACATTTATACTACTTGCATCTATTTGTGCTTTTGACTTGAATCTGTGCAACAAATTTGTCATTAAACAAGAATTTAAATCTCAGTATGTATATAATAAACATGATACATCATGGAAAGTCTATGGGTACAGTATTTACGCACTCGTTGGTTGGTATCAGAAATCTCACTCGTTCGCTGCGCTCACTCGTTCGATTTCCGATACTTGACCAACTCGTGCGTAAATACCGTACGCACACACCTTCCATGAAGTATTCTATATGTTCAAGATATTGTCACACAGTCACACTTTTCGTCACTCCCGCACGTATGTCGTGAATCCGATTTGTTTTGAGACTTGGATTAAGGCGTTTTTTAGCAAGGAACTGATATTTTGAAATTATGAATATATGAAATTCATATATTTGAACTGCGGAATGAAGAAATCAATGTAAAGAAGATCCTCGCAGTTATTAACGCAACTTATGCAGTTGCGAAAAGAAAGCCTGAAAATATCCCGGCAAGCCTGATTTTTTCAGGCTTTCTTTTCGCAACTGCATAAGTTGCGTTAATAACTGCGAGGATCTTTTTTACATTGAACTGATATTTTGTTGCATGGTTGGCATTTATGGGGGTGCTTCACAAAATGGGGTATCAATTTTATTAGAGGCGCAATAAGTAAGAGCCGATAACAAAGGGAAGCTGAGTCATCACAATTTAGACAATACGTCATCCAGTAACGCTATAGTCAAAATATTGTGTCACACAGTCACACTTTTCGTCACGCCACTTGGTATAAATACGAGATCGCACCAACATTTCTTAACCTGGGGGGTGGGGTGGGTCAGGAGGGCCGGTTAAAATGCCCATTGGGGAAAGTAAGTGGTGAGCGGCTAATCTCTCATGGAACCTACTGTTAGTTTCGTACAAGAGAATATTCGATGGAAGTGACATCGATGATGACACTTCTGTTTCCGCACCGTCTTTTTTGTTAAATTGGCGAGTGGATCAGCTGCGAGCTGTACAGCAGTCACGTTTCGCTTATTTATACTTGGAAACAGGTGTGCGACAAACGTTTCAAAGTTGAATGCTAGAATTAGACAATTCAACGTAAATAAAATTGTCATTGAGAGAAAGCCCTTGAACAATTCAGGAGTTTTTTTCTTGTACTCCACGACGCAATTTTGGTCTTTCTCTGACCGCCTAACTGATGCATGTGATAAACAAAAATACTGTCAATGTTTCTTTTTGCATCTCATTCTGTAACGAATTGATAGCATGAGATGAGACAGTTATGGCATTTCTGGGTTTGCATGCTTTCCTCCAGCGTGGTCTAAGACATCCATGGAAATAAATTCAACCAAAACTGCTATAACCTAATGGCAACAATACCTACGCACAAAATACGAATTTTATTATCAATAATCCAGTTATGTTTTAACAAGATCATTTCGCAGTTCAGTTCTTTGAACCTGATCCCAGTTTTTAACCCAACTTCAGAAAATTCTATCTGATTCTATACAGTCGATCAGCGCAGACTGGATTGCTCAAAGCGCTACTGTTCTACTTTGCGACTAAAAAACTCTGAGAGCAAACTTCATAAGAAGCAAAAAGCACGAAATCTTGATAAAGTGTAAAATACGATCAATTCTTCAACTACCTAGACGAAAGGACAAAACCGAATCCGCCATAATGTTTCCCTTCAGCGTCCGAGTTATGTTGGAATATGCAACATCTGCGCACGCGCAGGAGGCATATCCGCTGACTTGAACTCATTCTCCTTCCCAGAGCTTACGACCTCTTCGGTCAGCGGTGGAATCGTAGGGCTCTGGTATCAGCCATTACCGGATGTCGTGAAATTCACGACATCCGGTAGCGCATGTCTAATTCGTTAAGGTGTTATTGCGCCTGCTCTATTCTCGTCCGTGGAGCTCTGGGCATAACATTTCTGACAACAACAGAGAAATTTGAATTCCTATCGATCGAGTCCTAGTGTTATATTGACAAAAAGCCGTTCGGGACCCTCTAAATCTCCTGCAATTAGCGGAAAACCTGGATCTTTAAAAGGAACAAACTTAAGAAGCTGCCTTTCGTGCCGTAGTTATTCGGAAAAACGATTGTCCCTGAATTTTGCTCACGGCTTTTGGATTTGTATCTTGCCTGACTAAAGGTATTGCATTAGCGTTATACATAATTGTACAGTTATTTTATTACATTCGTGTGGTTGTGTGAGAATATCAACTGTGTACTTATCGTTTCGCCACTAAAGGCTACACTCTATTACGTTTTACCCCATCGAAAATTTCCTTAAGCATTTGGCACCCAAGTTTTAAACATCGACATTAAGAGGTCATTACAAAAGTTGATGAGACAGTTACATGTAAGTTTATTAGGCGGCCGTCGTGGGCGTGCGCACGTCACGCCGACTCTTAAAATGGAGGTTTTTTGTTTTTCATTTTCGTCGTCGTCCGTCAGTTCACTTAGTCCTCTTGGGATCGCGCGGCCTCTGAACAATGGCCTTGCTGTTATAATGACGTAAATGATGACCTCTGAACAACTGGCTGGTCAGTGTTTGGTTTTCGGCAACAGCTATTTTATTGAATTAAATTCGAAGTCTGAAACCAAGTCGCGCTACAGTCGAGCCATCTTAACATGGCAGTAGCACGACGTTTGTCACGGGCCTGGCTTCATATCACAAAGCTTCTACCGGAAGCCTCTTTGTTACTTGTAACCGGAAATAATGGTTATAGTAGATTGTAATCGAAATTATGGACTCTGTAAACTGAAACTGGAAGTGATAGTAATAGTAAGAACTTTGTAGACGAGTTTCGCGAATTTTTACGAAGGTGAAATATCTTCCAGAATGTCATTTAACGTACAAAAGATACTTTATCCCTCATCGCCCAGAATGCTATTGTCTTTTGCGACATGTACTTACAGCGCCTGATTTTAGGACGCGCGGCATAATAATTTGCATGTTCAGAACAAGTCGGCTGTGATTGGTCAGAAGACCTTGCCTTTGGGAATACCTCGAGTCTCTTCGCGATTCCACTGCTGTCAATCAAACGGTTGGAAGTGTGAAGCAAATTTCAAGGTGCGTGAAAGTGAAAAATTGGGCCCTAATTAGGCCGCGCTCTCTATTCAAACCTTTTGAATAGAGAGATTCGTCTAAGAGTTCGCGAGCAAATTTTATCGTGGACTGTCTAAACGTTATCTGAAATAGTTTATGCAAACCAAGCCGTTTTAAAGCGGTTGAGGCCAGCGCGAAGCATTACCTGCCCGCCACGAGAGAAGCGCCAAAATTATTTATTCTGGTGTGCGTGATCGCAGGGGCGGGGGGACTGTTTACTCTTTAAATGAAAAAGTGTGGACGTCATTTCCCGTTTATTGTGACTTTCGGTCGTGATATTATTGTTTTCGAGCCAATCGGAGAGCAGAATCCTTGTCTGACGTCTCTTCTCTGACTTCCAGTCACTATGTGTGACACACATTTGATTGACAGCACCAAATTTTGATGACGTCATCATTCCAACTATTTAAAAAACGTAATTTGTGTCACGTGGTTGGCTTCCACCAGTCAGAAGCCGAGTTACAGTTGACTCCCGGTAACTCGAACCCTCGGTAACTCTAAGCTCACGCTAACTCGAACCAAAATTGATTTCCCCTGGATTTGCCCGTACATTTATTGTAATTTTACCCTCAATAACTCAAACCCTCGATAACTCGAACCTCCCGCTAACTCGGACTGAAATCCTATTCCCTGCAGGTCATTTTCTTTATCATTTTACCCTCGATAGCTCGAGCCTCGTTTGTCAAGTGTAATGAGACAAAACATTCTCCAGAACACTGAATTTATTTTGAACCATTTCGAAAAGCTTAGCAGCATTGTAGTTTTGAAGTGTCTAATTGTCTCTTGTGTAAATTTCTTAAGTTTCTTGGTGTTTTGGTACACAAAACGTGACAGTTCTTCCGGTGAAAATACATGTGATAAGTGTTGTCAGCGGGAATCCTATCCCCCGGTAACTCGAACTCCTGATAACTCGAACCTTTTTTAATTTCTCTTGAAGGTTCGAGTTGTAGGGAGTCAACTGTATTTTGTTTGCATATTTTGGTTTTGGGAGCCAAGGATACTACTATCGCCCCATTACAGGTACTCTGACATTATAACACTGACGTCCTTAAAACTTTTAACATGTTCTAAGGTTCCTTCCAGAGTTCCTAGAGTGTAAGTAGCAAGTGTAGTATCCCTTGAATGTGTACAGGCTTGTTCTTGCAGAGAGCTAACACTAGAACTTATATCGTCATTAATCGAAATTAATCTGGAAGGTATTTCATGGCAGGTATATTGAAATCAGACAGTGTGGAATCCCCTTTCTCTACTAAATGTTAATCAGCTTGTTTGGAATTTAATGTTTTTTTTTTTTGGTGTAAAGGATTATGTTAATTTTTTCATCATTTATTTACTTTTATTCAGAAAATTCCTCCTCTACGTGGACATTCGCCAACAAATGGTGAGTGCATCTTTACTCAAGATTCAATGAAGCAAGAAGACGCCTACGACGAAGCAATAGAACTGATTTTGAGAGACCCGAAACACATCTTCTGTGAAATCATCTGGTGGCTGTTTTCAGGATATTCTTTGATATGCTGGGAGGCCTCAGATGATAGCGACCACTTTTGAAGGGGTATTAGGAAACCATGTCTTGTTCTTTAGTGAGGTGCTCTTCAAATAAGAAGATAATGTTCCCCTGCCACGGCACTAAAACATTGGAAACATGGACTTGCATCTACTAAAACATGAAAAACATGGAAAACGTTTGATGTGGCAAAATTCGCCAGATGATAAGAAAGCTAAGAAAATGCAAGCTTTCCTTCAGGCCTTTTATTTTGGCGTGAGTTATATCTGTTTTTTTTATCCCTCACTTAAAAGCTTTGATAACATTCTTTTAGAATAAAGGAAAGTGGTCAAGGTATTGCCCACTTTGGTTGCCATTGCAAGAACGCAGATTTATAGGTGAGAGTAATTTTTACTGCCGATAAAGAATTGCCACTTGTTACTGTTTCTGTTTGGTCTGAAAGCTAGTTTTGTACTTTTCTCAATTTTTGTACGTGATTATATACATGTGAAAGTACCACAGTTCAAAGATATTTCATTGATATCCTTTTTAAATGACTGAAGGGACAATCGCCGAGAGAATTTGTTAGCATTGTAAACATGTAACTAAAGCTTGTCACAACTAGTTTGCAAGAGTTTGTCAATATTTACTCTGGACCCCTAGCATGTCCGCTTTATGCCAGTACTGTTTGCTTTAATTTTGCCATTATTATCGTAAGTCGCAATCTCTACTTGTGCTATTCCATACTAATTTACTCATATTTAATCTGGACCCCTGTGAGAAACTCCCATGTAAGAGTGAGAGGTTGCTCATTGGAAAATTTAAAAGGAACCTTAAAGATACTGGAACGCCATTTTGTGAGCGTCGCTCCAAGTCATTGTCATCTCTAAGAGGAATCGATTCACTCTGCAAATAACTCTTTCCATACAGAACCGATTCTGTCCTCAAATAGCCCTTTCCATGTTGTTGTTATTGTTGTTGTTGTTGTTTTTCTTTTTTTTTTGGGGGGGGGGGGGTCTCAATACCCTAAAAGATATTGGGATAAATTGGGATAACTGTAATGAAGGTAATTTAACCCCAAAAAGGTCCGAGAAGCACCCCACTTTAATGTGAGAGTCTCCACGGAGACGTTAAGGCGGGTTCTTTCTCGTTCGCTTCCGAGCAAATTCATGAGTTGGGTAGTGATAAGACGGGATTAGGAGGCTCAACGGCCTCATTAGTAGAGTTTTTTTTTTAGAGTTTTTTTTTATTTACCACCACCAAACAGTATTTTAACAGCACTAGTGAAGTTTTTCCTTCGTTTTGTAAGGCAAAATTTCACTTCTCTGGTAAAATATGACAAAAGCGGTTATTTATGTTTCTAGGTGGAAACACGTCTGTAGCAACGCATGCTATCACTACAACGATCGATAACTTGCTTTCCAGTGTTACGCTTTTCTGCTTTGTAGTTGTTGTTTTTTATCCGTCAGCAGCTGGAGTTGCCTGAACTAAGCATGGAGGAATGTTAAACAATAAAAATAAGGAATTTTTCGATCAGAGTAAACTTTGCGTAGTAAATTCTGAATATTCATATTTTATTCATCAGTTTTGACAATCTAAAGGTGTTACAACAATTGCAGTTATCGTATCTATTGTAGTTTTGATCAATATTTGTGTTGTGTGATGCTTGATTCTTTAGAATGATGATTTTGAAGTTTTAAGTAAACTATTGTAGGTTTTTGGTGATCGCAACATTTTCAACGGTTCGTTTTTGGTTGTGCTTTGATTGAGTTTTGATATTTATTCCTTGGTACGATTTTGGCGCGAAACGAATGTTTTGCGATGTTTGTTTATAGGTTGCCAGGAAGTTAATCCTTATTTGATGAAATGTTCAATTGTTTTTGTACAGAACATCAATCTCCTTGTTTTGGTTTGGACCTTAAGATTTGGCATTCCTGATTGTTTTCCTGGAAATGACTTTTCTATCTTACTTTTAGCATTTTAAGCGAAATTTCTTTGTATTTCCTGCTGAATTCGTACCATCTAATATTCCTTGTAGTAATTGCTTTTTAGTCGGTTTGTTTTTAAAGGGAAACTTTAATTCACAAGTGTTGTACAAGACGGTCTATTGTTAGTGGTGCTATGTCAAGTTCTGTTTTGAATGTTAATTTTGCTCTTCAAGATTGTTGGTGACGTCCATTTTTTAATTTATTGAAAAAGGCGGACCCTAGATTTGAAGAAGAAGCTTTAATTCTATATTTAACTTACGTAATGATATTCAACTTGCGATTTTACTTGTACTTAGGTAGAGTGTGTTGAATTTCAATCAATAAAATTATTCTTCGTAATTTTTATATTGCGCCCTTGAGAACGATGCTCAAAATTTAGGAAGAACTAGAATTTTTAACTTGCGTTACTCATCGAAGCTTTTTATGTTAATCACCTTCGTGCGCAAACGTACTTTCGCAATAGATCTACTGCACAAGGCCTTACGTTAGCCTAAATTTCAGTTTGACAAGTAACTGACATGAGATTGACAGTTCTCGGCTGGTGAAGATAAAAGAATGAGAGCGAAAAATTCCTGTGTGATTCGAAGCTGGCCTCTGTACTGCAAAGTTCAACAGTTTGTATTAGACAGTCGAGACTAAAAAAGGAAAACAATTCGTTTTAGTTTGTTGTTGGTCTGCAAAAGCTAATCCCCTTAACAGACCATTTCAACACTAGTGATTATCATCCAGGTCTTTTCAAGCATGTCCTTTAGCGTTTTATTGACTTTACATGTCGTTGTTAATTATTGTAAATTGCACTCGTGTTAGTTGCCAATTACTCATATTTTCTCTGGACCTCTGGCATGTTCGCATGAGACCAGTTATTATCACCCAGGCGTGGTCAAGTGTGTACTGCTCAGCGTGCTGGTAACTTCAATGTCGTGATCAGGATTGTTTGTATTATTTCAGTTAAATCACGACAGATAGGAGAAGCAGGCTTGTATGAAGGCAAAACCTAGCCTGAGTGCAGACGTCTGCTAGCCTTTGCAACATCCGTTGAATTTGCTGGGGAATTCATTCGAAAAATCAAGTTATTATCTTACATCTTACAATAGCAGAAATGGTCAAAATATTTTCACAAGCGGAATCGCCATAAGCTTTTTTCCCACGCTTTAATACATACTACTTGAAGAATTTAATAGCACACAGGGGTTCGAACGCACGGAACGCCCTAATAAAAGTAATTTTGTGAAGATGCCAGCTACACAAGGGCATATAGTAGGAGCATTATGAGGTCACGTACGTACACTGAGAAATCTCACTTCAATATTGAGTCGCCGGAGACCACGGTGTATAGGGCGTGCATAGATCGGTCTGTAGGTCGTCCGACTGTTTCTCCGGTTTCGTGGTTCTTACATCAACAACACTGCAGGTTAGAAATAGTGGTGCGTAGATTTTTTGACAGTTTAGATATAGCAGCGTTTTAAGACGAAAGGGGTGACGTTTCGAAACTTTTGAGAGAAACTCTTCTGTGGACGCTGCTCGATTTGATTTTACCCTTAAGGGTACCATTTTTAACAAGAAGTGACCTTTAATGTCAAGTATTTCATAGCTTCTACTCAGATTGTGGGGGCGCGGTGGTGTAGTAGTTAGCGCGGACTTCAGATCTAAAGGTTGGTGGTTCAGGTATATCACTTGTCTGGGAGTGGGGGGAACCAGAACCCTGGTTTTCCTTGATTCAGGACGTTCCGCATCGTGGTCTGTTTTGGACTGTATTTTCAGTCGTTTCCAGTATCTCTGAATGTGATTGAGATAACGTTTCATTCCGCTTGTATTTTGTGCGTTGAATTCGTTTACGATTTCGTCCCAAGCCTTTGTCTTTTTTGTAAGTGCAGTGCAAACAAGTAACTCCACAGATAATACATTTACTGATTAATCGTTGTTTAGACATTTTAGACATTGTTTAACCCTCGTCAATAAAAACCATGGTTCGTTCGCGTTTCAGTGACATATTTTGCTCATGGTGACTACTAAACCGAAGATCATCCTTTACCACAGGTTATAATTAACTTAGATTTAGATTTTTATAGTTACCCTATAGTATCCTCCATAGGCACATACAACTACAACCTGGCCAAATTTTTAAGCAAGCTTCTCCAACCCCATATCCCATCCGATTTCATCGACTCCACCCCTTTTGTTAAGGAAATCAATAATCTGTCAATGCAGGGCAACTTTATGGTTTCCTTTGATGTTAAAAGTCTTTTCATCAATCTCCCTTTAAATGGAGGTATTGATCTGGCCGTTAAATACATTTCTGAGGGTAATCCTGGACTAAACGTAGTAAAAATGAGCTTGAGAGGCTTTTCGCTTTTGCTACCAATAAAACCCACTTTACGTTAAGGGCAAATTCTACGACCAGGTGGATGGCGTAGCTATGGGATCCCCCCTTCGCCCCTGTTCTCGCCAATCTCTTCGTGGGGCACCATGAAAAGATATGGTTGGAGCAGTACGGGGATTCAGAGGTATTATTTTACCGCCGTTACGTTGACTCTCTCTATGTTCACTCTGAACATGATGCCACCATTTTCTTTCATTTCATCAATGACCAACACCCCAACATACACATACAACATACAACGGAGAAGGAGACTGACCATGTTCTACCTTTTCTAGACTGATGTTCTAATCAACAGCACCGACCCACACCTCACTGTCACCACCATTTACCGGAAAAAAAAACATTCACAGGTCTGTTCACCAGTTAACTTAGTTTCTCCCCCTTTACCTACAAAATGGAATTACTCAAAACCTAGGCTCGATTTCCGCCGCTCTCTCGAGTCCGGTCTTTGTTCCTCCCCGAAAGAGACGGCTGGACGCGTGACCCGTTGACCTTGTCTGTGACGTAATTCGAAAAATTAATTTATGCGTCTCCGATGTCACTGGAAGTGAAATCGGACGCCAAATTTCTTGTTTATTTGGCATGCATTACGCGCCCGTGCCTACCCAAAAAATTTCGAATTTATAGTTTCTTCGGTACATTTCTGTACATTGTGAAATTGCTATAAATTTCTTCGATGTTCGAATGGATGGCTTAAAGTGCAAGCGATAATACTCCGAAAAATTTAACTCTAATAGTGGATGCGTCTTAGTGGCTGCTAACAAACTGACTTTCGAAAGAGAACTAAATTAAATGGAAAAGTGTCTGATTTGCGAGACAGAATTTGTCGAGTGTAAACGTGGACAGTTACATCCGTAACGGACGCTGTTATCGAGATCCAAAGCGCCTTATAATAATAATAATAATAATAATAATAATAATAATAATAATAATAATAATAATAATAATAACTTTATTAACGTGTCAAAAACTGTAGTAGCTGAGGGGAAAAGTCCCCTCTACTAATGAGAAGAGAAGATCCGAGAAGATGCCTTGAGAAGATCCGAGAAGATGCAAAAACTCTTCAACATTTATTGAAGGAAAAGTTTACAACAAATAATCGCCCGAAACATTGTGTTCCTACGGACTCTAGAATTTCACCGAGTGTTGCCGCGTCGTCGAAATCTCTTCGCCACGCAACAGATCAAGTAAGAGGAAAGGCCGATAAACTCAGCGCTGATTCCAACAGACTTCAGGTACCGCACTCGGTCTTGCATAAGAGAAGCCAGAGGAGAAATCACAAGGGCGATTGATTTCGCATTTGAGAACGGTCTTTAAAAATACTGTGTCGAACACAATCGGGGCTGACGGAAAAATTCAATGACTTTCCCGATCCTGTTGGTTGAATAACGAACACATCTAAGCCGCTAACTAGCTTTTCAAGTGCCTCTCGCCGTAAATCTTTTAAATTCTCGATTTGAAACGTCTCCAAAACTCGCTCAAAAGCCGCATTCATCTTTTCCACTCTGATGACATATGATAATTTTTGCGATAATGTTGCCAGACGAAAATCTGCAGGCGGCAACCTGATTGGCTGAAACCAACAATAGAAATCAGACGCGTCCAGCCGCTATTTCGGGGGGATGAGTGCGGGCTCATTTTCCCGAACAGCGGCTGGTAATCGAGCCTACTCAAAACCCTGATTGATAGGACTTTTAAGATAAACAACATTTGGACGGGTTTCCATAATGACCTACAAAAAATGTCTGTCATTTTACAGAAGAACCTATTCCCTGACAACCTTATCAACAAATGCATTTCTCAATTTATTTTAAAGTCAGTTAAGGGAAGTAAAACACAACCCCATTCAGGAGTCAAACCTCAGGACACACCTGAGTTCCATTACAAAATCCCTTACATTGGCCACTCCTCGGTTATTGCACAAAATAAGATACGCAAACTCGCTAATCAGTTTTGTAAACCCATTGATGTCAAACTAGTTTTCACTACTTTCAAAATTAAGAATTTATTCAACTTGAAAGATGTTTTCCCCGAAGGGCTTCGCACGCGTGTGGTACGCGTGTAATGCTTGTTATGTTGGTGAAACCAGCCGACATTTCTCCACACGTGAGCGCTAGCACTTATTTTCCGACAAATCTTCTCAGGTATTTAGGCATCTGCAGTGTTCAGAGTCTCGTCGAACATCAAGTTCACCGGACTGAGATCCTGTACTCTGCGGCTACTAATTTTCAGGTTGAACTTAAAGAATCTATGTATACAAAATGGAAGAAACCCGACCTTAATCAACAAGTGAAACACATAAACCTGAAACTTTCCTTGTAAGTCCCTCTACGTCATATATTTAAACTTTTATGTACACAATATTGTAAAAGCAATGTAACGAATTGATTGTTATCGTGCGTGATAAATTCAATGGTGATTTCAAAATATGCTACAATGATGATGACGGATGTACCGTCAAAACATGTCTGGAAAACCAGTTGAGCTGTTTTTGAGAATAACTCAGATTTCCTTTAATAACAGGCTCTTCAAGTGCTGGACCTAATACCAATTTGCTGACATGAGTTTATTAACCGCGGTCTCAACCTTGTTCAACTAATCGGCCCAAAAATTTTAACATCCCAGCAGTAATTATTTTTGACGCGCGTGCAGCATTAATCAAAACTAGTTGAAGGGTAATCAATATAAATCAAGAACCTTGGTTGGCTTTAAAAATATCCACGGATATTTGTCCTTGGACACTATGAGCAGATTATTTAAACGAAGCCTATGTTAGACCTGGTGTAAAGCTAATTCAAGCGAGATTTAGACGACCACTCTAATTTGCCATGGCTAAGCGGGGTCCATATGATATCAGTGAACGCCAATGAGCCGACGTTTACGAAGACCTGGCTTAGATGTCGTCTTACAAGGTGGCCACTGTTTTAATCATCATCCGTCCTTGCTACTCCCGAGAGAAGGCTGTTGTTTTGCCACCGGTTTCTTTCATTGTTGCGCTGAATATTTTCAAAAATTTTTACTTGATTTTACTACGGGAAGAAACAAATGGGATCAAACATCACCTAAAACAACTCAGGGATGCAGGGGACGCACAAAAGTTAAGTCCAACGGGCAAGGAAAGAAAAATAAACGGTGTATATGAGCGTTAAACAACGTGTAAATCTACGTTAGTTAAGAGCGTTAAATACCGTTACACTTCGGTTCGGAGCACGACTTTCTTAACTCTTTATTTGCCCTGTAACTTAAAGCTGCGTTAAGAACCTTGAAGGAGGTATTCTTTTAGCAAAAAATTTCCAGAATTTCCACAACTCTTTCTCAAATGCAACGTTTCAGAAAGAAAGTCTAGACGTAAGTTCATTCCACACTGTATCGGTCAAATAATTGCATCAAGATGTTTATTTGTAATCGTTACCTGTTTTAAGGAAAATATTGAGTTCAGAATTCGAAACAGAGAAAATTGCTGCTGGTTCCACCATTCTTTCAGGCACCTTCCTCAAGCTCATCTATTGTTGATGAGTTTAACGCTATTTTGTCCAAAAAGAGACTCTAAAAGTAGTTCAGGGTATGTTCTTTAAAATGCCAGAGTAATACTTCGCGGGTGAAAAACTTGTGCCATTTTATCTCGATAATTTTACGTGTGCTTGAAAGTTTCCTAAAACATTTTGGGGGTACTTTTTACCCGTAAGCTGGCTAATGCCGGGGCAGTATTATTTATTTGAGCAAAGTTGTTTCATGGCTGGCAGAACTAAACAGCCAGCGGGATGCATACGTATCAGTGAGAAATGCGTATTGACTTTGAAAAGTCTGTTGAGTCGCTACCAGGAGCAACTTAAATGGGTTTATTAAGGCAGCTATGGTTTCACAAGTACTCCTCTTGAACTTAATTAGCTTCCAAGAGAATACTACAAGAAGAGCGCTCGGTGAAAGTCGTGCGGAAGTCTCCTCTTTGAAGAAAAATAAGTCAACTTCACTGTTTGCTCAGCGGTCGGCATTGTGTTTTTGCCTTTAAGTTTTCCCTTGTTGTTTTTCATCTTTTGGCGAATTGCGCAGATAAAAGGTACTGTGTTTTAGGGGCCAATAAGTATGAAAGAGAGGTTTCAATTTCATATTTATAATCCACAAATGCACTCCAGATTCTTCAAATTTTTAAGAATGTTTAGAACGGTTAAGATAAATACACAGAATTACTCACGAGTGGAAAAATAACTTTTATGAAAGCACGACCTTTCTCTCTCTTTTAGAATGCTTTTGAAATGGAAGTCACTTGTCACATATAAAGACACCGTGTAGAGGACAACGTTGAGGCAAACCATACAAAGTTATAAACTGGCAGGACCACAGCGACAAGGCGTTGAGAGTTGCCGGATCTTAAGCAGACCTGGATCGGTAAAACATTTGAAGTAAAAAAATTCACGGAACGACTGATCCTTAAGGCAGTTAAAGAAAGACACAGGAGACGAAATACATAAAGTCAAAAATGTATGTAACAAAAAATTGCCCAGGCAATTTAACGTGAAACCGAAAGTTTCAGTCAGACACTCGCGAACAGTATTGTATTTCCGATCTTTTGCAGTAAAATAAAGTAATCACTCCTATTTTAAAGTTACATGTTGTCCTTTCCACATGTGGTATTTTCTTTTAGCGGGAAGGAAATGTATCAAAGGCTCACATCTGATGAAAAACCTTTCCCCTTGTAATTGGTTCTTCAGAGATTAGAAAAAGTAAACAAATCCCGGTGAAGCAACTTCGTGGAAGAAAAACAAAAATGGCACCTAATAACCCGGTCGATGGTCTACAAAATCTTAAAAGAAAACCTTAACCTCCTTTTGGTCAGGAAAAATGTCAGTAGCTTTTATAAACAATCTCTCATACATTTTCTTAGATGAGAAACCACAAGCACATGATGTAGTGCGTGGTAAAGTACGGTGGAAGTAGCAAGGAGTGAAAGGCCTACAAAACTTCTAACGATGGAAACATTTTTCCAATGTGGCCTCTTCAGATATTATTGCCCTGACAAGTATGTCATTTAAGAATTGTTCCTTTTTAAAGGAAACTGAGAAGAGATGCTTCTTTCAAGATTGGCGGCAGAAATGGCTGGTTCTGTATCAAGTGCCAAGCCTAAAGCGAGTTTTAGGTTTGGTGCTGTTGGTTGATATATATTGTGTTACCAAAGGCAAGACTTGTTTTGCACCGTCGTTTTTTGTTGAAGTGACGATGTACGTATCCTGTGAATTTAATAGCTGATAAAGGTCGTCCAATCAGATTCTTTGGGTACCCTCTAGTAAGAAGTCGTGATTTAAATTAAAGCCAAGCCGGTTTGTTCGTAGGTCTCTTAAGGCCTCGTCCTTCTGAATAATCCTTTTCTGACACCCTGTGGTTAACTAGAGGAGTAATGTACATATTGAAAGGTATCCAGTCGGCTTGAAATGCTTTTTTTTAATATCCAGGTTTGGATTGGTCATGAATTCGCTCGCCTTTGTTTACAACTATATTCAGTATCTAAAAATTCAGCTGTAAACTTGATTGTAGGGTAATGTGAGTTTGCTTCTTCGATGAACTTTTTCTTTATCAGATTTACTAATACCCACAGAGAAAGAATATCGTCAATATGACAACGTTTCTAAACCGTGGTTTTACGACCTTTCCACCACGAATTGCCCCTCTATCTCCCATTTCTCGAAAGAAGGAGTTCTAAGATGTTGCCCGAGACAAAGCATTTACTTACAAATATGATGTAAAATGTTGATGTTTTTACTCGGGTTAGTCAGTCTGTGGCACAATCTAAATTTTTGGAAGTTCGTAGGTAGCCCAGTCTCCGTACAGTGGGCCCAGTATTCAACTATGGCAATACGTTTGTTATCCATAAAATATTTCATCAACCAAGTGACACATACTTATCTCAGTAACCGGTCGATGGTCTACAAAATCTTAAAAGAAAACCTTAACCTCCTTTTGGTCAGGAAAAATGTCAGTAGCTTTTATAAACTGCAGCGCAGCAACCGATGAAATGAAAACCGGGTCGACCAAACACTGAAGTAGTCCAGGCAGGCGAGTGACCTATTGTGATATAAACGCCACTGAGCAATCTTTGTATCCGAACGAAAAAGAACAAATCGAAAACATAACGCGAAATTTCGACTTTCGATTACAGGTCAGTTCGCTTCAGCGCCCCCGATCCCGTGCTATTTGTCAATATCCGAACTTGGTGTAATTAAACCCAAAACGATAACCCGTTAAGATTAGAACGAGTTATATTTAGCTGTTGTAGATAAGCGACGTTTCTAGTTCATTCAAGCGAACAGGCAGTAGTCCGAGATGATTTGTCAAGTCTTGAAAGTTAAATGACGGGATATTGAAACATGGTAAAAATCAAGGAAGACGGCGTAAGAAAAAAAACATCTTTTATGCATACAGTTTGAAGCCCAACCAAAGCATAATAACAATAAACAATGTAAAGCTGTGTTCCAGGGTGACTTTCGCGTACGGATTCACATGACCAACCCAAACATTATCGCAAATTATTGTGGGACAATTTGCGGCGCTGTACAGAACATTTTCGGCTTTTTTAGAACACTTTTCGAAAGAATATCGCGCCCGAAAATAGCCGCGCAAAATTTTTGGGCCCAAAGAGTTTTTGGGTTTTTTGACAAACGAACACCAGTCTATTCTTGAGAGTTCCGCTGTTAGGCTGGCCTATATATCTATATCTATATATCTATCTTTCTATCTATCTATCTATCTATCTATATATATATATATTACCTTACGTTATTAGTATTTGGGAGAATGTTTCGCTTTCCCAGCGAGAATAAATTGATAATTTCAGATTATTGTATTGATTTACAATCAAAACTTAGACTTTCGCTACCTGTGGATTAACTCATGTGCATAACTCATTGAACAATTTCGTAGTTCTCTTTATGTTATCGCAAATAAATGCATATTGTTGGGTGGGTGGATGGAACCCAAACTTAGTAAGCAATAAATTAAAGGTCTTTACACATCAAGCCCTTGTACATGTTGGTCCTACCAGTATACCTTATAGATTATTTTTTACTTCAACTTCTTTAATTTACGCAATTGATATTTCAGAAACATACAAGCGTGCGCAGAAGCATATTTTGTCGGATTTAAGACTCTTTCAATATTCCGACACATGTTAGATTGAAAATTCATTTCATGTTCAAAGACCGCTAAAAATGTGCAAGTATTTGGCTGTGTTAGCCAGTATTAATCCCAATATCGGTTACCCATGGCCACAACTGATCATTTAGTACCGTCATAACAAATATCTAGTATACAGCAACTGAAGAGTGATTGTGAATAGGCTAGTATATTCCTAAAATGGTAACCAACCAAATATCCTTCAATTATATTTTGAAAAGCAAATTTCTTGTAACTACAAAACTGTCGGCAAGTAAGAAAAAGTAATAAATATAAAGTGCGTTGCCAACTGGGAAAGGTCAGTAGACAATGCCATTTTAAAAAGGGACAATTTATCTTCTTAACAGCAATTTAGGTATTGTTATGTAAAGCATCATAAATAATGGGATTTAGATTAGTTTCAATGTTCACTGACGACAACGACAAAGATGCACCAAGAAATCTCGCTACAATGTCTTTTGTCGTGAGGTCCATGTTTTAAAACCAAATTTTTTGCACAGAAGGCAAGCTGTGATTTTGCTTCCACTATACCAAATAGTCGACATATGAATAAAGGGGTTCTTTTCATTGTTTTCCGAGCAACAATTCTTGCCACAGCAACGACAGCGTGTAACCCTTTTTGTTTAACGCTGCCGAATATATCAAAAATCTTGTCAAACAATTTACGAAAAACTTCATAATTTAAAAAGCAATTATAACGGTCATTTTTACCATTTTTGTTGTGTCCTTTAACATCTTAAATTAAATAAAACGAAATGTCTGTTTTTTTATCTCGTGATTGCCGTAGCAACCACGAAAGTTTGTGGGCAGTTGGCGCCAGCCACGTCAGCACATTCCTGAGGTTATTTCCGTGTCGGTGTGTGTTAGTTCGTTGATGTTCGACAGATCTTTGCTATTCCCAACAAAGAAACGTCTGTACCATCGGGCTGTTTCGAAATGGACTTAAGAGCTGTTGTCAGAGAAAGCCTGGCAAAATCCAAAAAACCTCAACGGAAGGGGTCAACAAAAGTACTTCATGCTAACACTGGCCTCTTAATGACAAATATCGTAGAGATAGCTCTTTATCTGTTCTAGCTTTGGAGATACAGCCCTCACTTTCTATGACCCTCGTGGGAACCATTTTTACACTAATAAGTTTGGCCAAGTTTCCAAGTTTCTAAAGTTGGTGAGACCCTTAGAAATAATTAAATGAAGTTCCAATTTTTTTTTGGTACAAACCAACACAGACGTATTTGTTAATGCCTTGAAGAGCGGCAAATAGTAACCAAATGCCAGTATATAGCTTTACGTTTTGAGACCCATATATTTCGTATCTGCAAAAAAGTGCGAAATAGGCCATTTTTTAGTTGATCTTCAACAGACAACTATTGCTTGAAAAAACTGTGCTAGCAAAAAGACACCTTCACCCTTTCCCTCTTTCAAAATCAATAAGGATATTTTGGGTCACTGAAACAGCAAGATGAAGGAATACTCAAATTTCTCCAAGGTATTCGATTTTGGCGTCAACAACACTCGAATCGGTCTATGCTTTGTATTAACTCATATTGAAACTCGTCTCGGTTAATCCGCAGTAGAATATAGTCCAGGTGTTATCAAAAGTTCCAAGACTGTGCAAAATGTTCTTGCGTTCTTTTAAAGCGATAAAAAGGATGAACTGAATGCTCATTCAAGAAAATAAACAGAACGACGCCATCTTGAATATTTTATTAAAATAAGAAAACCGGCTCAGCGGTAACCCAATTTTTGTATATATGCATTTGGCAGCGAGATATCTCGGAATAAAGTTAATTTATTGTTCGTTGGCGCTGTGATATCTTTATGGTTTGATTTAACCCATGTTTTGGACAAGTACAAAGTTTGAAATATCAGACGTTTGCTAGACTAACCTGCCTTTTTTTGGGAGGAGGGGGGGGGACCGAAAAAAATTTTATAAAATTAAAATGAGCGTGCTAACTACCGATGGAGTGGACGGAAAACAATCTCTCATACATTTTCTTAGATGAGAAACCACAAGCACATGATGTAGTGCGTGGTAAAGTACGGTGGAAGTAGCAAGGAGTGAAAGGCCTACAAAACTTCTAACGATGGAAACATTTTTCCAATGTGGCCTCTTCAGATATTATTGCCCTGACAAGTATGTCATTTAAGAATTGTTCCTTTTTAAAGGAAACTAAGAAGAGATGCTTCTTTCAAGATTGGCGGCAGAAATGGCTGGTTCTGTATCAAGTGCCAAGCCTAAAGCGAGTTTTAGGTTTGGTGCTGTTGGTTGATATATATTGTGTTACCAAAGGCAAGACTTGTTTTGCACCGTCGTTTTTTGTTGAAGTGACGATGTACGTATCCTGTGAATTTAATAGCTGATAAAGGTCGTCCAATCAGATTCTTTGGGTACCCTCTAGTAAGAAGTCGTGATTTAAATTAAAGCCAAGCCGGTTTGTTCGTAGGTCTCTTAAGGCCTCGTCCTTCTGAATAATCCTTTTCTGACACCCTGTGGTTAACTAGAGGAGTAATGTACATATTGAAAGGTATCCAGTCGGCTTGAAATGCTTTTTTTTAATATCCAGGTTTGGATTGGTCATGAATTCGCTCGCCTTTGTTTACAACTATATTCAGTATCTAAAAATTCAGCTGTAAACTTGATTGTAGGGTAATGTGAGTTTGCTTCTTCGATGAACTTTTTCTTTATCAGATTTACTAATACCCACAGAGAAAGAATATCGTCAATATGACAACGTTTCTAAACCGTGGTTTTACGACCTTTCCACCACGAATTGCCCCTCTATCTCCCATTTCTCGAAAGAAGGAGTTCTAAGATGTTGCCCGAGACAAAGCATTTACTTACAAATATGATGTAAAATGTTGATGTTTTTACTCGGGTTAGTCAGTCTGTGGCACAATCTAAATTTTTGGAAGTTCGTAGGTAGCCCAGTCTCCGTACAGTGGGCCCAGTATTCAACTATGGCAATACGTTTGTTATCCATAAAATATTTCATCAACCAAGTGACACATACTTATCTCAGTAGAATCATTTTAGTAGTTAAGTGTTCGATTTGGAATTTTAAAGGGTCTTAACAGCACCGAATGCGAGTATGTAATTATCATCAAAGTGATGCAAACAAACACACGGAAAGTTATTTTCCTCGAATAATAACTAAGGCCATTTAACATGATAAAGGACAGTTAAAGTAGTAAAAAAAAAATTTTTTGGAAACTTGTACGATAATTTTGTACATCAGCAAAATTTGGACGGAATCGGAGTTCCCGATAACTTGGAACTTGTGAAGATTTGTAACACCCACTGCTCTAAATTCAAATTCAAATGTATGATTGTAGCTTAAAGGTCTTTTTACTATCCTCACACCAAGTATCTTGATTTTTCCTCGAAGATATTGCACGTAACAGACCCTTGGCTGAACAACATTAACTCTACATTAATTGCTCAGTGAAAAGCGTCAAATTTGAGCCTCAAAGTTTTACTTAGCTGAACCAAAGGACGCCGTTTTAAGAACAGTAAAAGTAATAAAATAAATCTATGAAACGTATACCATAATTTTGTACATCAGCAAAAATCTGGTCAGAATCGAAGCACCCTATAACTTGGAACTTAGTGAAGATTTCTAAAACCTGCTATTTTAAATTCAAATTGCAATTGAAATGTATGATTTTAGCTACAGGCTTTTTCTACTATTCACCCCAAATATCCTGTTTTTTTCCTTTAAGATATTGCATGTAACAGACCATTAGTTGAACGACATTAAATGCGCAGCGAGAGGCGTCGAAATTGTCCCTCGAAGTGTCACTTACCTGAATAGAAAGGCGCATTTCCAAGTCAAAATTGAGCCTATAGTCCGCTAAAACAATCAATCTAAAGCTGAACTAAATGGCTTCTCAGTTCGGAATATACGGTTTTCCAAAACGCAACAGTGCTACAAAAAATTTGAGTGAAGGTTTTATTGGTCGATTACTGTGTATCGCCGGAAACTCAGCAGCTTAGAATACACCAGTGTGCAAACTTCCACTGTACTTTTTTCAGATATTAAACCAGAATTCGAACCAAACACGAACTCGATATTGTTACTCGACTTTAAGCAACGACGACGGCAACGTAAAGAAAGACGTCATTTAAAACTGTGTAGCTCGGTTCTTTTATTCTGCCTCGCGATTATTTCAACTCTTTTAATTTGTCTAATTTGGCGGACGATCCGGGAACTGAATTCGTGGGGACGTCGCTTAAGTCCAGAAGAGAAAGAAAAAGTTACCGTCGTGTGCTCCCGTTCTACCAAAAACCTTAAAACTGGTCATTTCACGTTGTTGATTTGCAGAGCGTGGTAAAGAAGTGTACTTAAATGTATAACGCACTTGCAGATCCATTTTGCTCTTTAAGGCCTATTGTTTTTTCACGTTCTCGTTGCCGTAGCCGTCGTCGTAACTTAAAATCCTTAATTCTGTCTCTGTGTGACAGTTTAAGCCATTTTGATCTAACGAACATGTTAGTATGAAATGCCAGCTTGATATTTATCCCATTTGGTTTTATCACTTGAGTTCATAAGGTAACTTGACCACCGTAAGGCAATAAGTGCTCATGTAATCGACAAGGGAATTTCCGCGTTAGAAAAACACTGGAATCCTGGCACACAGCAATTACAAGCGACGCAGACAATAATGCGAAACAATTACCAAGACAATACTCAATTTTATTATGATCTTCTGATTAGCATTTTATTCCCACTAAAGTATTTTTATTGTTTTTATTATAATTTCTCATTTTCACACTTTTTGCAGTATATATTTTAATGTTCGCGCTTTTTATTCACCACTTGTCAAAGATTGCAGATTGGCAATCGAAAGCTCGTAAACTTTTAAATTTTTAACCAGAGAACGCTCAAAATCTTATTATGAAAAAGATGATATTCGAACGTTAGCCTTTCGTAAGAGCAATTGAAAGGCTAACGCTCGAAACGTCCGCTTTGAATTTCTCATCAACTCAGTTGATTATACGAAATGTTCGTGTTTCATTTCCCCAACGATGCACCTACACAGTTTACTTGGAACCTAACCCTTTTAGTTGATATTTATTTGATATGCATCACTTTCTAATCAGGAAAGTCTATTTTTTATTCCCCCAAGCTGTGTATAGCATCATAATTTCTAAGATATATGTGGTTCTCTTTTCATTAGTTACTGTTCGTTTATTGCATCCGTTTGGCGGTGAGAATTATCCAGAAAAACAATATTTATAGTGCAATTGCTGTTATGTAATCAGCTCTTATGTAATCGGCTGTTCTTAAATAAATGACCTTTTTGTGAGCTTAGGTGGGGCTATTCTTTACAGGTGGTACGACCCGAGCATCTTTCGGGGATTTTTTGTCTGAGTTGTCGTTGTTGGTAAACGTATTTTCAAGAGCACGTGGCTGTCGTTGTTCAATTTTTTTTCTTGTTTTTTTTGCAGGGAGGGGAGGTTCCCCGGTTTTTCGAGAACTCAGATATATATCCAGGTAGTACGTGGGGCGATATTCCTGCGATATTGTTCCTTCGGCATGGAAACGAACGCCGGTAAATCATCTATTACACCAAAAATCTATTATGCCATACACACCTTTACCCACAAATACCGGTATGCCAGCAAAGATAAATCCATTAAGGCCAGGTGAGGAGAAGGCTTGTGGTTAATCCGATTTGGGTACTTGAAAAAATTTTGTGCACCATATTAAAGGGCACATGCTCACAGTATGACAATGACTTACTGTGGCAATATTTATTAAAGAGATCCGACTTTTGTGAACTAAATTCCAGATATTTGAATGTTTTTACATTACAGTGGAGATAGCCAAATATCAACGTTAACTTTCAGCAACAGATATTATCCAGTCACGTTTGAAAAATTTAAACTGTATCTGTGCGAGCGTGGAGTAGTTTTAAGGGTTCTGCTGAAAGGATTTTGAAAGAAGGGAACAGCAGTTGCTTTACTTGGTAGTAATTTGCAGGCGTGTTACAGTTTTGAAGGGTCTGCTTGGACATTCACTGGTCTTTTAAACTCTGATATTGCTATTTCACCTTGGACAGGCAGTTTATATTCTTACAATAGACGTAGATTGCTAGCAAGAATTTAATAAAAACGGGGGGCGGGCAAACTAAAGAAACGCCTACGGGATTAAGCTAGCTGTTCTGTTGTGAGATAGGGTATATTCAGCTTATTTTGAAAAATAGTACACATTTTTCCGATTTAGCTCTGAAACACAACAGGCATGATTTTAAACGAGATCTATGAGACCATTTACAGTTGCTAGTAATCTCTTTCTATACTTATTAATAAACAGAATTTCACCTAGAAGAAAAGAATTTAATAGTGACAGGACACCACTCCTACGGTTTTAACAAAAATCACTTGCTTTTATTTTGAAACCTCGTATTGTAAAGTTTTGGTAAGTAGTGCTGACAGTAGCAGCTACTAAACGTGTTTCTTTGTTCATTGAAGCTGTGAATTCTTGACATGTTTTACATGTACAAGTCGGATACAAATCGTTTTTGCTTTTTTGAAGGACCGATACTACTTAGACCTTAAAATCTAAGAAAAGCATCTTAGTTGTCAGGAATTCCACAAACAAACCTGATTTCGTTTGACCGTTGTTGTTATTTTTTTAATCTCAATTTTAGTGTTTAGATGTTTCCTGGCAACGTAGCTAGCACACATTGTTTTGGCTCGCTAACTCCAAAAATAGGTAGCATTTTGCGAATTTGCCAGCGTTAAATTGGAGCGGATACTGGAACTGTGAGCAGTCTCAAGCAGGTCCGGTAATAAGGTAAGGGACACCCTCTCCTATCCACCCAGCAGTCTGGCGCTGAAAAAAAATATATGTTAGGCTATAATTCAGCCAAGGTCGAGTTTTTATTATATTATTCTTTCGGATATTATTCAAAGACTATTCTTATTCTTTCAGATACTGTATTGTCCTGATTGTTTACTAAGGGTAAATATAAAATGTCCCGTCCCTATTTATACCTCGCTACTTTCAGAGGTAAAGCAGCGTGCTACACTAAGGGCGCTGTTATTAGCCTTGGGAGAAAGCTGACACAAAACTTAAATTCAAGTCTGATAACATCTTATCTTTTCTTTGGTAAGTTTCACTTCTTACTTGTATAGTATTTGTTTTTCATGTATTTGTCTTTCTTTTTTTTTTTTTGGTTGATTTCTCTATTTTTAAGAAAAAAAGGATTTTGCATGAAAAGGTTTTCTCGTTTCGAAGGCTTCATGCAGAACTATTTTGAAAATAAAGCAAAGCATGGACCCAAGCTAAAGAATTTGTCTGCTATACCTCAAACAACATTTGTATACAAATTGTCGTAAGCTCAAGACTTCAAAACTATGGGCACAGAATAAGGTATTTTATTTAAGTATCAAGAGTAAGGAAACTTTAAGATTTTCATAAAAACACTTGCTTCGATGCTAAAAGAAAAAAGACTACAGCTTACAGAGGTAAATTGCCAAACAGTTTTATTTCTCACACACAAGGACTAGAAAAAAAAAAGCTCGTGGAATTCTCAAATCGAGTCAGAAGAATGCTTCATTTCACAAATTTCGGAACTGTGCTTTTGCTCCGTATTATCTTGATGACAAAATACTAAATCCTTAGGCTCGACTACTTAGCAAACATTCATCACATTAGAACTGGTTAACTGCTAGACGAAAAGTTCTATTACACTCCTAAAACGGTCAAAATATGATACGTAAAAAAAATCATGTATTTGAAGTGTCGGCCGGTAAATTATTTACAGAGAGTGAGAAATGTTTTCGCAGTTTTTCAGCAAGTTTACTTTGCGAACCAAAATCTTGGCTACCCCTAAAACAAGAGTTCAAACATCAAAAAAATTAAACAAACGGGACAGAGACGGAGCCATTTAGCCGTTTTTTCGAAATAATACTTCTTGTGTTAGTGTTCGAGATTTTCAGATTCACTCAGTAAACCCGAGAAATGAAGAAACAAACATGTTTAGCGTACTATAGTAATACTAAACATACTGAGGTATATTAAATTAAACTCAACCATATGCATTTTATATTATACTTACAGACTTTATTTTGACGTGAGATGGAATTATTCCTGTTGTTCACTGTTTTTGGTGCAGTCACGAGTCAGAGCAGTAAGTATCTTATCTGTAAAATTTTAAAGAAGCTTCAATGTATCGTTATATTATCCAAATAGCCGTTTAAAATGCCGATTGGTAAAACGAAAATAAAAACAGATCCAAAATAATTCCTTAGCAGCAACCAACGTGAACCCTAAGTTGATAATAGAGATTATTAAAAACTGGACTAGGGACATTGGATTTCTAGCATTTTGACTGGCTAATCGGAGATAGGTTATCGGCTCATAACTCTGCTGTGACCAAATATGGCCAATGAACGCTCAACAACAAAGTGAGCTGAAAGTTTTTTCTCCGCGAGCAACCCGACGACAAGAATGGACGAGAAAAACATCACTTTGCAGATAAGTTAAATTAAGGAGAAATTACAACTGAACGTCACTAAGGCGCAAATCTAAATTGTTTCGGAGTGCTTGATTTCTTAGGACGACAAGAAACTGTGTAGAAATAGAAGTTTAAGCATTTAGCGCTGCGTTCATAATTTCTTTCACCGTCACAAAACACACCACCAGAGAGAGCGACACATTTTGGCTATACCATATACCACGCAAAATTGACACTGGTTTACCTGCACATAATGTAGCTCTGTGTTAGTCCGGCTCCACATGATGTTCAAATACAAATCGGATGCCATGTAAAATAAGTTGAAACGCTTTCCCAGTTGTCTGAGTGTTGCTTTTACCATTCCGTCCGCGGCCTCTAAACTGAGAGCAACTGCGTTTTGTGGTTTGCGTCAAAAAAGTAAGATGGCGAATTTTAATGTTCCTCGCTTCAGCTATATTGCGCGAACGGATAACAAAGATGTTCATTTCAACTCTCGCAGCTACAGTGGTGAGATCGTTTAGCTTCAATCCGCTTTGAACGATGATTACAAAAATTTTTCAGCCAATAATTGGAAGACTTTTTTCCAAAACTTGTGCTAGTTCCTTTCAATTCAGAGCAGTTTCATTGATTCATTCAACCTTGCAAAGAAACACTGCAACACATCGCAACATTTTGGCGCCTTTTCCGTTCAGTCATGTGATCGATTCTTGCCCTTTTTATCTGTCTCACATTTTTTCTTTCTTTCTTGATTTTATAGCAGTTAGCAGTTGAGAGTTTTAAATAAAACAAATATACTACTCGGGCTTGATGTATATCAAATGTTTTTAACCAACTCGGCGTGTTATTTATCATTTGATATCGAACGCGCCCTCGAAGAATAATGGTCTAATAATAGAGATAGATATATTTACAAAAAACTAAGTACCTTAAATCTGTTAAATACAGGGTTGTGATTATCATTCCGTTTGGAATCTTCGTATTACTATGCTAGTCCAAAGGTGACAAAATATCAAGTTCACCATTTTTTCATGTCAAGACACATTTTTCTACATCAATTATTTTATAATCATACCATTTTGTCACATATTTATGTCAAGACATTTTTCCTTGACAATGGATTTTTTTTCTGTTTCAAGCGATTATTTTCTCAAATCAAATAGCTATTAATTTTGTCAATATGGTTGTACACATTTTTATACATCAAGAAAGCCTGGAGACGAGCTTTCGATCAACCGAAGAGGAGTCTGGGAACTAGCAGTAAGTGAAACAGCATGGTGACGGCCAGCAATCGTTTCTTTATTCACAACGCAGAAGAGTTTTTCAAAGAATCTTGCCTGTGCTCCGTCAGTGCACCACACGCCTTGAGCCGCATGATGAAAACCAAACGAGTTCTTATTGCAAAGTGTACACCCTGAAGAAAAATCTACGTACATTGCATAACTGAAGCACTGAAGCTTGCTCTGATGTCGTATGATATTGCAAGGTCACTGTAAATGTAAATGCACGTCCTGATCAACCGGCTCTCAGATACGATTAAGCGCAACTTACTAACGCCATAAGGCGAATCTTGGAAACACTGGAAGGCCTCCACTGCGATAATAATGAGGACAGTGATTATGAGGACAGGACAACAAGTACAAACGCTGGTATCTCTTCGCTGGTATCTTATCGTAGTGGAGGCCTTCCAATCTTTTCGAGTCTTTCCAAGATTCGCGGAGTAATCATCTTATGGCGTTAATAAGTTGCTCTAAGGCCAGCGACACGCTCATCGCGGCGAATTTGATCGATTGCCGGCGATTTTCGCAGAGAGCAGCGAATTTTGATCGATATCTGACATGTCAGATACTGGCGAGTAAAATCGCTATAAAAATCGCCCTCTCGGTAACGGGCACTCTTGGCGATTTTCACTGGTGATCAAAATTCGCCGCGAAGCGTGTATGAAATCGCTTAGTGTGTCGCTAACTCGAGTCGTACCTGTGAGGTCGTTGATGTTTCGCAGGTTATGCATTGATACATTACACGTACATGTAGCTTTCCTTCATAGCGTCGTACTCTTTGCCATCAGAACTCAGATTGGTTGCCATCACGCACCTTAAGGCATGTGGTGCACTGACGAGGAATAGACAAGATTCTTTGGGAAACTCTTCTGTTAGAAATAAAGAATTCATTCTGGCCTAGCCCTGTTGCGAGTGCACCGCCATGTTGTGTCACTTACAGCAAGTTCCCAGACTCCTCTTCGGTTGATCGAAAGCTCGTCTCCAGGCTTTCTTGATGTATAAAAATGTGTACAACCAAATGTGATAAAATTAATTATTTATTTGATTTAAGAAAATAATCGACCCAATAATCGCTTGATAGAGAAAAAATTCTATTGACAAGAAAAAATTGTTTTGATATAAATATATGACAAAATGGTATGATTATTAAAGAATTGATGTATAAAAGTGTGCCTTGACATGAAAGAATGATAAACTTGATATTTTGTCACCTTTGGACTAGCATATATTATAATGTCACAACAATGATGTTAGGTCAAAGGAGGAGCATAAAATACGGCACCATACGCCACTCATTTTATAGTAAGTGAGTAAGTAAAACCTTTAATTAGACACGATGGTAATTAAAGCATAAGGCTCGTGTATAATTAAAAAATACAGGTAAAGTAAAAGTACAATTTTATATACAATTTAAGACATTACTAGTTAAAGATAGATGGAAATTAAAAAGTAAGATAAAAATAGAACGTAGACCTTTCATTTAATTCTTAACGAAGTTTAGGTGGTAATATCACTGTTTTCATCATTTTCTTTTTGCTGTTTTCAGTACCTCACAAGGAATTTGGTTACGGTGAAACTACAGAGGATGGTAAGCGAGATTTGCGAATTGTGTCCACCTCCCTCTCCCTTAAATGTTTTGTGAAACAAATTTTCAAAGCTAATAAAGCTAAAACGTTTGATTAATATGTACTCATTGCTAAGACGAATACCTTTTTATAGGAAATAACCGCACGTGTTAATTAATTCAAAATGAAGGAAATTAACGCGATTAACACAAAGACACAGTTTGTGGTCACAACTGGAACAAGTTAATTTAAGACTTAAGTAAAATCCGAACAAAACAGATCTACAAGTGTGTAAGGCAATTTCTTTACAGACAATATGCGTTAATTTCTGCCTAAATGAAGGTAAGCTATTGTTTTCTAGGTGTCAAGAATGTCTGGGCTAGATTTAGAATTTGGGATTAAAATAATGGAAATGAAAGTCCCGGAAATTAACGCTCACAAAAATTAACTCGACTTTGATGAACGCGAATTTTAACAATTTGCATTAATTTGATGGAGCGTTAACTCCTATAATAAGGTACTTTTCACACATCGCCGAAAAAACGCTTTCAAAATTGAGCAAAGAGACAGAAAGACGAAAAGTATTGTTTATCAGTAGCAGGAAACTACGCCAGCTCTACAAGTGAAGTTATACCTGATTATTACATGTATTTCACAGCAAAATTTCCTACAGATCCTTTTGATAAATATTATAGGGTAAAATTTGTGGCTTGCTTGTATTGCCCGTCTGCTCAATTTTGAGATTTTGTCAGTTTTCACCCGTATAAATAGATGTAGCTCTGCATCCTGATTCTCCCAACAGTAATTTAAAAATCTTACAGGGATGTCTACAGTGTATCGCTGGCACTTTAGGTAAACAAAAGTTCACAAATAATAAAATAAATAAATGTAGACGTTCTTACCGCTAATTTTGTATTTGACGCGATTTATTGGCAACCAGAATTCGCGTTGTATAATTCGTGCACGGTCGCCTTGAATTTACACCACAGGGAAACCAAAGCTTCAAAGTATCATGATAATCGTTGCCCGTGTTTCAGTGCCTTTGTAGCCTATTAATTCTTCCTAAGAGGGAGTCTCGTGCAATAGCTGAAACCCATTAATCTAGACTTCAGTTTCCGACGAGCCTGAAACCATAAACGTTGAAATGGGACGGAGAAACCGTTTTCGCTCTGAGGCAAATCTGATTCAAAACGAGTAAAAAGACACTAAAACACAGGTAAATAAACCTCTCTTTTTTAAATTATGATTGTAGCTATAAAGCGCTCGGGTTTCCTGTGTTTACTTGCCAGATTTCTTTTTGAACTGCACTATACGATCGCAAATTATTGTTATTATTATTATTATTATTATTATTATTATTATTATTATTATTATTATTATTATTATTATTATTATTATCAAAGAAGACTTTATTGTAAATGCGTCTTTTTCATAGAAAACATTTGCGAGCCAACTGGCCTAGGCAATTATACTATTGTGTACAAAAGCAGTAAAAAAAAAGTAATGAAATAACAAATGAAATTTATACTAAGATAATAACAAAATCTATGATACAAAAAGTGTCTTATCTAGAATTAATTGTTCGTGTAGATAATGAAGTTAACGACTATCATTGCGACGTGAACCTTTTCACAATTTATTATTATTATTAGTAGTAGTAGTAGTAGTAGTAGTAGTAAGTATTATTATTATTATTATTATTATTATTATTATTATTATTATTATTATTATTATTATTATTATTAGTGTTGATTAATGACTGATTCTATATTTCACTTTAGTGCTGGGCCCACCAGACTGGCACAAGGAATGGGAAGACTGTGGTGGTGATCACCAGTCCCCAATAGATATCAAAACAAGCAAAGTGAAGGGTAGAAGCCACAGTCCTCTGAAAATCACGTTCGAGAACCGAAAAGGCCTGGTGACTGGAAGCCTTGAGAACACGGGCCACAGTCCTACACTTACGATTGACAAATCGCACGGAGGAGCCGAACTGACAGGGGGTCCTTTGGGGGATACCAAGTATACACTGAACCAGTTTCATGTTCATTTTGGTTGTAAAAATGACCGCGGGAGTGAGCACTCTCTTAACAGGAAGTTTTTTTCTGGCGAGGTAAATGTGTAACAACCGGTCTTAAAAGCAAGTGGCTTTTTACTGTTCAGTTCAGCTCTCTATCCCAATTTTTAGACGTGTCCAGTTTCCTGGGGATATCGAGATAGCGATAACTAAGAGAATAACTTAGCAGCCTCGCGGATTACTAGACGCTATTAAGTTGCCATCCTTCGAGATTACTCGCAATGTTTTACAATCCGTGAGGTTTTTAATAGGATACACCTGGGTCGGTTATGCTGAAACATGTCAAACTCATTTCGGGCGTAGCATATGATCAACTACGGCTAATTCTCGTCTACATTCTTGTTTTGTTCCAAGATTCACATGGTGTTTGAAGGTCCTTCAGAGAAACTAGCTGTCGTAGCCATCTGGATTAAGGTACATTATCCTATTATAGAATCTGGTTGTCAAGCGTAAAACTGTCCCTTATTCTCTAAGAAAATGCAATATAAACTGGTAAATGCAACAATGGTTTAAAGTTTAAACCAACAACGTTTTCCTCCATGTCAAAGTCATGAAATTAAAGCGAAATGTACAATCAAAATAGACAAACCAGTTTATCGCTTTTGTTGTTTTGCCCTCACATCAGGGTCATGTTTCCTTTTTTTCCATCCTTAACTGAAACACAGCCCTTGTCTCTGTGAAAAGAGATTGTGAAGTTGCCTTATGTTTCTGAAAAGGCTTTGTTCTTAATTTCTGTCTAGCGTTTTCAAAGGGGCTCTTGATTGGGCAAAGAGGGCCATCCTAAAATAGTCTAACTGAAGTTTTATTTTTTGCTCAACGTTACACTGACAAATTTACAAATGAGGTAAATAGAATGTGGGCATTTTTTGTGTACTCGTCTACTTTTGACATAAATTTATAGACTGAATTGGCTGCAAAACATGAAACAGTTTTGTCTTTTTTACTTTGGTACTGCAGATGCTCTAGATGCGACATTTTGGGTAGATTTATTTCCAGTATACGCGAATAGTCGTCGTATTTGCTCTTGTGACTGAATTTTTGTTTCTTTACATGGCTACAAAACAATAAGAACTCGCAAGGGAAAATGCGACGACTACAAGACACATATGTTAAAAATAAATCCACTCAAAGTGTTGAATGTATATCATTAGATCGACATGTAGCATCTTTAGCATTTTCCGAAGCTATTGTTTGAAAAAGGTGAAATATTATGAGAGTGCATGTTATTCTTGGCCAAAATGAATATAAAATACGTTTGACTTTAAGGACAGTCGTTCAAGGGAAAACATAATATTATAGATAGACTGGAAACACGAACATTCCATAACTGTAAACATTTTTCTGCTTTAGGCCCCAAGAAGAGGAAACCGGATATTTGGAAAATTTGCAAATTTGCTGCGCAACATCATTGATGATGGTAGGTATTAAGCTTGCAACAAAGTCAGAAATAAGCTGTGCTGTGTGCATGTACACACAAGAGTTAATAAGAAAATGTTTTTCTCACTCCACTTTGTCATTCACGTTTTGGCAAGCTAACTCAGTTTCCTTAGATGCATACTTGAATATACCAAATGATATTGCCTTTTAAACCGAACCTTTTTCTTTAACCAAATTGGGAATAATTGTTCCCTGTCAGTGCGGAATTTTGAAGTGATATTTCACTGAAGAAAACGGTTTTGACAATAATTAAATCCTGATAGATGACCCTTCTTGCGTTACTGTGTTTTTTTGACAACGTGACTGTTTGGCGGTGTCCTACTGAGCTAAAAGAGATGACAAATATGAGATAATAGAGGTGTTACACCCATGGACAAGAAAAAGGCGGTTTAGGGATATAAAGGTATGAAGAATGGATTATCGATGGTTACTACAAGGTTCGTTTTACAGGGAAGACCTACGAAGTGGAAAAGAAACATGGCATTCGTCTGATGGATCTTCTTCCCAAAGGTTGCAGCAAAGGCGGCGATAACGGTGGTAATGGAAATGGCAATGGCAATGGCAATGGCAATGGCAATGGCAATGGCAATGGCAATGGCAATGGCAATGGCAATGGCAATGGCAATGGTAATGGCAATGGCAATGGCAATGGCAATGGCAATGGCAATGGCAATGGTAATGGCAATGGCAATGGTAACGGCAATGGGAATGGCAATGGCAATAATGGCAATGGTAATGGCAATGGTAATGGCAATGGTAATGGCAATGGTAATGGCAATGGTAATGGCAATGGTAATGGCAATGGTAATGGCAATGGTAATGGCAATGGTAATGGCAATGGCAATGGTAATGGCAATGGCAATGGCAATGGCAATGGCAATGGCAATGGCAATGGCAATGGCAATGGCAATGGTAATGGTAATGGCAATGGCAATAATGGTTACAACAAAAAAGATCATAAGAGCGTCACCTTAAATTGCTATTACACTTACAAAGGTTCCCTTACCACGCCTGAATGCTCTGAAACGGTGACTTGGATGATCTTAAAACAGACACTTCCAGCATCTAACAACCAGGTTTGGAAGAAAACAATACTTTAATTTGTATATCATCATCATTATCATCATCATCATCATAACAATCATTATCATAATCATAATAACGATAATGTTATTAAATGGAGAGGTAATTAACAATTTGGCAGTTACGGAGGTAAGAACGCTGCGTATGAGTGAAAAAAGAAGAACTTTTTAACCTCTTGCCGTCGTTTCGGTTTTTTGAGCGTGTGCGTTTGTTTGTTTGTTTGTTTGTTTGTTTGTTTGTTTGTTTGTTTTCAAATCAACCTCATTGAAGCTACTGAAGCTAAACTGAAGTGTTTATAAACGATCGATTTGCCAAATGTTTGATATACAATCTAATTAACAAGATCAGTAGAACGAAATGAAACAAAACAAGGAAGAGGCATCTAAAGGATGATTTCCATGAAGGATATAAGCTCAAATCAGTCAAGCACAAGTTAAGAAGAAAAGACACACCTCTTCTTCTTAAGTTGTCTTAGGTGTAAGAACTGGTACGCACCACAGCAGAAGTATTTAAACTAAAGCCTCTACTAAATTTTGCCTAATGAATTTATTCATGACCAGGTATACCCGCGAACTAAACTTGACTATAGTAAATGGATCCTAGGTATATACTGTGATTTTCATCTAACCGTGGCCACGTCACGAAACAACGTGTCCTAATTTGGTATTGGTATGTTTTGTCATCAAGCATGTAAGTTTGAATCGGCGTTCGTATCGATCGACGAGAAGCGAGCATTTTTTTGCACACGTGTTTTCCAATCTGTTATATTCACTCAAATGCTTGAAAATATTTAAGCTAACGATTCAAACTAAGCGTCAAACATCACGTAACGATCGGTTTAACTTCAAATCTTTGAAGACAAAACTTGCAACTTACATTAGACACCCAATTAAATCATTTATTTCGTCACCAGTGTCAAGCTTAAAAGAAAACGATGGTAAGGTCTTTTAAAAAAACAAACGGAAGAACGAAAAGTCGAATTTTTCCAGTGGTGAAAACGGAGATAAATAGGAAAAAAACGTAAAAATGATCTTTTTGTTTTGGATGTTGCTTTTCAGCTTGCCAAGTTCAGAAAACTGAAAGCTGACTACGGTAAAAAACCTGGTCGTATGTGTGACAACAACAGACCCATCCAACCACTGAACGACCGTACAGTTTACTTCGTCAGACGACGACGAAACGACTGAACTGGAAAAACATCCAGTTCCAACAATGAGGGCCGACATCCGACGAACAACAAGAAATAATGATTAATTTACGTAATTTACAGCCGATTTTATTGTTAGGTGCAGACTGACCCTTCAAACATTATTCGCTTGTCATCATTCATGGACATGTTTCGATTAAATGAGGAGTCGCCAAGCACTACATTGAACTTCCGTAAGCCTGAGAAATAAATATGCTTTTTTAATAAAATGCCCTCTAGATCTCTTATACAAAAACACTGGTCTCTACCAATTAACGTAGATACAAGTAAACTAACGTCCTAGAATCGCAGACGACAAAACACAAAACGATAAAATCGGCTGCAAAACTGCACTATGTGATGAAAACATGATCGTCTTTTACACTGACAACACGCTATTATTGTATGCACTGATGTATTTTAAAGAAAGTTATAGCCTAACGATTTGGAATAAATAGTTAATGTGGTTGACGAAAATCTCTTCAAGGATTGAAAGCAGAGGAAAGCATTAGGATTCCTATATAAGTGTTCCATTTATATTTTTCCTTTTTTCTGTATGTAGCATTTTTTTTGTTTTACAACGAATTTTTTTCGTATTTTGGTGGAACTTTGTTCACTCCGGAATTCCTTAATGCCTTAGGCTGAGCCCAACAGTATGTGATATCTTTATAACGCTGAGGCTTTTTTATCAAGCTGTAAACTCAAGAGGCAGATATAGTAAGTCGCCTATAAGCTTAGAGGCCGATGCAAGGATTTGTTAGAGTGAACAGAAAATCACATTGTTAATTGATTGAAAAACTAAGCGGCAACATCGTATTTAACCACAATCAATTCCGTCATGCTTATATTCCAAGTTTAGTAAATGTAAATTCTGTGGACTTAATAAAGTGGTGCTTGGGTTAAGACTACTTTGTTTTAATTTATACTGCATATATGTCCATTCCAGGAATATGTCTTCCCGATAAAATACTACAATTTTCTATCAGTGTTCGAACCGAGTTTCCGTGGGCAGTGAGAAATTAAAATTGGAAATTTAGCTTTGTAACCTTAAAACGAAACTTTCTGACTGTAAACTACTAGCCTGCGTTGCAGGCACTGAAATGGGAGGGAGAATGAGGAATTAGGAAGCTCGAGGAGCTCCCGAATACCCGTTTCCGGGTCATCTCCTTTTGCCACGCAGGCTATTGCTGGTATGCCAGCCATCGAACAAACCTTCAGTCTTAGTAGTATATTGCTAACCGTTACACGCAAGTCAGGTGATCAAATTCCCGAACTGAGACACAAGAACTTCTTTCAATTACTACATCGTGTATCAGTCTTGTTTAGGAATGCGCATAGTAGTAGCATGCCAAAGACAAACAACCAACTCATATTGTTTAAGTCAGCTCAAGTGAGCAAAACAAATGATCGAAGGGGCATTAAAGTGAAGATAAATATATTTTATTTTGAGCTATTCTAGACTTTTATATCCCTTCTATCTGGACTTTTATTTCATATTTCACACTACACCTCATTGTTGTTTGAATGTTATATCATAAATATTTCCAAAATCTGAATAAGTAATATGGATAACTAACACGATACGATGCAGAGACAAAGCCTAGAGACACCGATCCTCGGGTCTCCCCATTGAAAATGCGGTCGAAAGTCCGGAGAGGGGCCCGCGGGGAACTCAACAGATGCTCGGATAGGGAATTGCGGCCGGGGCGCTCAAACCCTGACCCTGTGTAAGACCTAAATTTTTCTCGGATTTTCCTACTCTGCTAAACACAGATTCGGCAGATTTTTCAAACCCTCCCTAAGACATTTAACCCAAAATCACACTGTTTTAAAGTATAATCTTATAGTAATAAAATGTTCTTATTTTAATACATCGGAAAACTGGTAAAAATTCGGCATGTGGTGAGGTTTCCTTAAACCAACGTATTCCCTTATCCCGTTTAAGACAAAAAGTGATGAAATAGACACCCGTTCAAGACAAAAATCCCCTGCAAACCACCACAGCCTATCGGGCCACACGTCCCATTAAGGCCAGATAAGGGTGCAACCCCCTCCCAGGGCTAATTTTCTTTTTACGCCCACTTCAAGATGGCGGACATTTGCGTTTTTCATTATCTTGAACAACCTATTACGTTTTCAGGTTCATAAAGCGTCAAACATTTTAAATTGAGCACTCTTTTACTGTTTGGCTTGAGGAATAGGTCGCAATTTATGCTAGACAAATATTTGGGTGATTACTTTTAGAAAACCAACAGCGTTCACATAATGCAAAGTGTCACGATATACACGTTGAAAATGGGTTAGTTCGAGAAAGTAACATTTCGGCAGAGAAAATTTAGAGAGGCAGCAGGGAATTGGTTTGAATCCAACCAATCTTTGATTTGTTTAAAGAGTCGTTTTCTTTTTTTCTGCTAAAAACGTTAATCAGCCGCCATCTTGAAGTATCCGTAAAAAGAAAATTCGCCCTCCCCAGTCGAACGTCCAACGCGAAGATCTCCACACCATGTGCCTCTTCAAAGCGAGCCCTGCCAAAATTGATGGTTTCAAAAGACGTTCTTCTGCCTTGTTAAACTCAACTCGAGAATACATTTCGCATTAGCACGGCAGGACTATTAAGCGCAAGATGTCCTCCCATACTACGTGGCGTGCTTTTCCCGTCCTAAAAGGTTACTTTTTGAAAGTCATTAGTAAACCGCCGAATAGAGATTTTGTTTCCTTACAAATGTTTGAATTTGGTGCGACGAATAAAGCTCAAAGTTTTTAAATTCGGTACGGCAGCAGCAAACCCTTTGAAATACGCGTAAAACGCTTTACCACTGGCCTCGATTTCAAGCGGAGGCCGCATCGTCGTCGTGCTCATGTTCAGGAGTAAGACCTCCTTGAGACAAACACAATGCCTGACACGCCACACCGCGCGGCCCTTCATGCAGCTGGCTTAATCTTCAACGATCTTACATCCAACATCATCACTCAGAATTCTTAGTACAGTCAGCACAGGACGCCCTCGATTCATCTTTCCCTGCTTTGGTACATTTCTTGGCCGGCTGCCAGCTCTTAATAGCAATGACCAGCAAAGCTGAGAAGTGGTCTTAACATAGAGTCTGTTATTGTTGGTCATGCGGTCTCTCACACTGATGTTACATACCATCAATGGCCGGCATATCGGGAAATGGATGTTATCCTTTTAACTGGAGTCAATCTTTCGTTCCATTTGTGAAAACAATTGAGATTTTTATAGTTTTTAATTTCAATCTTGTCGGTTGTTATGGGAAGTGAGAGAGTCTCATTGCCCACTTAAATACTATTCTGTGGTACTCAGGTTTAATATTCTCTACAAGGTGCAGGATGTCACTTTATATTGATTCGCTTAAAGAGCCACTGAGTACTGCTATCCTGTGATACTGTTTATCGTGCTGTAGATGATGGTTCTAATTTTGGTGTCTGCCAGATGAAATCTAAGTGTGGCCTTTCAAATGAAAGCTATTAAGCAGTACGTTCTTGCACTGCTGCCTGTTTTCAGCATTTATGCAGTCTAAATTTAACCTTGTCCTTTATTGCATTTAATATGATATTTAAGTGCTTTGTAGGCATAAATAGATTGTGCTCGGCAACTTTTGAGCAACTTTTAGCGTTTTCAGCAACTTTTTGTACTGCGAGCAACGGTCAGCAACTAGAGCAACTTTTGCCTTCCTTGGCAGCTTTTGGGTCAACAAATAGTTAAAAACTGACCAAACCATCAAAAAGGTCTTTATTAAAAGGTTTTTTATTAAAACTGGTCAAAACTAAGGATGTCATGTGTTCTTACAAATAATTTATAAAATAACACGTGCGCCCACGAACTGGACAGCAGCTATCTAACGGGCGCTTACATCCAGCGGTTATTCGCTCCAACAATAGAGCTTCCCACCCGCCATCTTGGTATTTGCTGCAGTGCGAGGCATCACAATTAGAAGCTGAAATGTCTCACGAGGAAAATGAAAATAATACAGATATTGACCCTATTGAGGTTACCATAGCCGCTGGGGCAACTCTTAGTAGTCCTGCAAGAGCTTCAATTTCTAGGAAACGCAAAATTCACGTCAACGAAGGTAAATACAAACAACGAGGAAGCAGTAGCTCAACCTCGTCCTCAGGGAAAGGAAACACAACATGCGCTTGGGATCGCTTTGATCGATTGATCACAACAAATGATGTTAAATTACACATACAACGTCATGTTTTGAGTAGTAATCTAAAACAAAATGACTCTCAAAAGTAAGTAACTTTTCTAAATTTGGGTGGCAACTTTTAAATTTTTGAGCAACTTTAGAGCAACTTTTGGGTGTATTGTCAAGCAACTTTTGCTGGATTTACTAGCACAATCTATTCATGCCTAGTGCTTTGTAATTACCTACTTGTCTCACTGTGTCTAAAATTTTTTCTGGCCTAGTGTTTCCTTAGTATCAGACATTGTCCTATTTACTTTTAGCAAACCAACAACATACAGTGTAATTTTGTTTGTATAAGAAAACTGGATTACAGATTTCGACAAATTTTGTGCACTTTAAAAAGAGGGAGAAATCTAATAAGATATAAATACAACGGTAGCAGACCATCAAAGGTGATCATAAATAGCAGCTTGAGAACGGGTACCATTTTAGAAGGTGTGGTAGCGTACATTATAAAGTTACAAGATAACTGAAAGTCAGTAGAAAAAAATTTCTAGTTGTCTCCGTTTTGGAAAAAAGGTAAGAAAAATGTTAAAGCTTGGTCATGGCTTCAAAGCTCGTTTTTTAGGGCGTGTTGGTATCGCAGTTTATCCCTTTCACTAGACATATGCAACCTTTTAAAGGTTTTAGTCTGTGGATGAAACTTTTTGGGAAAGCTGATTATTGCTATTATTGTGGTCTCTCAGAACATTCCTAAAAATGTACATTCAGTTCTTAGATCGGGTTTAAAGAGTTTCAACTTGTTCGTGCTAAATGACTTTGATGTTCAACAAACTAGTTGATGAAGGGGGATAGCCAAGGTCGCAACTGAACGGTACAAATAAACCTTTGAATCAGCTTTAACCCAGTTTTTTGTTGCTAAATCTTATGGGATTAAATCCCTTTAAACAGCGCGATATAACAGGAGTATTGAACATTTTTTCTGAATTTCTAGGCTAACAACTGTTCACCAAAAATATACAATAATTTTTGTCAGTGAAACCGTTGACCAGCATAAAGTCGCTAGTTGGTTTAGGCACTGGCATAATTAATTTTAAAGATGTTTTTAGCAATGCATTTAGTTTGTACTAAATCATCTGATATTTTATTTGAATATTGCAGAATCGCTTAATTAAAGGGCCTCGACCGATTGAAAACAACATTTGGACGTCTTGAAACAATTTAACCGCATTGAGACGTAGCGCAAAGAACAAACAACGACAGTGTTTACTGAAGGTTACTAGTACCCTTGATTTGAGTGTAACGTTCACACTTGCAGATTTCTTCCTCTAACGTTAAATAAAGTTTGGATTAAAGTGAGCTACTGTGGTTTTTATCTCCTCTGCTGTCTATTACTATTTTAAAGTTAAGTTGAAAACACATATGTCCAGACACATAATATTTATCTAGAATACTCAAGAATTACGTGAAGTACATGAAAATCACTCAGCCTACGCCTGGTGCTTTCAACACCTTGACTCGTCTTCTCAAGTACACCTCGCGTTTCGAGGTGGATTGATGTGGCTTCAGCTTTCTGATGTATTTTGTTATTTCAGACTTGCGATGATTCCATGTATCTTGGTATTTTCTCCATAATTAATGTGGCCTTGTCAGCTTCAACTGCCGGTAAGATGAAAACTTTAGTCGCTACGACAAATCTAAGCTTTTTCTATGGTTAAAATCTTGAAGTGTGAACCACGCAAATGAAAGTGTTGAGCAGTACTTTCCTGTGGTTATACTTAACATGCTTTGAAAATTGGGTCTAGGGTCTAAGACTGCGTAAATAATCCTAAAGTTTGGCTTTTTGAATTACATACTTTCCTGTTTCTGTAATACGTACTGCATTTTTCTGAGTTTCGAACTCGGTCATTTCTTGATATTCACAGCAGAGGGTCCTGAAGGGGGGGGGGGGTACCAATCCCAGTTCCCAGCCCAATTTTTTCCCAAATCCCACTTCCCAGTATTCAAATCCCATTCCCATTAGCAGAAGTCAGAAAAAATCCCAGTGTCATACATACCAGCTCTTTTCTCTTAGCATCCGCAAAATTACGGCTTCTAAATACGACCCAACAAAGGCCCAAAAATTCACGAGGATTTGCGAAGATGTTCTGAAGAAGATAGGATCCCTTTAGACTGGTAAAACGTGCAAGCAGGGAAGTTATAGTGATTATTTAGGTAACAAACAAGTTCATACCACTTCACATTCCTGTCATTCCTGCCTGCAGGAAATCTGTCACTCGACTTGTAAGTGTTCTTATTCTTCCAAGCCTGGTCGGACGGATCATTCTCAGTGTTGTTTCAAGAGCGCTGTCTACCTCTTCTTTGGAGTTACTGTCACTGTCACTAGCACTAAAGCTGTCTACCTGTTCGTTGTTAGGAGACTTTGGTGGTAAACTGACATCCTCATTTGAATTAGGCGGCTCATCACTTTCGCTTGGAACTCTTTCTACAGCTTTCAGTGAATTTAAATTGACTGGTTTCAGGACCGTTTCAGTTTCATATAAGTTCAGAGGCAAAGTGCCCGCCTTGTCCATTGTGTTATCTTGTCTTACATTTCGTTGTCTGACGGATTTACCATGCATTTTAGCCCACGCCCTCATTTCAGCTTTCTCGTTTCGGTTATCTCCTGTGAGGTTGGCTTTGGAATTTTGATGCGAGGTAAGGAAACTGCATGTTATGTTGGCAGTTTGTAACATGAATTTGGATGTGTGTAGTACGCTGCAGCCCACTTAGAAACCCTTTTCACTGCTTCTTCAAATGATGTGCCAAACATGACAGCATATTCGCACAATGTAAAAGTGTCTCTCTTAAAATGTGTTACGGCATGCTGATTTTCAACGTGAAGGGTTAAGAGCGACTCCCTGTTTAAAGGAGCTACGTCACGGATAACGCATCTTGAAAAAACTGGGAAGTTTTTTCAAGTTTGTCATTCGTAATCCGTCTTAATCTCCCTCAGTCGTAATCATCCTTGTTCAGTTTTGGTTTATTTTTACTTCTTTGATGTTTTTCTACCTAGGAAACAATTATTTTGAAATTTTCTTCATCAAGAAAATAATTTTGTCAGATCAGAAAAATGGATGAACATACCGTGACATAGTTCCTTTAATCTCATTTTGTAGCAGGGAAATAGTGACAAGTCTTGAATGTTGGCTTTGATGGAGTTGAGAGACCTCTTCAGAAGCTCGAGGGAGTCGAAGTCGATGTAAAACACTTCGACAGCAAAATCTGCAAATCCTCTTCGTCTACTCGATTCCTCTATGCTACACATTCCAAGAATATTCCTCTCCATCTGGGTCGTTGAACAATCCAATGGTAATTCCAGTTTACAGTTCTTGGTGTGTATGACAACATTTTGCGTAGAAAAGTACTTCGTTCAAATCACGAATCACGTAACTATGTTTTTTGAAACATTTCACGAATCACGTATTTAACATACACCATTGCAAAAACATATTCCCTAATTGACTAATTACTTGCTTTGCGTTTGGTTTTCAATAGACAAACAGTTTTTTAGCGGAGCTTCGAGTATGGAAAAAGGGCCTCAAGCGCATAAAATGAGCCAAGAGAACGCTTTCTTCAACAAAATCAGTCCTAAAAGTGTCCTTTAAGAAACGCAAACGAAGTGTCTCTCCTAAGCTGAATGTCGTAGACACTTTAGTTTATTGAACTGTTCTTACCTTCATTGGTAGGACGACAATGCTCTATTGGACAACCTCGTTCGTTTCTCAGTCCTTCTCTCCTAGGCTGTTCATTGAATTCAGAATTTCTATTAATAAGATTTGGAAACTCGCGTTTCCACGCCTCCTGGATTCGTAAATAATAGATCTCCATCCCGCTAACACTGGCAATTTTACTACACGGGCAATGGTAATACCGACGTTTTTCCTTAAACCTTTGCTAAATGCAATGTCAGTGAGACCCGTAAACTGAATCAAATGCTGCTTGAAATTGTGGAACTTTTTCATGATCCCTTTTGGATAGCGGAATATTAAACGTGGGTGGCTAGAGGTTTGTCCAGACTCCTTGCCAGGAAGAATGACACTAGAACTCTGTTTTAGCTATAGCGTTGTCGCACTCGACATGCTGGGCTCTGAAGACATGTAGACACGTTTAGAGTTAACGAGTTAAAATTAAGCTAGATATCATTTAAAATGTATTTGATTGACTGTCACATGTTACAGAAATGAATCAACAACATTCAGCACGTTTATTTTTACATATTGATTGTTTTACCGGCTCACTGTTGTAAATTGATTTATTAGTAACTAAGTTTAGTTTCGGTTTTCATGAATATTTTCTGCCGGAATCACGAATCACGGTCTTTAGAATAAGGAGATCACGCATCACGCTAGACTGCAAATCTATGGATCACGGCAATCAGTTGAGCTGCTTTCACGTCTCACGCGCTAATTTTTGCCTAAATCACGCGTCACACTTAGCCCCTTTACCACCCTGACAACAGTGCGAGTATTGCACGAGAGCGCCGTTTCTTCCGCAATGTTGTGTTTGTATCAGAGAAAAACGCATTCCCTGTAGACTTTTGGCTTTACACGCACCACTGTACACAAATATCGTTGACCGCAATCGAGACCATTCGGGGAAAATAAAACATGATGGCTAAACATGCTAAAAATTGACACGAACAAGATGCTTGAATAATTTTTTTAACGTCTCAACCCCAGGAAATAAGTGATGTCTCAACTGGTCATGGTTCAAAATATTTATCCCATTCCCATTTTTGACATTTTTTCTCCCATTCCCAGTGACCAAATCCCAGTCCCAGTGACCTAAATCCCATTTTCCCAGGACAAAAACAGGCCAATCCCAGTTCCCATTTTACCCCTTCAGGACCCTCACAGCAGGTTAACTTTGTTTCTGGCTAAGTTGTGAATATAAGAAAAATAGGTTAAATTTGTACCAATTGATGACGTCACAAGTGCACGATTTTGGCATGTTTGAGATCGCTGAGTTTAAAGTTCAAGTCCTTGTCTCGAAAAGTTCTTCAGAGATGATATTAGGAATTTTTGAAGAACAAAGCTCAAAATTAATTTAGTTATTAATGAATCCTGGAAAATATTATTATATAAATTATATCATTAGTTTTTAGTTTTCCATTGATGTTTTTCAGAGCCAGCATGGGGATACGGCGATACTTCAACTTTAGGTAAGATATATGAATTTGCAATGCTTATAAAAATTGAAAAATGAAAATGGACAAGCAATCTGCCCCCAGAGAAAGAAAAAGTATTGCTCTCAATTTGCTACAGCATGCAATATTTTCAAATTCCACGAGAACAATTACTGCAGGTCTGCCATTAGGAGCTGCTGGGATTAAACAATCGACTAGACAGATTGATGACCACACTTGCTAAACACAGCTGTTTTTGTATTCAGCTAATTTTTCGTCTTCATCTCTTAGAGCACCCTCAGTCGTGTAACTGCAATTCTAATCTTGATTCCGTGAATGAAAAAGTGTGACAGTTGGAAGACATTTAACTGACGGTGGTTTCCTGTGGTGCGTTCTATAATAGTATGCTGTACAAGGTGGCTGGACTAGCCTCAAAAGTCCGTGACAGAAATGCTGAAGTGTGACAGCTGTCAAGCAGTACTTTCCTTTGTGTCTTTATTATGTTGTACAATGTGGCTCTAACTTTTGAGTCGGTGTATAAAAGAAATAAGAGTGAACATTTAGATGCAAGCTATCGTGCAGTTTAATTTACTGTGCTGGTGTCAATTATGCTGTACAAGGGCAAACATGACTTTAAGTCTGGAAATAAAATCCATAAGTATGACCATTAAAATGAAACCTACCAAGCAGACTTCTCCTGTGTTGTTGTTTATTGTATGCTGTACAGGACGGTTCTAGTGTGATTATGTCAACGACTGCATTTGTGCAGTATTTTCCATGGAGGTTTTCGTTCTTTAATTGTCCGCAAGGGCAAATCTGTCAAATCAATCCTACGTTGAAATTTATTAACATAAAAGAAATGAGTAAAGCATTTTTTTTTATTTTGAAGCGTATGGCCCGTCTAACTGGATCAAAGTGGCTCCCCAGTGCGCTGGTATTGCCCAGTCACCTATCGATATTGATGAATACCCGTTAAAAAGTGACAATTGGAGTGATAATTTGGAAATAAATTTCGGCAAAGTAGGTGGCTTAGTGACTGGTGCACTTATTAACAATGGCCATGCTCCAACCTTGCAAGTTGACAAGACGGGTGGATCAGCGACCCTAACAGGGGGTCCTGTGGGGGATACTGTCTAAGTACTGGAACAGTTACATTTCCACTTTAGATGTGCGCCCAACATAGGATCTGAACATACTTTTCATGGACAATCTTATCCTGTAGAGGTATTTTTATATACCTTTGATATTTCGAAAAGCTATTGTCTGTTACTGTTCCTCAAATTGTAAATCAGCCAGTGAGAAGAGCACGGCTTAGCACCGTCCTGATGTCCTATGATACAAAGTCACTGATCATGACTTGAAAGCTCATGACATCATGGACAGTTTGGAAAATTCTTACGTCATTGCTGGCTATTCTTATTATAAGACGTGGATGACTACAGAATTGAAACAAAACGTGAATTTAACACATTTAGTTATACATAAGGCAGAACAAATGACTACTACGGACTCAAAACCAGACGCGGCTCCCACCGCCACGTTCCACTTTGCTTATGAGTTCTTGCACTCCGGCCCGCGCGTGCTTTCGTGTGTAACTTGTTGAAAAACAGTCACAAACCTGTTATGTTTGATGTTTATTCCCGCTCATTCACTACGGAAGAAATGGAAGAAAACATCACAGGCAGGTTGACAGAAACTCTTACCATAATGGGCTTTTTTGAACACACAGACACAAAATCAACATGCATGGTCCAAATAAACAAGGATACGTATCGACGGTGATATAGAGATAAATTATTGGGATAGCTCGAGAAAATATTGCTCGGAAAACGATATGCCATAAAATTTGGGCACAGCCTATATACCTAATTGTACCAATTTGATACACTTCGGTAACATATCAGGTTTATTTGGTCACGCCTTGAGTGTTTGGTTATTTGGCCAGTAATGTAAAAACATAACGAAGTTTTCATTCATCTTTCCAGGTACACTTTGTGTTTTATAACATCAATTACACAAATTTTGTTAGCGCTATTGATAAGCCCGATGGACTGGCAGTAGTAGGAGCCTTTTTTGAGGTAAGTTATTAATGCCAATGTATGCATACTTGGGGCATTCGTACGAAAAGTAGACTATTTCATAATTAACAGCGGACTGAATTGTAAGTAAGTCTCTTCATTCGTATGGTTTGCATAGAAAGGGGCGCCTGTTGGCCATTCGTAACGGTGGTATTTTTTGTCTTTCAGGTTGGTCTCAAGGGAAATGAAATTTTGGAAAAGCTAGAAAGCAAGCTAGAAATGATAATTGAAGAAGGTACGTTGGCGATAAATTTATGACATTTTTAAAATTACCAATGGAAGTTGCTTATGACCTTTGTCCGTTAAAACATCAGGAACAAAAGTAATTGTGGGAGAAACAGATGGTATTTACCTTAAAACCTGGTACCTACCAAGGCTCCCTTACCACCCCTCCCTGCTTTCAATCAGTACGATGGATTTTACTACAAGAGGCTGCTCCAATTAACTCTGCGCAGGTCAGTCATTAGTCTTGTCTTAGTGGACACAGCGGCAAAATGAGTGCGCGTGCGCTAACTCGTTCCCGCCATTTTCGCGGGCGGGCGCAAGCAGAGAGACTGGATTCAAGAGAAACCATTCGGGAGAAAATGGTGGCAATTCAAAAATTCCCGTCATATGTTTTCTTTTCGCGGAGATAAGGCCGTCGCGAAACAGATAAGGTTTTCACCATGAAGACACTTCCTAAAGAGACTCTTCTTCCACATATCTTTTTTAGCAAACTAATTGTCTTCGCCACCATAGTAAATTTTTCGCTCGAAGTCAATGGGTCGTAAATGAAACATGAATTGTGTCAGATAACTTTATACTTTTGTCGTAGCAGTGCTAGCTTTCGCTTTTTCTAAAGGTAAATTAGGCTAAAACGCGGGATAAGTCCGTTTGCAAGAAAAAGATGATTGAAAAAGCTGGTAGTCAAAATTAAATCCACAGAAAAACTCGCCTGAAATTCAGGCTATAAAGCGAAAACAACATGCGGACCGCTGAGGAAACGACACTTTTGCTTGCTTTATTCATCACGAAGTATAAAATTGATTCTGACTTATACGTCTTTCTAAGGTGCCTAATTAACTTGAATTGGCATGATAGCTGCAGGAATAAAATTCTGAAACCTTTAGGCAATTATTGGGAAGTCTTATTTTTTCCTAGGCTCAGTTTCCATGCTAAACAAGGTGTCCTTAGTCACAACTCAAACTTGCAATCAATCGACTTTTTACAGACAGAGAGCAAAGAGAGGAAAGTTTGTTATTTTAAGAAGCTTTTTAATAAAGCAATAAAAGCGAGAACTACTCTAGAATCACCGAACAGAAAAGGTTTATATAATTGGCGAAGTTGAAATTATTAAATAAATGTGCAAAATATAATCTTCGATCACCGCGTTCTGGCATCACACCGCACCACTGGAAGAGTTTATCCCCGGCTACAAATCTATAAATTTAAATTTAAATGATTTTGGAAATAAATTCCTTGCAAAAAGAAAGAAACTATAATCGCTCATGATTCTAAGAGCTAAAGCATGCTGAAGGTTTATTTCATACAAGCCGAAAATAAGGTGATTAAAAAAATTGTGATCCATGCAGCTGTTTATAACTGATGCGTGACAATCTTTCTTTCTTGGCAAGCGCTCGTAACACAATCTACCGTGTATCGGTGCTAAAGTAACCTCAACTTGAATTTGCCAGATCATCCCAAAACGGCGAAAGGTCTTGATGGAACTGGCTGTTTTCACAGCACTCGTGATCGTAAACAAGTTTTAGGAAGACGAGCAACTGTTGTTGTTTTTCCGAATTTGATTTTAGTGCGGTCCATTGGAAGTTGAGCAGCCCGAGTGAACTCTTCTGATACATTAAAGGAATAATCTATGGAGACACAATAGAGTTTTAGTCTCGATCTTCTCTTTCTTCATGCATTTTAATCAACGCGCTGCATCCAACACAAGCCACACAATAAGCTTAATCAAACACTCGCGGCTCCGAACTAATCATGAACTAAACTTTTGCTGCAAGCACCAAACCCTTAACGCAAAGTACAACAAGTTTCAAACCCTTTCAGCAAAACCAACCTCACCTCGCTGACTCTTGCTTTCTGGTTACGAACTACACAAAACTGGAGCCTTCTCTGTTATAACAGCTTTCTGATCATAACCGGAAACAAGAAAATGACCGGAAGCCCGCGAAAAAGCCGAGCATGCGCACTCATTTTGCCGCTGTGTCGTCTTAGTGAGCTTTCGATGACTTGGCACCCATGGGCTTGGTTGTATAAAAGACATATAACTTAAATTGAAGTTTTTCTCGCAGTTCCCTTGGTATTAAAGCTTTTTCGCACGTTTTCGTTGAACAGTCAGTATAAAGCTGACTCAGGAACGTAACTGGCAGAATTCGAAACAAATAGAGTGTGTGAAAATCCACTGTTACCCCAAAACGTGCGTTGCATAGACCCCACCTGCACGAGTTCCTGGTTGGGCTACATTTACTAATTATAAACACTCGCACGAAACTGAGGGTCGCTTAAACTACTGGTGTGAACATTGCAAGGAGACCACTTCCACTGCTTGATTGCAAGCGGACCAGTTCCACTCCATCGCACGAAATTGAGGGTCGGTTAAACTACTGGTGTGCGGACCAGTTCTTCTGCTTGATTCTATGGTTTTAACACACAAATCTACTCATGACACTTAAACCTTCAGGAACAAGCAAGCTTTGAACCAAATTATCACCTCCTGTCAGCTATGGGAACTACCTGGGAAAGATATGGAAAAGATATGGAAGAAATATGGGAACCATATGGGAAGGAATGCAGAGAAACGACATTCTATTATCATTAGTTACTTACATTCCCTCGTTGGTTGCGCCCAAATTATGTGGGAGTGCTATAATATCGGGCTTTAATCTAAGAGACTTCTTTATTATCATTTCAGCTGATTGCGTTCAATCGACTCAAAGCAAGACACGGCTACGCGAGTGGCAAAATGTGCAATAACTTCAGGCCTATACAAGAACGAAATGGTCGAGAGGTTTTACTCATTTACTGAAGCTGAACAAAGAGCTTTAAATTTCTGCTAAAGTTGCCAAATAAACATTGAAAAACAAGCTGTGTTTAGCCGGTTTAACATGATGTGCACGTTCATAATAATCAATGCAACTTATGATAATCTAAATTACTCTAAATTAATATTTGCAGAAAGCGAGTGTTGCGCGAGAAATACCACGCTTTGCTGGTTTGAAACAGTTCGATCGGCCTTGCTAGTCGTTAACTTCATAGCGACAAGCTTAATTTTTTTCGTCGTTGTAAATTTATTGCCAGGTCAAGTCTCGTCTTAGTTGTTATTCACAATAAAATTGCCAAATTAGGTCGTTATGAATCCAAATGCAAAGACATTTTATAATTTCTGTTTGCTCATCTGTCTGTTTCGTCGTTTGTCCTTGTCCTCGTCTTCTTTAACTGCGCGGAGGATGGGGGTTCGGGGAGGGGTAGAGCATATGACCAATAATGATCTTGTTATATGCATGGCCATACTTTCCTAAGAGAAATATAAAATATATGCTAGATTGAAGTAAAAAGTTAATATGATAAATGGAGTGACAACTGGCTGAAACGAAGAAGAGTTTTCAAGTCGATTTACATAAGAAAGAGTTTTCTTAGTCCTCCCAACGGAAGTTGAACCCTTGACCCTCCATGTGCCGGTTGAGTCCATTAAGCTACGGGGGCTTGTGAGGAGCAAGGCCACATAGCTAGGTTTAAATGTGACACAGGTCTGCGGTACTGTAAGGCTCAATAGTGGCAAGTGCTAAATCTTATGGCACACCTCCAAAGTCGACTGCTTAAATCGATGCTCAGCGAGGTCTAGAAAGTCCATAACTTTACCATGTTGTTGACAGTGTGTACCTTGCCTTTCGGGTACAGTCAACCCAACTTCTAGCTCTAGTAGCCGCATCAAAATGCCCCAACGAAGCTAAGTCAAACTGCGTAGACTTTTCTTTGGCCAATTTGAAGTAATTTAGTGCGAGGTGGGCGTGGGAGTCCTTTCTGCATTTGCTGCTTGTGTGTTGTTGCTTGTCTCTTGTCCTTCATTGTTACCTGTAGATGTTCGAACACTCCCATTGTAAGAGCATCCAACAACGAACCAAGTCTCCTTGCAACAATCATTTTACTATAAAAGATAATCTCTTGTGTTTAGTAATCTTCTGGAACCTACAAATACGGTTTGCGAGATGATTTACCCATGGTGTTACGTAACTTACCACTTGTGCCTATCAATTCTGCTGGTGAAATCTTGGGCATATCCAAGGCTTTCCGAGTATCAATATTGTGCTGCTTTACGACGAACTCTTTAAAAAAATGCAACAGAAAGCGGGGATCGACTGTGATGATTTTGTTCGCTTTGCTGGTACTTCTGTTTCTACCCTGGTTGCGTCTTGATCCACTCGTCAACACGAACCACATCCACTCAGAACATTACTTTTTTATCAAGTGGAAGGCATATAGCTCCTCAGTTGGAGAATGCTTGTTCCTGCTAACATCTTTCTATATTTTCTTTGCAGCTTTGCCTTGAGCATTTTGTTCCTTTAAGGTGTCTGAACACAGTTTGCGTGCGCTCTACGATTTGTACTGCTGACGTGACTAAGCGCGCAAGGCTTTGAGAAAAACAAATCGAAGCAAACATGGCGCCTGTACAGCGATCATTTCATTTTGTTCAATGAAGATTGTGCAAGTGTTTTTTCCGTCTTAGCAATCAAACAGTTTGTTATGTGTCAAAAACGTTTGTTTTTCAATGTATTAAAGGTAATACTTTGGAAAATGCCCTGCCTTTCTGGGACTGTTTGTATGAATCGAGAAATATCGAGAATCTTGTCAAATGCAGCGCATGCGCCGTAAACCAGAAAATTGTGACTGCACGATTTAGTGGAAATGCACTGATTTCTATGGAACCGCTCGTTAGAATTTCGTGAAATTTGGTAGAATAATAGTTCAGAACACGCTTAACTCACCTGCAAACAAAAGTTGAAATCTGACGGAGGACATGTTCAGAAAACGTTTAAATGCAAAACACAAAATAACAGAAGATCTCTCTGTCAAAATTTCACAAGAACAGTGTCAATAGGCCAGTATCTTTATAAGTTTTCTAGAGACAAATGATGGAAAAAATCTAGCGACTGGATTTTCTGAAAATAAATCAAACCCATTATTAAGGTGTTTCGATACAGTTTTTTTGGGACCATACCTCACTTTTTGAATTGGCTCTTACATAGTCTTCTCCTTGTCAGATCAACGTGAAATTTGCAATACTTGTTGGTTTGGATTGAACTTTAGCGTGGTTTACATTTTGTGAAAATCGATATTTCCATGACAACGATAAACAAAAATCCTCAAAAACAGTAAAATTGAAAAGCAAATACCAACATATTAAACTGCGGTGTGTGGCAAACAAAATATATAAGAACAAAAAAATTCTGTATGTTTGTTTTGAAGTAAATCGCAAAAACACTTCCAACCTTAGTTTTTCCATAATAATAGTAAATGCACCGAAAAATAATCAATGCTTTGATAAAATGGCTAGAAAATACTGTTAAAATATGTCTTATACTTACTATTTTACGCCTAGAGAGTTTTGTTGAAACTGGTATTCGCGATCTCGAGAAGGAATCGTTTTTCTAAGATCATTCGCGTAATCGTTTTTTTGTAATTCTTGAATTTGAACGCTTTTGCGAAAATTTTAAGAACGGCACGATAGATTTTTTAGAAACATTTAAGACGGGTGCTTGACGATGTGACCACTTCTAGTATTGAGTCTTATTAACATTGATTCACTGGAACACTTTTAAATTTGACATTAAAGAGGACGTATGAACCGACCGAAAAGCTTGCGTTACATATTAACAGTTGGCAAGTAAATGCTAATATATTCAAAGTAATGCGCAATACATTCCTCCGTGATTTTTACTCTTCATTGTAATCTACAGTGCAACAAAGGACAAAGAAACCAGATAAAAATCACGAAGCAATGAATTACGCATTATTTTGAATATATTAGCATTTACTTGCCAACCGTGAATTTGTAACGCAAGCTTTTCCGTCGGTTCATACGTCCTCTTTAACGTTAAATCTAAAAGTGTTCCAGTGAATCAAAGTTAATAAGACTCAATACTAAAATTGGTCACATCGTCAAGCAAGCGTGTTTAATGTTTTAAAAAAATCTATCGAGCCGTTCTTAAGATTTTCACAAAAGCGCTCAAATTCAAAAATTACCGCAAAATTATTACGCGAATGAACTTAGAAAAACAATTCGTTCTCGAGATCGCGAACACCAACTTTAACACAACTTTCTAGGCGTAAAATATTTAGTAAAAGACACATTTTAACAGTATTTTCTAGCCATTTCATCAAATCATTGATTATTTTTCGGTGCATTTATTATTACTTTGCAAAAACTAAGGTTGAAAATGTTTTTGCGATTTACTTCAAAACAAACATACAGAATTTTTTTTGTTCTTGTATATTATGTTTGCCATACACCACAGTTTGAGATGTTGGTATTTGCTTTTCAAAGTGAAATCTGGATCGCACAAAATTTTAATTTTACTGTTTTCGAGGATTTTTGTTTACCGTTTTCATGGAAATATCGATTTTCACAAAATGTAAACGACGCTTAAGTTCAATCCAAAACCAACAAGTATTGCAAATTTCACGTTGATCCAACAAGATGAAGACTGTTTAAGAGCCGATTTAAAAAGTGAGGTATGGTCCCAAAAAAACTGTATCGAAACACCTTAAATGCTGGTTTACTACCAGCTGTGTTGCCATGGCAACGGTACCTAGTCCAATAAAACATATCAAAATATAATCTTTTTAGTTGAACTTTCATCTTGCCAATTTTGGCTGGCCAACTGCCAGTGGTTTAGAAATAACGATGAATAACGCATAGTTACCAGAAAACTGTATTCGGGCACCTTAAGTAAGATCGTGGACATCCCAGAAAACTTCAGAGCGAGACCAAAAGGATCTTAATCTCTATGTACATCTTTATGTTTTCACTGCTAGCTTATGAACCTGTCGCATTTTCATTAGACGAATGGTGGGGGAAACCCGCATCAAGTATTTCTGATAAATGAATAATGAGCTCTTCTCCCCTGCCAAGAAATATGGCTTAACTTGATTATCTTTCTTAACTTGGCGTCGTTATATATTTTACACCTGCCATGCTGGACTGACGTAATTACCGTTTTGGTCTTTTGAAAACGAAAACTGAACCTGAATTGGTTTGAAAATTCAAATCGCTTTATTAAAAATAGAAAGGTTTTAGAAAGCTGGAGTGTAGCGTTCGAGTATTTTGGAACGAGGCTCGAAAACATGATTCATCAGATAAATGCAGGCTGAAGACCATAACAAACGTGTTTAGTGAAACTAGAAATCGCGTTGATAACGTCATTATAAAGGGTAATTAGTCAGTGGCCATAAAAAAAAAACAAATAATGATTTTTCTTATTTATTTCTAGAAACACGTTTAATTTTTTACAAGGTTCAGTCTTTTCAAGAGAAAGAGATCCCTAGCCTTGGCCGGTAATTGCTGGGAAAATGTCACAGGTAGAAAAAATGTTTCAACTAAGCTTAATTTTTGCAGTTGTTCCGTACCTATCATACCAGAATCAACACATAATACAAGGAAATCGTAGTCTGAAGCGAGCATTTCATCAACATGGCGTATCATATGCAAATTTCGCAGTTAACAAATTCCAGTATCTTCAAGGATCACTTTTAGACTCTTCTTGTGAAGTGGATAAACCAAGCGAATGTGCTCTGGCCTGCGTCAATAATCCACCGTGTTTTTCTTTCAACTTTGCTTTGATGCCGAATGAAAAGAAAAAGTTGCGATGCGAGCTGTTGAGCGAAGATAAGTATAGAAGTCCCAACAAACTTGTCCTCTCACAGCAGTTTCATCATTACAGCATAAAGGTAAATAGGTGCTGCAGTGATAAAGTAGCAGTAGTAGTTACATGTAAATCAGGAGGGTACCGGGCAAGGGTACCAACTACAAAAGTTGCAGTTGTTAGCACAAAGAATTGAGAAGAATCTGAAACACTTTCAGCTGTGATTTCACAACTTTTAAAGGCGATAGCTGAGAAGGGATAAAACTTTAAATTTGGTTGACAAACAAACGTATTTTCTAAACAACTTCAGTGAGAAATATCTCTGCATGTCAGGTGACATGGTAAATTTAACTGAATGTATTGCTTTAACGCTCGGAGAAACCATAAGGAATGATAACAGCTTTGCAATGTTACGGCCAACCGATCACGAAACGAGGATACCTGTGCTCATGTTGAAAAATAATTAATAACAACTGCCAGCAAAATTTCTCAGTATTGCTAAAAATATAACGTTTTTTATTTATTTATAGTTGCACATAGTTAAACCTTGAAAAGGCTTTCAGTTATTCAGTTATTCTCTAGTTTACAGCTTATTTTCTAGGGCCTCAATGTAAATAAGCGTTGAAAGAGGATTCTAAATACCCTACGTACACAATTCATAAATTTGGTGAAATGCTTGTCACCCTAACTGGAAATACAGTGTAGGCTAGAACACCTAAATAATTACGAGCACCGCTAATTTTAAAAACCAGCTACAAAAGCAGGCACTGGTAATAAAACCAGTAATATATTAAAACTTTGGCGTCGTTAACACAAATTAATATTAAAATGACAATAATTCAATTTCAACTAAAGGAGCAACTAAAACGGCTCTCATTCAGTTAACACAGAAACGTGTATAATCTCAAACAATTGGAAAAAGTTTTGGATCACTGTTCGGTTTTCAAATGGGTAAGCTCAGTACCATACATTAGCATTTGATTTTAGTCATCAGTAGTTTCATAGGTATCTCATAAAGTTCTAGACATGCCATTCACTGCCACTATTGAATTGTTTCACAGACACCATGCTCAAGTAACCCATGCAAAAACGATGCAACTTGTATCCCAAATTACGAAGAAGACAAATACCACTGTGCTTGCGCTCCGGGATATACGGATTCTTATTGCATGACAGGTGAACGAAATGGCTGTTATAATTATGTTAAACGATGACCTTTAAATCTGTATTCTTAAAAATTTCTTAAGTTGTATTCAGGTCCAGTTGAGTAGTCTATAGCTATATACTTCGTTTTGGGCAGAAAAGTCGCCAAAGAGCGACTTTACAAATAGTATAGGTGACAAAGAATCAAATACTATTGATAGGGGTTTTATTTCGGTTAACGTTCCACTCATCATTGAATGTGTAGTTTTGTTTCATTTTTTTATGCCAGTTAACAAAATATGTGGTTTGTGGCGATAGTATTAACTGTGTAAATTTAGTTAGAGCCTGTCACAATTATCAACACTAATTAAGGACGGTGCCTACTAATAGAGTGGTGTAGTTTTGCAAAGGTTATGTCTATGTGGAAAAAGTAGATCCTAGCAAGGGTTATTGGAATCCAAAAAGAAAAATGTGGGTAACCACGCATTTTACAGAGATACATAAGCAGAGATACATAAGCAGTCAAAGAATGTATGGCAATTTTTTTTCCGAATTTAAGCTCAATTATCTCTGAAAAATTCGTGGTTGCCCCCAATTTTCTTTTTGCATTCTGACAACCCTTACTAAGATCAACTTTTTTCACATCGTCATAAACCGCGCAAAAATGTTGTTGTATCAGTGGGCAAATAAGAAACCCGAATATCCGGTGATGCGCAGAACGTATGAGCAGTAACAAAAGGAGGAACCGTCCTTAAGGTAAAAACTCGAGTCCTGTTCCTGTAACAAGGATTAAATACAAGTTTATTTACAGCTTCAGAGTCCTTTTTCTTATTTCTATCAAGATGTGTTTCCTTTTGCTTTGTTGCATTCCGGCTTTTGTAATTAAAAGTTGTGTTTCTGTTAAGATCATCCGAAGACAGAGAAAACTTGATTTCCTTTTTCAATTTCGAAGTCGACGAAACAATATTTTCAAAAAAATGTTGTTAAGACGGGCCTGCATATTAATGAATTATTTGGTTATGAAAAGTCTGTCATAAAGTTCGGCCTTTTGATTCAATTCACACACTTGAAATCTAGCTCATATAAAGAGAGAACAAAAAAGCTGAAATCTACACTGGGTTAATTTTGTCGAATCAACCCATTTAGCGGTGAAAATAACCTTAGTCTTCCACAAAATATTTTTTCATGTGAAACATTATTCAAGGAAACCTATAACCCCGGGCGTTCAGTTGGGCACAGGGGACCCTCGCATCAAATATATAGACTGTGTTTGATTCGGTACGGCGGCCATTTTAAATAATTCCGCCGCTGTCATCTTTTCGAGGTCTGGGACCGAGAGACCTTCGGAAACCGTTCGTAAAAAATGGTAAATGCAATTATTTAAAGTGGAAGTGCACTTAGCTAATACAACTAGTACACAGGCACTCCACTGAAATAACCATGAAACAAATGATCAAATTAAACATACAGAAGGTTAAAAACCCCAACCAGCGGGATGCAAACCAGTTGGCTATTTGTTCATAAACTCTAAGAAAGAGACAAGGGATGAAACTGGAAGGAGAGCCCTCGAATATCGTGGAATTACATAGCTAAATCTCCTTCGTAATTTCATTGGGAAGGTAAGGTGTTGAAATAATTATCTAGGGGCAAATTTTGTTAGAATATTTACATATGTCAAGTGTTTTGATGTCGTTTTCCAAATACTTGATTTCGTAATATGTCTGCCACCATCAGGGGGTCACTGAAGTGAGAAATTCGAATACTTGATTAACAGAAGTAGAAAGTTCGTACGTTCTGATTGGTGCGTTTAAAATGCAACGTTTTTTGGTGCAGGGCACACTCAATTCCATGTGAGTTGAGACCGTTTTCACTTGATTCTCGGTGTGCGATCGGAAAATCCGAAAACATCCGAGCTTCTTTACTCGCCCCAGACCTCGAAATGATGACACCGTCGGAATATTCAAAATGGCCGCGAACAAAAAAAGTAAGCAAACTTCAATCTTTTACTCGTGTCTACACTTGATGTGGAGGCCCCTGCGGTACGGTTGGGGATCACCTTTTGACAAGTATTCCCACAAATTCATTTCTTGCTGTTTTGTAATTCAGAGGTTTAATTCTAGCAACCTACGCCTGTTTGGTTTGAAGTTCTTGCGGGTTTTCATTTGTGCTATATGTATTTTTGGTACTCCGAAAACAGAAAAAATGTATAGAATTCAGTAGTTCTTGAAGCTTGTGGCTCCGGTTAGCCCCAGCTTGTAAGGGCCCGTCTTTGATCAGAACTGCAAGGTTCTTTTTTTTTGCATGTTTGTTTGCTTGTTTTCGTACACAGAGACTTTTGAGTTAAAAATTAGTTATAACCCTTAGTTTTATAAGCCTTAGTGGGTCATGTTAAAATACAACTATTATATGATTTTGATTGCAATTTTGCTTCCGTTTTACCCTTCCCTAATATAAGCTCTGTAACATGCAAAGAAACCACCAGCACTTTTTAATTTATCAAAGCAAACATTATTATGGGGAAAAAAGCTTAAACCATTCGTGAATTCATGACTTGGTTTTCGCGCGTCTTGTTGGGCTTGGCAGTAGCTACATGTTTTTCTTGTACTTACACACATTCCACTTACAAGAATTATTGAAACTATTTTATTAATAACTGTTTTTGCATGCTTTTAGATATCGATGAATGTTCAAGTCAGCCGTGTTTAAATGGCGGTACATGTACAGATCAGGTCAATAAGTATGTTTGCATCTGTCGAGTGGGATATACAGGAATTAACTGCCAAACAGGTCTGTCCAATTTATCATGCTGCCTCGACATATTGGATACTATAAAAACAGATAGCGAAAGTTTCAGTGAAGAAGGAAAATCAATAAAATTGCCAATTTTATTGACAACGTCAGATGGTTTGACGTTGTTAGTAATTTAGACTGAGATTTTATCATACTCATGATTTCCTTCTCTCTCTCTTTTTTTTCTTTTTTTGTTTTGCTTCGCTTTACGAGAGAGAGTATCCATCATTTCAAAAATGTACTTCCAACCAAAATACTTTCATTGACCTATTGATCAACTTCTCTCTAAGCAACGCCCTGTAATTGTGTGGTTTTAGATTTCCATTCCCACATAAAGTTTCTTCAAACTAGAATCTATCGATTAAAGAAAGTATACAAATACTCTTCCTTCCTACCTCTAAAATGGCAATTTTCTGTATCCTTGAATTCCGATTCTTGTCATTGTCAGTACGTCTGTATGATTAGCAAACCAATTTATTTTGGGGATTGAGAGATTAAGCAAATACGAGTGACGTACAAAGGCAGGCAATGCAGATGTTGCACCATGTATTGGGGCCGCCCGCACAAGCATTTTCTCTCGCGTATCACTGTATGAACACCTTTGCCTCGAGTTCCAATGGATTCATTGTGATTTGTGTATTTACATTTCTCGTGGTTGTTTAGATACACTGGAAAACTACTTTATTAACAACTGGTTTTCCATGGCTTTCAGATATCAATGAATGTTCAAGTCAGCCATGTTTAAATGGAGGCACTTGTACAGATCAGGTCAATAAGTATGTTTGCACATGCCAGGTCGGAAACATAGGAAAAAACTGTCAAACAGGTTTGTTCAAACTGTTGAGTTTTGACATTGCTTTATACTTCCTTGTTGTTTGTTTGTTTGTTTGTTTGTTTGCTTGTTTGCTTGTTTGTTTGTTTTTTGCTTTTTTCCTTGTTTGTTTGTCTGTCTGTCGGTGTGAGGAAACAGAAATGAACAAAATTTATGCTAAGTTATCAGCAAGTGTACGTTATTTAAAAAACAAGTTACAGATAATTGCACCTTGCTTTACAAAACTACAATGTAGTATGAAACACGTGAAAGTTCCCTGGGGCTCCCCCAGGGCAGCTTTTATCCTGGCATGGCATTTGCTCTTAGTGGCGGATACAAAACGTCGTGGCAAGGGGCGTCGATGGGATCTCAGTGCAAAACAAAAATAATTAAAATTTTAAAAACCTTCCTAAATTTTAAGTTTTAAGTTTCTACTTAAACGCTAGGCAATTGCGTGTTTCGTAGCTCAGGACTCACCGGAAGGTTCTGCTAGTTCGGCAACTAATGTACCGGTCAAATTGAAGCTTCAACATCCCCCCCGGGCAAACCCCGGGCATTTGACTGTGCATTGTGCCCGGGGAGGGGGGAATTTGAACGTTGCCTTGGAAGGGTGGGGAATTTGAACCAGATTTATCTCTTGTTCTAGCGTAATATGTCAGTGAGTTTTTTCGTTTTTTGCAGGGTTTGACGGATTTCCAAGATAGAATTTCGCCTTTGTTAGTGAATAACGCTCTCAAAACGGTGTTTAAAAGAAGTTTGAAGGTGTCATTGCGGCATATCTCTCTCCGAAAAGCGTGAACAGTGTTTGATTGAAGAGGAAATTTGTCTTTGAGGAAAGGCATCTCAGTACTAATGGGTGGGGCATTTGAACGGCTTTTTTGCCAAGAGGGGAGGGAATTTGAACAAGCCAATCTTCAAAAGTTCAAATGCCCGGGGGATTGCCCAGGGGGTTGCCCGGGGGGGGTGATGTTGAAGCTTCAATTGTACTGGTACATAACTCTGCTTGGCCAATTCAAAACATCTTTAAAAATCGAAGGTAAATCGCCGTGAATCACGAAAACCACTTGCAATGCACAAGGTTGTTGCAAATTGCAGTTGTCATCACCACAGAAATCCCAGCTAATCGAAGTTCAAATGGATATTAATCCATGAGATTTATTAAGTTAATTAATCTGCTCGATTAATATCGGTAGTCGATGATCAGTAAACGATAATCACACCAAAATGCCTTTCCTTAGAACGATCATCATCGATTATCATCGATTTCATCAACTCGCATCGGATTCCGTCGACAGAAGGTATATCCCCGTTGGCCGCGCCATTTCATTTTATCCTCGCGCGGGAGTTGTCATGTTAATTGACATGTTAGATAGGAGTCCTTATCTGTTTATTTTGCAAGCGTGAGCGTCTCAAGCGGCGTCATGAACAAGATGATTAACGGTTTTATACGCTGACGCGCATCCCCGTTACAAATTATTTCAACAGAGGACACGAGCCGTCATTGCAACAGTAAACACATCGTTGGTGATTTCAGTGCATGCGCGTGCCACAATAATAAATAAGATTGCAAATCATCGGACCACTAGCTTATTTATAGATATATATCAAGAGTTTCAAAGTTTGTATTTATTTTTAAAAATGCCTTTGTCTTTCTATGTATAAAGCTTTTTCCCTGTTTCGTTGCCGTATTAAGACCAGTGGAAGATCACGTCAACATTCAATGGACAGCGTAACGAGAGTCTTATGGATTATATTATTTATTCATTACGTATACTAATCGTTGAAAAATCACAAATGACGTTCATCGATTGCCGATATTACCATTATGGATTAATTAATATCGATTTAAATCGATTTTCATCAATGATTGGTTTCATCAATTAATTACCATGGCAGAAACCTCATCGCAAACCGTCTGTGTAAACTTCATAACTGATTTTCCATTTTCTTCTTTAGCATGCCTGGCGTCTTTAGGAATGCAAAACCGTAGAATAACAGCAGCCCAACTATCAGCCTCCTCTCAGTGGGATGGGTACCATTCCCCCGACCGCGCGAGGCTTCACAACCAGAGAAGCGGAAGCTACAGGGAGTCTTGGTCAGTGGGAGATGGACAAAATAACATTTATCAGTGGATACAGATCGATCTGAGAATTAAGACACATGTAACCTACGTGGCGACCCAGGGCAGAGTTGAGTTCAGCCAGTGGATAACATCATATAAATTATATTTCAGCGACGATGGAAGCTCTTTCCAGGGTTTCGTGCAGCAAGGAAAAAACGCAGTTAAGGTAGGGTACGTTTCATATGTGTGAGTGCTGCGTGCTCTTTTTAATTTTGAAAAGTCTTCTCGTGTGTACTCACTTCTTATGTACCCATTTAGTGGTTCATTTCCTGATTTCCATGATGTGAAACTAAATGAAGGTATTATTCATTGATATTTATTGATTTAGTTGTGAGGACTGAAAATTGATCGCTAACAACTCGTCATCGACAGGAGTCCTTCATGAACCATCCTAGGTACATCGAAGCTCGTTACAAAGAACTAACCTGCAACATTTACTGGTAGTTGTTGAAACGATGGCACGAAGTCTTTATAACCATTTTTGTCGATTTCGGCCCTGCATTTTCTTTGAAGCCTACGACATTTTTCAAACCCTGCAGTTGCAATTTTTCCCTCTTTCGTATTCTACTTTGTGGGGCTTCCTCAACCTAGTACTTAAATGTTCTCTTTCGGGCGAGCGCAAAGTACGCGTTAGCGCCTGGGAACAGGTCGTTCGGCGACGTCGTTAATTTTGCGCCAAGTAGAGAGAGCAGGAAGGTAACGTTTGAGTACTATGCTGGGGCTTGTCAGTTTCAGGGATTGTTTATTTTCATAAGTGCGCTACTCTCAGGGAGTTGTTACTTTGGGAATTTTGCGGGATTTTAAAACAATGTCTCATGTAACCGAAATTGACCTCCGTGTTTTTTCCAGGTGTTTAACGGCAACAGTGATGGTGGGACGGTTGTAAAACATGCTCTGGTTCCACCAATCAATGCACGATACATCAGACTGGCACCGACAGGGTGGCACTCGCATATTTCCACAAGAATGGAACTCTATGGATGTCTTGGTATTTAACTCTCTTACGTTGAATCTCCCAAGAGATATCGAGTTCAAAGTGGCTGAAAAACACTCCAAATTAAAAAAAAACAATGCTTTATAGGAAAAATGCTGTTCATTTTAGTATTTCGTTTACAAACTCAAATTTGGAGCCACCTTGTACAAAAAATAACCAGCCAAACTGATTGCAAGGCTGGAACTACAGGAAAGGGACAAATTTAATAGGCTGATTAGAATTACCGCACGGTTTTCTATGCTGTAGTGCCTGCCTCAGTTGCTGGAGTATCACGTGCAGGAAAATGGTGCTCAATAGCTTTGATTTAAATGGTCACACTTTGGCATTTCATTTTAGCATCTCGGTTGCACTGCTCAACGGCTATCATTTGAAGGGTCACACTTAATCATTCGTTAGAACCACCTTGTACAGCACAGTAAACAGTACTCCAGGAAAGTACTGCTCAGTTGGTTTCATTTAAATGGACACACTTTAGAAATTCACCCACAGACTCAAATGTTAGATCCACCTTGCACAGTATGCTAATTATTACAACAAGAAAGTTTTGCATATTTGAATGGTCAAGTGTAATTTAATTAGGATCTAGCTAACTTCTTGTGTCATGGTTTGACTCTAAAAATCCACGTTTTTGCCGTCAATTGATGAAAGAATTTCTTCAGACATTAAAACTCCACTCGAAGTTTAATGTTGATTTCACATTTTAGTAAATTTCTTTTTTATTACTTTTATTGCAGAGGACATGCAAGCTCTTGGAATGGAAAGCGGTGCCATAGCAGACTCGCAAATCTCCGCTTCTTCAGAATTTGATGTGTATCATGGCGCCAAAAGAGCAAGGTTACACACCATAGAAACCTCAGCACAGGCCAGAGGTAGCTGGTCAAGTCTAACAAACGATATGAATCAATGGCTTCAGATCGATATTGGCGAAGCCAAAACTGTAACACACATTGCTACGCAGGGAAGAAATGTCTACTCTCCTGCACAATGTGTAACGAAGTACAAGTTGCAGCACAGTGATAATGGAGTGACGTTCCTGTTTTATAAGAGGGAAGGGCAGTCTTCGGACGCGGTAAGCACTGCCGGTGTAAGGCGGGGTCTGGAGTAAAAGGGGGAAATGGTCTGGGAGACCATTCCCCTAAATCCGCCGTTGAGTACACCTCTTACAGCATAATGAAAAATGCCACTGGAATTTAAAGTTCTGTTCAGCTAGTTGTCATTTGATTACCCACACTTGCAGTGTTAGAACCACAGGAAAGTACTCCTCAGAAGTGTTAATTTCAGTGGATGCACATTGGCAGGGTTTGTTCTAGAAACTGGGCTATAAGAGTAAAGTGGACCTCTCTCAGAGATTTTAGAGTAGGGGGGAGGGGGTGCAAACTTCATCTTTCTGTGCTCTTTATCCCCGGTTCCCGCCTATTTATGCTTGACAGAAGCCCATAGCTCCCGCCTCTTTGCGCTGTTTTGGTCGGAACATATTATGCAATATTACAGATATTTTTCCAATTTATCCGTCTTCCCCTACCTTGGGAATCACGCTTCCTGCCTCCTCTTTTCACCCCTCCCACACAATTCCCGTCCCCGTTTTCTCTCGGGTTCCCGCCCCTGTGAACTGCCCCTCTTAACTTAAGAGGGACCGGCTTTCCATGAAAAGGAACCCAAGATATGTAGTGGTGTTTTAACAATTAAAAATAAATAATTTAACAATTTAAAAATAAGTAATTTGAGATATCGAACTCTCTACGTTGCTCCAATAGTAGAACAACTCCACGTTTGTTATGAAACAACGGGATAACGACTCGTACATGACAGATGTTCAAAACTGAAATGACAAACCTTTTTATCATAAGAACATTCCTTGACCAAACTTTGTGCGCTACCTTTAACGCGCTGGTTCAAATTTCATGCGTGAAAATAGTTTCAATTGCGGTATTCGATTCCCCGAAATGCCACATCAGAGTAAACCCTGAACGTCAGGACAGTTGGCCAAAAGCGGAAGAAAAATGAGACTTGTATCGGAATCAGGGAACCCCCATGCCTTCCAGAAATAAAAAAGAGAAGTAATAACTAGCTTACAGTTCCTCTGTTTAATGTGTTGTGTCCAGGTTTTTGATGCCAATTTTGACCGCAACACTATTGTCTACCAGCAACTGAATCCACTAATCACTGCACGATACTTGCGAATAAGGCCAACACAGTGGATTAATCATATCTCAATGAGGGTGGAGCTCTACACTTATCGAGGTATATTGACTATTAGGCGGCCGTCGTGCGCATGCACACGTCGCCGTCTCATAAAATGGACGTTTTTTTCCGTTGGTGTTTTTTTTTTTTGTTTGTTTTTTTTTGTTTTGTTTTTTGTTTTTCGTCCTAAGTCAGTTCATTTAGTCCTCTTGGGGTCGCACCGCCTCTAAACAATGGCCTTGCTGTTATAATGACGTAAACAGATAAATTTTTAGTACCCACTTAAAACGCATTCGGTTTTATGAGATGAGGCTAACTAAATATTAAAAATGAAAATGGACCTTTGAACGACAATTGCATCGCTGTTATGAACAGAAGATTGCAATGCAAGTAGCCTGCACTCGTGTCGTTAGGATCCAAATGGAGCCCTTGCCTGAAGACTGAAACATTTGTCGTGAATGTCTAACGGCCGTACTTCACGATATCACGGTTTAAGAACGATTTATTTCTCCAGGCAAAGCTACAGGCTCTTGCGTCTCGTTAAAACTTGACAAAGGTTACCGATTTGTCAGCAAAACAAAGTTCTCAAGTTGCTATTGATTTTATCAGTTTTGAAAAACAATCTGTCAAATACCGGACATTCTCCTCGTGAACAGCAATCTGTCACCGGCAATACGTTTACATACATTTAATTCCTTACATACCGGAAGTGCAAATTGTCCATAATAGGTCACCAGAAACCAAGAACTACTAAAGTTTTTTTTTAAAGAAGCCTTTTTGTCCTTAGGAAAAGGGGAGGGGAGGAGGTGAGAGACTATCGGCCGCCTGTAAATTCTTCAGAATTTGATTGATTGATTGATTGATTGATTGACTGATTGATTGATTGACTGATTGATTGACTGATTGATTGATTGATTATAATTGCAACAAAGTATTTATTGACCATAAGTTTATTTTGGTTTGTTACTGCAGATACATAGACTGTTCCACCGTTGAATTGAAAACATCATTACCTTGCAAACAAGCAGTATACCAGCGTGATGAACCAGCGTCAACACGGAGAAACAATCTTACGCTCCAGTGTACTTTGCTTGATATTAGAGAAGTTAGGAACCTTTGGACTGAAACAAGAACTTTGTCCGTGGACATATATGTATTTTTTTGTTTCTCCACCTATGTATCAAACACCGGTCTGTTTAATGTACTTACAGGGTTCGGGGAGTGGAAGGGAGTCTGGTAACGTGACAGTGTGGAAGAGCACGCGAGACAAGCTTTGGATCGATGTGGCTCTGCGATTTATCTTTCATAACTTCGATGTCTTGTCCGTAATAGTGAGGTGTGCTCAAGGCGAATAGTATCGTAGTTAGAAACAGTACGAAAAAGTTTTACACAAAAAGTAGATGTTAAAAGCTGAAAATTAATCCTGTAAAAAAGGATGCAATTTACGAGCACAATCTTTCTGGACATGAATGAAAATAATTTTTTCCAAGACCGTGATGTAGGGAATAACAAGTTAAAGGGCTTGATCGCACTAAAGCTTAAACCACGTACATATTGAAACCACGGAGGTCCCACAAAGTTTAACAACGTCCAAGCTTTGATTTTAGCTCCAGTTTCTTTAAGACGAAGCGACCAGGACCTACTACTACTCTAGTCCATTGCGGGTTATCCCCTCAATTTGTTAGTTGTTTGTTCGCTGGTACAATGTGGAGCAAAGTTTCTTGTCTAAGGAAACAATAGTACAAACTCCAGGCGAAGTTCGCCGGCCTTCCGACTTAAGTCGGACACGCCAATGCGCCTGCACCAATGACAGTTCCTGTAACACCACAAAAGGACACCGTAAACAAACACTCAAAAAGGTTCAAGTTTTTATTGTTCCTAGGAATCAGAACATTCCTCGCTTTAATGTTAGATTACTCTATACAAGCAATGTTTGAATCAAAATTACTGTACAATTTTTTGGCCCAAAAAACAATTCTGGAGCAAAAACATACATTAGCCCTGTCTTGAGGATTAACAAGCCGTGATGACTGGCTACAAATTCAGTCAAGTTACAGCACTTAGTAAACAAGTTTGGCCACTTTTAAAGTTCATTTATTTTGCATACTTTCATATAAAGATCGACCATTTAATCAGTATCAATACAAGTTTCGGGAGATCAACTCAACAGGGGTGAGCGTGACTTAGCTTCCAGTCAGCTCCCCACGAATTCTGATTGGTTGGTCGATCTCACGAAACCATGGAAACCAAATGGTCACACTTGAACGCCTCGCGCTTAAATACCTGCAAACTAGCTAATAACAGCTTGAGTAACTCGAAGTTTTGATTGAGGAGGCTTCATAAGGATGTGAAAAAGAAAAGGAGATTTGTTTCCCTTATCATAATGACTACAAAAAATATGTGACAAAACGTAGCTCAAAGAGCAAACTACATTGCACTGTAGGCTACCAGGAACGGTGTATGAATAGTTACTGTTTAGAATCAAATTTTCCTTTCAATGCACTTAGTTCCAATGCACTTAGTTTCCTTGACAGTTCAGCAAGGAAACTCAGTCCTAATGATAATAGACCCTTCAAAGATGTCGTTTACCAAACTAACTGACGTCAGTTTCAATGAAGTAACAAAAATGTTACGGAAAACAGTGTCCTTTGCCCTGGAATAACAATGTACACCGAAGTTTTACAGAAAATAGACTCACATAAGCAAATCGAGTAGCGTTCATGAATTTGTCTGTTGATGGAATCATCTTCGTTGCCATTCTCTCCACATGGGATGACTAGTTAGTGCCCAGCCTCCTTTTAGTTAGTGCCCAACCTCCTTTTACTTCTATCTGCCACACGCTGTCGAGGGTGCTTTCTGATACCCCCGAAAAATGCGGTTGCCTCTGATAAACAAAGTGAGAAAATGAGAAGGTCCGATCAACTGACGACTCCAAATGCAAAATGGTCCCTGAGAGATGTATTCAAGAAGCCAATATGAAATCAATACGAAAAACACTTCACCACAAGCAGCTTGTTTCTGAGGCCTAAGAGTTGTGACAAACTGCAGTTAACTCTGTACATCTCCAGTAATTTTTTTGTGAATGTCATACACCGCAAAGCTTTGTGTCAAGGGTGTTTGCGTGGTCGGCGATCGAGGCAAATAAAGATTCAACGCCAGTTTCCACCTCAGTGAAACCCCCACGTCATTTATTTCCTTATACAAGGTCACAAATTTCTAGTTTTACTCCCAGGTTTTGTTTTTTTTATTTTATTTTGAGTATTTTCCGTGCCGCTACGGAGCAAGAGCCTACTGCGGCTACCGACTGTCGCGCTATCCTCTCCATACCAACATATTTCCAGGAAACCATTTCAACGCAGCGCTGCTACTAGCAAAAGGACCTGATGACGTTGCACGCGTAGCATGTTGGTCAAACGAAGACCTTAGCTAATCCATCGGCGCCAGCGCTAGCAATGTACGGTCGAGTGGGATGGAAAGCAACGTCATATATGGCTTCATCAAATTTCTTCCGATGTGAGGTGATTTCTTGGACGCACGTTTTGCTGTCCAGGTTCCAGAGACGAATGGAGCAGTCGTGACCTAAAAGACAAAGGCACATAAACCCCTTCAAATGCGGTTGTGGATAAAATCTTAAAAAGCGTAACCATTCAATTGAAAGCTACTTAGAGGTTCCTCCTTACGGTACTATGCATAATGATGTGGATAAAATCCTAAAGTGTGACCATTAAAATGACAGCTAACGAGCAGTGCATTTCTGGAGTGCTGTTTATTACGCTGTACAATACGGTTATAACTTTCGAGTCTGTGGATGAAATCCTGATGCGTGACTATTCAAATGAGAGCTATTGAGAAGTACTTTCCTGTGGTGCTGTTTATTATGCAGTACATGGTTATTCTAACTTTTGAGTCTGTGGATGAAATCCTAAAGTGTGACCATTAAAGCAAAAGCTACTGAGTAGTACTTCAAAGTGTTACAGTTTGTTTGCTTTTGTTGTTGTTGTTGTTGTTGTTGTTATTATTATTATTATTATTATTATTATTATTATTATTATTATTATTATTATTATTATTATTATTATTATTATTATTATTTTGAACGTAAGTCCTCCTGGACGGCAGGATTCAACATAACTTCATTGTTTCTTACTTCCGGAGAGGAGATAGAGTCCATTAGGATCCACTGCTAGGCTTGTGACTGCGTCAAGATGAGCCACCATGCTGTGAATCTGTTTACCTAAACGGATAAAACACAACAATCTCAATGCTGAAGTGGCTGCATTAGTTACCCTCTGAACAGGCATTGTATTGTGGAATAAAAGGCACGAAAAATTGGCGAGCGGACCGAGCGGTGCGAGTCCTGGGGATAAGGCGCCACGACCCCCATCCCAGTCCGCCCACGGCTCGCTCGGCTCGTCGGACGCTTATTCCTCACTAAGGAGCCTGTTCACAGGTTAGCATTAGCAGGGTAGCTAACTGATTGCTCTTTTGTTGTTGATTGCGTGGGGTTGATTAGGGGTAGGGGTAGGGTTACAAATAAATACGGGCTACGCCCAAAAAAAAAAGAGATCTTGTCACCTTTTAGGGGTTCGTTCCAAACGGCCGAATAAGCAAAAATGACGCCTGTTAAAAATGCAGCAAAACACACAACCAGAATTAGGCTCGGGATTACGGTATTTACCGACAACCACTTCCCAGTCTTCAGTTTTGAGAGAATCTCCGGGTATTCCATCCGGGAAAATCCCTCGTAAGGGGTGAGAATTTTATCCCGGTGGAATCCTTAAGCGCAGTTCCCAACATCCAAATCAAGGCAATGCCGAGACACGTCTTCACAGTATGGTATCGGAGCTTAAACTTTATAACACCATAGCGATCTGAGAGCAGTCAAAGAGAAAGAAACACGCGTGCGCGCATGAAAATCATCTATCACGTGGAAACAAGCGTGTTTTCCTTCTCATTTGACTGTTTTCCGAGAAGAGAAGAGCGACTGCCGGAAGTTTTAAGCGTACAAATTAACTACAGAGTTCTTTAATTGGCACAACAGTTTTAATAAGTCATCGCCATGTTTTCGAAACTACATTTACAGTGAGAAAAATGAGGTCAACTTAAAGTTACTATATAATGTCAGTGCGGCAGCTGGCTGTTTTGATCATTTGCTGCCGATTGGTTTCGATGACTTGTCTGTAGGTTTAATGAAGACTTGACGATAGATTCCGAAGAATTGTTGACAGGGTACAAAGACTTGATAAAGAGTTCGAAGACTTGCTATATTAGCTCGGAAGATTTGTCCACAGGTTCCGACGACTTACCGATAAGTTCTGAAATTCAACGACTATTCAATATTCTCCAAAGGTTTGTCGGTAGGTTCCCATGTTATTCTAAAAGCGACTAAACAGAAGCAAAATCATGTCGAAGTTTGATGGCGGTATTCAGAGTAAATAAGGTAAACCACTTTCTCAATCAACTTGAACCATTTCCACATTCACAAGTGCAACTGGCAAAACAGGATCTCTTCTCTTTGGCTCGCATTTGAACAACTCTTTAATTACTTCCCTGAAGCGACACGTGCGCAGAGAATACACAATGGGGTTGCACGCGCTGGAAAAATAAGTAAAGAAAAACGCAAAGTACTCGGCCCACGGAGCATCAATTCCTCTTTTCAGGAGAATGCCATGAACTATGCTGGGCACGAAACAAACAAAATAAGCCGCGACAATGATAGCAATGTTTCGGGCTGTTTGGACTTCTTTTGTTCGCAGCATGTTAAGCATTTGCTTTCCCTGTGGCGTGCACTCGTTTCCTTTAGTAATCGCTTCTATCCGCCATCGACTCGCCCTGACTGCGCGCCAAACCAGAAACCCAAGGACGGCTATTCCTAGAAAGGGGATGCCCACAATGCCGATAGCAACTTTCCAGCCTTCGGTTTTGTAGAGAATCCGCCGGTATTCCATCACGGATAATCCCTCGTAAGGCGAGAGAATCCTATCGCGGCGGAATCCTAAAGCGATTAGGAGCACGGTCCCCAAGATCCAAATCAAGGCAATGCCGAGACACGCTTTAGACTTGGTCTTCCAAGTATGGTATCGGAGCTTAAACTTGATGGCGCCATAGCGGTCTGCCATCAGCACGAGTAGTGCTAACACGTTTAGGTATATCATGTAGTTATGAAGGGAACAACACACGTAGCTAACCCACTTTCCCCTGAAGATTTCCGCTTTGATGATGTAATATCCAACGAAAAGCGGCACGTTTATGAGAGCGTTGCACAAGTCAATCACCGAGAGGTTGACGATGAAAAAGTTTGGAATGGTACGCAGATGCTTGAAATGGTAGACCACAAAGCAAACTAAAGCGTTCCCAACGATAGCAATTATGAAGATTATGGCCAGCAATAAAATCTGAATTGAGAAAGTTGTTAGGTCTGTTTTCTCCTCGTCGTTGTCCGACATTCCAAATCTTTTAATATGCGTGGACTGCCGGAGTAGAGATGTTCTTAGTTTCTGTCTTCGGTGACAGGTTCAAAAAAAGCTTTTACCACATATAAACTGAGAGCGAAGATGAAGCAACTAATACGTTCTGAATGATAAGTTTCACCGTATTCAAGTCACCGGAAACCTGCGGGCTGTCCAAGACAATCTACCTTTTGTTATGGCACCACAAAAGCCTACAGCCAAAACAAGTTTTTAACAGGTACAAAACGAGAGCGAAGGTAAAGAACAAACGCTATTAATACAGTTTCCCTGCTTCAGCAGCGATCAGTTCTTCAAACATGTTTATTGTAGGAAAGGCAATGGAGCCCTCCGAGATTAGAAGCAAAACAAATCGTTGCCAGATTCGTCGTACTGAGTGAATTCCGAGATAAGCGACAAAACCTCTTGAAGGTAGCGCTTTTAAGTTTCATCGCGGCAGAAAAAGGCCCTTCTGAAAAGCCTTTGTGACGCGTTGAAAAGTTCGAAGTACTAAGTGGTCCTCACCTCGTTTTTATAAAGTGTTTTTAGATCCCGATGCTTCACCCAACAGCGCTGATAGAGCAGAGCAGAGCCATGTATCTCCCCGAGTCACAAACGGAAGAAAATTACAGAAACTTCGCTTCTTTCTCCTGCTCATATTATTATTTACTTTCCTCAACATCGTCGGCGGAAACAAAAACACATGCTCATCGGTTTTTCATCCCACGATACCAGAATGGTCATTTTTCCTTATTTCCTTGTCTATAAGAAAAGTGTTGATAACCCTAATACCTCTTTATTTGTTCAAAATCGCTTCCGTCGCTTTCATTGGAGTTAAAAATATTAATCGTGAGCATTTTGCTGTTTGAAACGAGTGGCAAAGAACATCACAACAATAAATTCAAATTACCAGAAATATCGGTACAAGTAAATTTTGCGATCTTTAACGAGCAGTCAATACTCCTTTTAGTTTAGCATTTCGTTATAGAATGAAAATCATACCGCTGTAAGAAAGCTTTAAGTACTAAACAGCGGTGAAAGTTGTCAACACTCCGAGGTAAGACCTCTTTTGTCAGGGTGAGATAGCACGTAGCATGTTGTGAGCTACAAACGAATCGAAGAGGGAAAGACTCTCAACAGAGCGGCAAGTCACACATCAAGCTGTACAGAGATGAAAAGCAAATCAAAAATCGCTGAATGCCTTATTTGTAACAGTTAACAAGCTCCATAGTATGGGGCTCAGAATCCTAGAAGCCAACATCAATCTTTAAGGACCAAGCACATATACTGCAGGGTATAAAAAGGTCAACTCCGTGTTACTCCAAACAGATTGAACAGGACAGGTGGCTCAACCGGTTTCTGTAGCATGAAGCGACAAGGACTATCGCTGGAAAAATGTTAATGAAAATGCAGCAGGGTCACCCGTAGCATTTTGATAGTCTTTTCTGGAAGCTCACTGAGCAAAACAATGTGAGGTAGTTTCTTGGTGAAAGAAACAACAAGAGGCAGATTATGCCAGGAACACCACCCTTCCGAGCAAAACCTCAAAGCGCTTACCCCTATAACAAGACGCCTCCATCCCAACGTCGGGCATGAGTCTAAATCTCCGGTGGGGTATGTGTGTGGTAGGGAAGGGGGTATTTTTGGATGGGTTTTCCGTCACTCATGAGGCCAAATTTGCAAAACAAACACAAAAAAAGAAGCAAATCTCGACACAGCAGTGTAAATCTTAATTTACGTTTTTTTTTCCTTTCTACATTTTTAAAATTAAGACACTCGTGAGTGACACATTAAATTAAGACGACCCAAGGGAAACGTCAATCAGTATGTGAAAACAAACAATTTCCTGGCAAGCGAAAGGCAATTATTAAAGAAGTTCCACCATTTCTTCTTTTTCACACCTTATCAGGATTTCATTCTTTAAGACGGCTGACAAGAATGAATTTCCATTAAACTTAAATTAAATTTCCTTTGTTGCAGAAACAGCCTTCTCCACCGCCCACATACACGCTGCAACCTTGCTCTTCGATTGCTTGCACGAACAAAGTCTTACATGAAAAAAACGAAAACATATTTCGTTTGAACACATCGTCAAATTAACAAACTTTGGGCGATAGGAAGCGTTGACTGTTATTTAATACAATTATTATTTAAAACATTAGTACAGTTTACTTGCTCTTTTATATCAAACGTAAGAAATACAACGACAACTTTAAATGAAACGAATTTCCGCTGATAATGAAAAAATCGCCCGGCATTAGTCACGGAAAACCTGGAAATACACGAGGAGGCTGGCAGGAATGTGGAAAAAAGAAAACGCTGGATCCATAAACCGTCGCGTCGCAAGCACCTGCAAAACGGCGGCTAAGAAAGAGAAAAAGTAGCTAAAACCTTTCGTTAATAAACATACATACATGCAGAACCACGAAAAGAAAATAAAAGATACGGTTCAATTATTGACCAGACTTTTTGCGTAAATAACAAATTGTGTACAAACTTAGCCAAAATCACAGACACCCTGAATGTCGGAAGTTGCTGGTTTCAAGATAAGAGGTCCTCGTTATCAAAGCAAAGGTCGTTCGTAAAATTTATTTTACGATTTTAGGCAAACAAAGGACGACCACGAAACGAATTCCGAACAATTTTATTAACCCAAACAACAAATTTATTGCAAATTGATGCAAAGAAGAATATCGGAAAACGACGATTTGATAATACATGTACGTGGTCGGTGTGGCATTGCTGCTTATAACGAAGCCGGGATCTCTTTTGCCAGCTCACAAACTACGTCGCAAATCAGTCACCTGTAGGAAATTATCTCATAGGTTTGGACGCTCTGTTACAGAAAAGAGTGTCAAACTCTCTTACGGAAAAGGGTGAAAATGCCGATTTCAAATTGAAAGCACCACGTCGCAAGCACCATGGCGGGCTAACTGTGGCGCAACCGCCTTTTTGGCGGTAAATGCGGGGTCTCGAGAACCGGCACTTACCAGTATTATTGTCGAAAAAGCGTATATGTCTGTCCTCGTGAGCTGTGACTGTGAGGGGGAGGGTGGGGTGGCTAACTACTTTGTTGATTTGAGTTGACGGTGAATTATCTGCAAAGGAAAAAAAGGTGCAGTTAGGTGAAGATTCATTATAATTTCATTGCCACGGGAATCCAGCAGATCGGCAATGCTAAATATCTGTTACGAAGGTCTCACTCGCTCTAGGGGTTCACATTTAGTTTTTAAGAGTTTTCGTAACATCATAAAATCAATGTCCCACATTTTCGGAGGGTCCAAAATTCAATTTCTGGATGCAGAAATCCATCTAACAAACAATTTGCAACAACACACAACAACCTTAAAGGACACTGCATGACATATTGCGTCTGTCTGACAAGAGATTTGTTATCACTAATCAAAATCACTAAAACAAATCAGCCACTTACTGTAGGTTTTTGCGCTGTCGAGTGTAACTACTGGAGCTGCTGTTTCCAGGTCATAAATAACACACTGAGCAGATGAGTACGCTGCCACCATTTGTGAAGTCTCAGTGCGGATGAAGTCGATTGATGTGGGCACGCCATAACCTTCTGTGGAGTGAAAAAGGGGGAAACTTTAGACAGGATTATCATTTGACTCGACTATCACATTGTTATCTTCGCTTGTCATTAATGCACCTCACGCCAAAAAACGAAACAGTGACACCCATCACCTCTTTTTAATACCGTTTTCAAGAGACTTCACCCCTAAGATCAATCCCACACGGTGAATTCAAAAAATCAGTACAAGAGCCACTAAGCAACAATTTCTAGTAGTAGTGATGTCCACTGGCACTCTCATAGGGTTCAAATAAAGTTTATGAATAGAAATACTGGACTTGCCTTGTTCAGGAATGTAGCTATTTAATAAAGGAGATTTTAATGTGGGACTCCATAGCCTACAGGTGCCGTCTGCAGAAGCTGACAGTAACTGCAATGATCCCGTCTGCACTGCTAGATCCCACACAGCATCTGTGTGCGCTACAAGAACGCCACTGAGATTTTCAGAATCTGTAATAAACATGCGGTGAAAGGTCAGTAAAGTTTCCGAAACAAGATTCTTTGTACGCTTGTTTAAAAGAGCAACTGTTAATAAGAGCACGTACACTACTAGCCTGCGTGCAGAAGCAAAGCAAATAGCAGCTGTCTGGGCGCAGGCTAATACATCACTAGGACATCATGGATACCAGCCCCTCCCTAAAACACTCGGAACTTGGGATCACTGATATACAGCAATAACCGAAAAACCTTTAATATCCGTCAGTGATGATATTTGCTAACAACAGACCTTGACATGATGTTTTAAATCGGTTTTCATAGACAAACCATGAAAAAATAACCACAGGTCAGGTGCAGTGTCTGTAGACTTCTGATGGATGCCAACTCAAGATTGGCGTGTTCAAAAAACCACCAGTAAGGTGTCATGTCAGACAGGGAGGTGTCAAGTCAGACACAGGGAGGTGTCATGTCAGACACAGGGAGGTGTCAAGTCAGACAGGGAGGTGTCATGTCAGACACAGGGAGGTGTCATGTCAGACACAGGGAGGTGTCATGTCAGACACAGGGAGGTGTCATGTCAGACACAGGGAGGTGTCATGTCAGACACAGGGAGGTGTCAAGTCAGACACAGGGAGGTGTCACGTCAGACACAGGGAGGTGTCAAGTCAGACACAGGGAGGTGTCATGTCAGACACAGGGAGGTGTCATGTCAGACAGGGAGGTGTCAAGTCAGACAAAACAAGCACAAAATCGTCGTTTATTCCAACTCATATTATTTTATACATAAAAAAAACAAAAACATGAACTTTATTTTAACACGAATTTTCGAGTAGCCAGAAAGGCTAATACCTCAGTGTAAATTTAAATCAATGAAACAAATAATCTTAATGAACATAACGGCTTTAAGAACCCCAACTGGCGGGGAGGCAGACCAGTTGGCTATTTTACAAGCGTGGCCGAGGAGTTGAATTCGGGGCTACCAAGAACAACTCCAGCTAGTGCTTTGAGCGGGACTTGAACCGCGACCTCCGGATTTCAAGTCTGGCATCCTAACCACTCGGCCACCCTGCCACCCCATACAAACGCCTACTTTCAAGTCCTCATTTTTATTTCAGCTCTACATCTATGTTTAAAAAGAAAACTTACTGTAAGGACCATAAGGGTCTATATCAAGAGAAGGTATACTCCAACAAATGATTGTTGAGTCAGCACTGCCACTAAAACACATCTCACTTGTGGAGTTGACTACAACTGACAAGACAGGTGCACTGTGTAGGGAAAAAAAACAGAACACATATCAGAAGGTTCATAAACCGCTGCAGCTGACTTTCAGAGATTCCAGGTAGAGAACAATCTCTAAGAGCTTAGTGATGAAAAACAAGAGATCGGATTTCACGAAAACAAAAGCAAACTGTTTTGAAAATTGCTTATTTGCCAAGTCTGGTATCTGTGACATCCACAAGATAATTGCTCTCTGGGAGTACACTTGTATGGAAATATTTTGCACATACACGCAACCTTTGTTCTACATGAAACAGTAGGAGAGATGTCAGTGTAAACCTAACCTGTGTCCCCTAAAAGTGTATATTGGCTCGACATCTAAAATATTGCTCCTGTAGGAAAAAAAAGGACATCGAAATGTGAAACAACAGAAAACTAAAAAATTTCAGACTAAACCAAGAAGCCAACAATTAAGATGTCCAAACAAGTAAGGCATACAAACATTACTGCTGTATTTCTGAACAAAGAGGGGAACATCATTAAGAACTATTATTCAGTGTTTCAGTGGAAAGTTTTTCATACAGTAAGAATGGTTTAGGTATGGTTCAAATAATTAAAGTTGCTTTGGTAAGCTACTGTAATGTATCCAAGGATGAAAAAATGAATCACTCGTTCACTGGTGCTGTAATGACTGACTTAATTGCACTGTCAATATTTATGCATATTTGTGCAAGTCTCTCAGAAATTATGAAAATTAAGACAAGTTTATGAAATTTTATTTACTTTCAAGTACATAAAAGTGCACAAATTCCCCCCCCCCCCTGCCATTTTTTCTGGTTAGTTAGAACGCTGAGTTGCAGGCTTACTTTTTCTGTGGTACCGTCTTCTGAAGATTCCATAATTTAAGTGAGTGATCTTCTGAAGCTGTTATGAGGGCTGCTTCAGTGGGGTGAAAGTACAATGATCTGATGCTGTCAAAATGACTGCAAATAAAAAAAAAACAACCCATAACCTAAGTATTTTGTACTTCCAATTACAGTTATAATCATTTTTAATTCATTAAAAGTGGCATATGCCACGTATACTTTTTGCCAGATAAAATTAACGCATTATTTAAGGCCAAACTGATTTCAAGTGCCACACTGATCCCACAACATGTTATTGAGGTCACATTTTTGGTTTTCAGAGGCTGATTCCAGAGGCAGTGGTTTGCCCTCAGGGGCAGGTCCACTTGGCAAAAATTTCTAAGGAATGAAAGCTTTCAGAATTTGAGAGCAAGCGTAGGAGTCATCTTACTAACTTAACAGGGTCACGAAAAAGAATGACAAAGAATCCTGCACATGTACAATGTATGCTATAAATCAGTAACAAAAAAGGACCAACATTGTTCATTTACAATACCTTCTTAATGTAAACTTTGGGCTCCATGTTTTTCTAAACTCTTCCTTAGCACTCACCTAAAGAGTTCAATGTGAAATTAATCTCCGTAACTGAATGCTAAAGAGCCTGATATTCAACCATTATCATCACCTACTACTACAAATAAGATAATGCTTATTTATTTATTTTGCCCTGCAATGCCAGACCACCGTAAAGTGTGATCTAGCAACTTTTTGTGTGGCTCCAACTTCAAATGGGCAAAGCTGAGACCACTTTGTCATCAAGTGTGTTGTCTCCAGTTTTATTAATTTGACACTGCCATGCAAGACTAGTCATGCAAGACATGGAGAAATAAACAAGTCACAATAAGACAATACTATTTGTCTTGTTCTCCTGCATCTATTTAAGATGACACAGAAGTTAAATTACATGTAATTTGACAACAAGTCAAGCCTCCCACTAGATTTAGAATGATTAGAGAAATTCTCAAATTACCGATAAATTCTAAATCCTGAAAATGAAAAAGCATTGTGAAATAAAAAGTGCAACCAGAAAAAAATCGGTACTGTAATTCATGGGACCCTGTGCCTTCTTGTGATGAAGGTTACTTAGACTGAGGAAATGTGGGAATGAGCTTCAGGAAAAAAAGTTGTTTAGTTGCACAGAGTCAAATACACTAATGCACATTCTGATTTCATAAGCAAAAACAAATACAAAAAAAACCTCTTACTTAAAATTACTCCTACGTAACAGCTTTGAACAAACTTGTTACAATAGCATGCCACAGTTAAAATGTCAATGGCCTTAAAAATACTTTAGGTGCATTAAGGTATTTTTTTAAGGTTTTCTTGAACACTCACCTCATACGACAAAGCTTCAGCCTCATTAGTGACTGTCAGACTTGCTAATTCTCCCAGACCTAGAGCACTCTCAAATGGCTCATCAGCTGTTGTTGTCGGCGTGGGCCCTTTCCCACCAGTTGCACTGCTTGGTACTGAGATGCTAGCGATTGGCGGGATCTCTGAAGTGGCAAGAGAGCCACTCAGTCTGACAGGGGGAGGAACATTTATGATGGGTGGAGCAGGTGCTGAATGTGGCATTTCATCTTCTCCTTCTAGATTTGCCAGCATTGCCTGTAAAACTGACTTTGTTGGTCCTGAGATAAAAGATAAACCACTTTGAATATAACTATCGAGTTATCATGTGCTAAGATACATGTAGATGTGTGACATATCAACCAATGAACTCCACTGCTCATTAGCTAGTGTGATGGCAAGTTTTGCAAACCCGTACCCAGGGTTCTTGCTCAGAGACAATAATGGCTTTTTTGTTTGTTTGTTTGTTTGTTTATCTATCCATGAACATTTTAACAACTGAAAGATCCTGAAAGATGTCCTGCAACACGTTAGCCACTAAATTGTCAAGTCGGCTGGTCAGGTATTTATTGCTTTTATCCCCAGATCCCTCTCTTATCTGGAACAATCACTGTTGAAATTATAAGAATTGCTAAATTGTTTCAGGTACAAAAAGGAGAAAAACTCAACAATAGATGTTAGGGCTCACAACTGGCCCCAAAAGGCAACAATGCACATCTGCAGTTCCTTCTTCAATTACTGCTACTCAATGACAGAATTGTTTCTTACTTTTTGGGCTCTTTTTTGTTTTCTTCTCTTTCTTATACTGCTCCTTTAACTTGGCCAGATAGGTTGAATCTACTCCCCACTCATTCTAGAAAACCATAACACAAACATTGATCAATTTTAGATAACACTAGGTCCATCAGTAAATAAAGCATAACAATGTAAATGTAACCGTAAACAGGCCAGAAGGCTCAACAGCATTAATTAACACTTGACACCAGGGAACATTCTTTCATGTTAGGTCCAGCTTTGAATTTTATTTACTGTTGCAGCTCCACCAAGAGCTCTTCTCTCTACAACAGCCAGGCCAGGCAGCCACAAACCCAACTCTGTTAATTATACTGACACTGAAACCTGCCCACTATGGCAACTTCTCTCAAACAGCCAACAAATTGCCAAAAGGAACAAAAGTCACAAACCTGGTTTGATTCATCTTCCTTTTCTGTAGGGAAAAAAACGAAAAGAGCACTGAACTTAAAGCAAATCATGGTTCTCATAAGTAGACAGACTAAACAATAGTTAACCTGACAAGGGTTACAGTTTCTTCTTAAGGGATTCTAATGTTTAAGATTTCAGCTTCTAGATTTTCCTCATTTGAAAAGATTAACAGTTACTTCAGTTTTCAGAGATTCTTCTTTTGGATATACCAGCTTCCCCTGTTACATGTGCCAGGTTTAAAAATACTGACCCCTTTTAGAAAATATGGCTTTTAAAGTTTTGGCACAACTAGCAAAAATTGATTGTGCAGGCAGGAACTAGAACTAACCTTGTGTTGTAGGCTCTTCCAGTGGCATATGAATATCCACGTCTTCCAAACCTTCACCATTGTCATCCACTTCAATCACTGTGGTATCAGTTTCTGAGCCTGAATCTTCACCCATCACAAAATCAAACTCAGCAAGGGCATCTGCTGTTTCTTCATCTGTAATAAGCATTTCTTCAACAGCATCTTTGCTCACATCTTCAACAAAGAGATAAACAGGACACAAATAATAACTGTTAGTAGTAGTAAACACCCCACAGTCACGTTCTGTAGCATGTAAAACCCATGGTGCAATGTCGAATATGTGCAAGTATCACTGGAGCCTTTTTTCCATTTTGAGCCTAAAAATCACCATTAAGAACCTTTTGCACCCTGCCCTTTAACTGACAACTATGGTGCTCAAATTACCTGGTTTGGCCCTTTTGCCCAATCTTCTTCCTAATCTCATGTCGTCTCGATCCTCAGATTCATCATCAGCGCTCCCGCCATCGTCCAACTCATCATCATTATCCTCTTCATCTTCCACATCATTTTGGAGGAAATCAAAGTTTGCGAGTACTGCAGCTTCTGTTTCAACATCATTGTCCAGTGGAGAAACTCTGGAGCCAACAACTGGCCGTGCTGGTACCCTGTTGAAATTGTTTTTACGAGAACAACATTTTGTACACTGAAAACAAAAAGGTCTGGATGTGACGGAAAGTAGAGGAGTTCATCACAAGAAAGCTCATCTCTAGTTTCTGTAGCATAAAGCAACTTGGAGTACTTCCTCCTGGACAAGATGGTGAGACCGTCAAAAACTTTTTTCATTAGTGGCTGCATTTCTGAATAGGGGTCTGACAATGTGAAAAATGGCCAAGGACTGCAAGTGACACCCACAACACAAGATAACTATAAGGGATCGAGTGAGATCATAGCAAGGATTAACCAAAGTAGTCACTTAGGCGAGATGCTAAATTATGACTGCAATTCAACTGTGTAAGCAAAATAAAAGGTCTCAAATCGCTCAATGACACTTGCATCAAGGAATATAGTTCTAACCTTTGAAGCCCTCGATAAAAATTCTTAAGTGTCAACATTCAGTGAAAAGCTATTGAGTAGTAGTACTCTCCTGTGGTGCTCAGTTTATTATTTTGATGGTTCTAACTTTTGAGCCTGTGGTTGAAATCTTCAAGTGTGATCATTCAAGTGACAGCTACTGAGCAGTTCTTTCCTGTGGTACTGTTTATCACTATGATGGTTCTAGCTTTCCGAGACTGTGGTTGAAATCCTAAAGTGTGAACATTGAATTGACAGCTATTGAGCAGTTGACTCCTGTGGTACTATTTATTATTATGATGGTTTTAACTCTTGAGTCTGTGGAAAACACTAGTAGGTGTGACAACTTAGATACAAACTCCTTCCTATGACACTGTTAATTTTCCAATTTATCGTAGTGCAAATTTCACAAAGAGTTGTAAAAACGTGTACCTTAGGCATCAAATGAAAACCTGCTCACCTTTTTCCAGGTGGTATGGAGAGGATACCATCAGCTTCTTCTTCAGACAACTTTCTACTAGCAGCTGAGTCATTTCTTTTGGGTGACCGCACATGCTCTTGAATGACAGCAAACTCCTCTCCACGACCTTTACCTGGATATCCATTTGGCTGAGGGTGATCTGGTGCAGAATCTGCTACTGAGAGGCCGAGAATAGATCTTACTCGTGAGGACCGTACATCCAGAATAGTGTCTGTGTATCCAACCTCTTGAAGGTACCTAAGCATAAATTTGAAAATTAACTTGTTAACCATTATTTGAAACCAAAGATCAAATTTAAATAGGAAGTTCTGGGCCTGGCCACTCACAGCTCAGCTGTCAATCAACCTCAGTAAAGCGCACAACTCTGACACTTGTCAATCCGGGAAACAACATTGACATTGATGTGTAATAAGAGAGTCACTAGCATAAAGAAAACAGAATACTTATTTGGTTTACTAGAGGTTTTCCTTCATCACCGACAAAACAAGTACAAGAAACTTCAAGCAAGCTAAAAAAGCTGAACTAAACTTAAGGTATCAGCCACGGAAAAAAGTGTCATTTTTTGATTTATGAGATTTGTACATGCTCAGATAAATTTCTTCAAGGACTTTCTTTAAAGTGCTACTATGATCAAAAAATCACTTTTATTTTTTCTTCGGATTTCGAAACTATGTTTATTAAACACTCTGCAAGCGAAATTATAAGCCTTAATTTTGAGAAGAAGACCGTTAATTTAAACTGCAATTTTCCGTTTTAATGGTCCGCCATTATTACACCAGAAAGGATACAATGACATCATTCACACACGAGTTTTAGAATGCAGTGTGTGTGAAAGTGCCTTATTTAGTATGCAGCACGGGAGTTTTGAGCTTTCACACTCTCAAACCCGTGTTTTGCATAATTTGTAAGCCGCGTTCACACACTACATTTTACAGCTCTTGCGCGTATGACGTCATTGTATCCTTTCTGGTGTAATAATGGCGGACCATTAAACCGGAAAATTGCAGTTTAAATTAACGGTCTTCTTCTCAAAATTAAGGCTTATAATTTCGCTTGGGGAGTGTTTAATAAACATAGTTTTGAAATCCGAAGAAAAAATAAAAGTGATTTTTTGATCATTGTAGCACTTTAAAACAAAAAATTAGAAGAAAATAATGGCTCAGTGGAGAGTTATTAGGAGTAAAAGGTTTTTCCTTGTTAATTATGATAATTAATCGTGAAAGTTCTGTCACACCTGATTAACTTGATCACACGAAATTGAAAGCGCGTGCTGGTTGCACTCACATTTTAAGTGATTCTTGCTAAGTGGTTTATATTAGATTTTTTATGAAGTAATGAGAGTTTTCTTTCACCTTTTGCATTATTAAAAAAACGGAATTGTTTCTGTTTTCGTCCTCCAAACCAAGACCATAGGAAAAGAAAGCCCTTGACAAAGAATAGGCAGTGAAATTTGGTAGAGAGTGATCAGGGTTGAGTTTTGGCATCTTTATCAACCTGGTCAGCACTTCAGGAAATATTCATAACAAATTTTAAGTGTTACATGAAATATGGATTGAAATGAGGAAAACATTTCGAAAATGACAAATGTTTTCTCACGTCTAAGAGCGGTGAGTTGAAAGCAAAAAAATTAATTTCTGCCGCTCGCTGCATACATTGTAAGATTACTCCTGTTACATGTTACCTGTCAAAGTTCTATTGTTTAAGAAAGCTGATCACTCTCTGGTATCAATCAAAGTAGAACTCACTGGACATTTAGGTGTCATAACCTCATTACTGGCAGGATGCTGCAGAAAATACATTTTCCCTTTTTTCTCGAAAGCCAAATTTTGCCGAGTTGTATGTACGTTTTAAACTACAAGTCGGCAGCTGTTCGACCAATTTGGCTGACAATTGGCCAGATTGTTGCCACATAGGTTTTCTACAAAAGCATGTCTGTGAATTTTAATCCCTCTTTTTGTTTTAAAGCTAGACCTTTTTTCCACGCCAAGTGCTAATTTAGTTGTCTTCTCTGACTTTATCTGCCAATAAAAGAAGAACAAACGCACTTGCCAAAAATCTGAGACACGATTTTTTAGCCATAGGTGTCAAGAAGAGAATGCAGTATTAATCGTTTTGTTTTCTTTATTTCTGGAGGGAGTGAAACCTAATCTATGAAGACATGTATGTGTGAAAAAGCCTTCCTATTTTCCGAACATGTTAAACTTCTGCCTCTTTTTCAATGCAAAGTCATTTTCTGGAATTATTAAGCTTCCAAAAAATGTATAGTTTATAGGGTTTTTCATAAAACACAACAAAAACTAGAGAGATCGCGCACAAACGGACCCGAAGGGTGGCTGACACCTTGAAACAGGTAAAGATTTGTTTTCAAAGCCTGTATGGTAATTACAAATCAAGTGCAAGAAAAATTACAAAGCTAAAATACATGCATTTGCTAGCTGGCAACTAATGTGAAAAACAATAACAGTAATCAAGCATTTTGCTTAGTGCAAATACACCCACCTCTCATCCGGCCACGAGCCATGAGAAGTGCCTGTATTTGCAGGCTAGCATTTGTTACAAGATGGCGGTAATTTCAAACTGCCATCAATTCACTGAGGAAACTTAGCATTTTACACCCACATTTCTTGTCCAATAATTTGGGATGTCTCATCAGCAACAGAAGACACAATACATCTAAACGTGGTAGAATTATCGCTATTTAGCCTTGTTGTAGCTCATATATATCCTTAAAGTTCTAACCACCTTCGACGGAGTGCTAATTCGGAGCACAACTGAGGCGTGAAATGGGGGAGGAGCTTGTCCTTTTAAACCAGAACTTCCTGTTTTAAGTCAATGGACCTGTTCATAGCTGTCTTCAGTGCGCTGCAAGTTTCTGTTTCGTTTGAGTTTGCTTCTAGAATTTCAGAATTTGTGGCCCAGTGGAGAGCACTCCTGCACTCAAGAGTTGTTTAGTTATAGAATATCACTGAAACCAGCCGAATGGCCGAACAAAGACTACACTTACTGACGCAAAAGTTGTCGACCCTGTCGCCAGTTGACTCCTGGTTTTGAGTTATTTGTAGTGTTGTCATTGTGAGGTTCCTGGTTAACAGTTTCTTCTTCTTTGTTTGCTTTCTCTGGTGATATATCTGTGCCATATTTTAATCTATGATATTTGGCTCTGCAGAAACAATGAACAATCACAATGCTTCACAGACGTATTACAAGATAATCACATCTCTTTTATCTAAGGACGCTCGCGGTCATTGTTTGTGCGCATCCTTACTGTGCATGTAATTCACGTCACAATGTCATGCCACGTCATGCATCAAGCGCGCGCTCTGAGTAAGAAATACAGACAGATACAGTGGTGGTGGGTATTTTTGTATCTATAAACATGCTTAACTCTCTTAAATGCATGGTGACCCCATTCTTTTTTTCAATAAATGACACCCTTTACTGGGTCTCTGCATTTTGTCCAAAAACAAAAAATTCTGAACGTGACAAGTTTTAATTTTATTGTTATTTCTACTCAAGTACATTTGAATTTTTCTACAAATGCAGGTGCATGTGACTTTCAATTATCCTTCGGTGAGGCTAATTTTACCTGAAGAATAGATATTACACTTGCAAAAATGTACTAAATAGGCCTATTTGCAATGAAATGAATAAATAAGCATTGTCTAGAGTCCTTCACCCAACTTATTTTAATCCTTGTAGCAAGAAAGCTGATTTTGCCTTGTATAACCAAAACTTCTAAAAACACAGCACTTCCAACATTTCCATTTGCTTTATTTCCGAAACGAGCACAGTGACCCCCAATTTTTTTGCTTTTCTGACATGAGTTGGTCATTTTCTAAGGACAGCAAAAGTTTGGAAAAAATCTGAATTTGGGAACAATTGGGTGCGAACGTCCTTAATAATTACCCACTACTCAGAGAAAACTAAAGCTCTAGCTTGCCCTTTGGGCTAGGAGCCCTTGTGCTCTATTTTTACTGAGCACTTTCTTGAATTGCCAGCTCCATTATTATTATTATTATAGCAGAATTCACGTCTGTATGCTAAAAGTTAAACTAGCTACACAGGGCGCGTAGCGTAACCTGTGAGCCTTGGAGTAAAAAAAATATATATATATATCTATATATAGTCCATCAAAAACATCATTTGTCTAGATCTTTTCTCCAGAAAAAAGCATATAAAACCACAAAAATACTGGAAATAAGACTTGCCGATATTTCGTCTTTATTAGTAAAAGACTTCGTCAGGGCAACTGATCAAGCGGCTAGAGCCGTTACAATATATACGCTTATAGGTAACGTAAGACGCTCAACAGTAAAAATACGCGAGCACATGTGGGCGGTTACAACCGTTACAATATTCGCACAAAATAAAATAAACGTCAAAAGCTAAATAGCTAAGGCACGCGCGCTCGCAAGCGCGCGCCCTTCTGTACAACTAAATATACAGCAAATAAAAATACAATAATTTAAAGCATAGGGATAAAAACTCAATACAATTAAAATTTTAGGTTCAACAACCATAAATCTAGGCTCAATAGTCACGTTAAACTTACTGCTGAGAATAGGGTTAAGGATGACATCATATACAAGCACTTTAATCAGCCAGATCATAGGGGTCTTAAGGATGTAAGAATTCAATTAGTTGACAAGGGTTCGAATGAAAGATCGCTTAGGGAAAGGGAGGCCCAGTGGGCTTATCGTCTGAGGACAATTTACCCTTCGGGGCTTAACAGCGATGACTTTTTCTGCAGTAGAAATCCTAGGAGGGATCTGTTTTAAAATTTTAATTGTATTGAGTTTTTATCCCTATGCTTTAAATTATTGTATTTTTATTTGCTGTATATTTAGTTGTACAGAAGGGCGCGCGCTTGCGAGCGCGCGTGCCTTAGCTATTTAGCTTTTGACGTTTATTTTATTTTGTGCGAATATTGTAACGGTTGTAACCGCCCACATGTGCTCGCGTATTTTTACTGTTGAGCGTCTTACGTTACCTATAAGCGTATATATTGTAACGGCTCTAGCCGCTTGATCAGTTGCCCTGACGAAGTCTTTTACTAATAAAGACGAAATATCGGCAAGTCTTATTTCCAGTATTTTTGTGGTTTTTTATATATATATATATATATATATATATATATTATATATATAACAATAATAATGTTTGTAACTAAGAGGTACTTATGAAATAAAGAAAGTATACTAAAATCTAGAATCTAAAATCTAAAATCTCAACCATCCATAAACTACATAAGATGACAGAGTTCTCTAGATTTGTCTATCCCTTGATGATGTTGTGCTGTTGCACCTCGTAACCTGGGAACTGCTGTTTCAATTCCCAGCGCAGGGGGGCCATACTTGTGGGTCTTCTCCTCGCTCTTCTCCTCTCTGTTGTTGACCCATGGACAGTTCATCTCTAGTGTGGTGACTTGCTTGCTCTTGTGATTGATGATGTGGGCATCCACTCTGTTGGATCTCATCTCTTGATGTTCTGCAAACATTGGCACATCCCAGTATGCCTGGACATCATCCGACTCGTATACAGGCTTGGGCTTGACCGGCGAGTACCAAGGTGGTAACTCATCTATGAGTCCCAGGTCATGCAGCATCTCGTAAAACAGTACCTTCAATGCTGAGTCGTGTCGGGAGAGGGGTACTTGTTTTGTGCCAGCGCACTGCACCCGGACAAGATGTGCGCAACGTTCTCTAGAGCCTTGCCGCACAACCTGCACATCGCCTCGCCCTCCGGACCCGTATGGGTCTTCTGGCTCGCATATACCCGCGTAGGTTAGAGTTGCTCGTATAATTCAAAAATGCCAGCAATTGTGTATGTTGGGCAGGTCTTCCACTCTGTCAGCCACCAGAAGCATCCCTCAGCACTTAACTTCTCATCCTGTAACCTGGATGTAACTAGACTTCCTTGCCATCGCTGGTTTCTCACTTCTTCCTCTACCTTCTCGCCTTGACACTTCCACACTTCTGCCTAAACCAGATGCGGGTGTTCAAGATCAAGCTCAAGACCAAGCTCCTCCGCGAACCTAAACGCCTCTTTAACCATGGACCTCCGTCCCATCTCCTCCGCTCGCTCTTCAAACTCCCGCACCATTTTCATGGCCAGGTCTTCATTACAGTAGAGTCTAACTGCACCCTTGACCTTCGTGGCTTTATATTCCATCTCAACCAAACATAGGCCTCTGCCCCCCTTGTTTCTAGGTAGATATAAAAGCGCATTCGAACCACAGGGGTGCCTTCCTTCATTCTCCACAATAATCTTTCGATCTTCCCTGTCGATCTGCTGCAGATCCGTTATCGGCCACTGTTGCGTCCACATAAGGTAACCCAGCACCGGCAAGGCAAACTGGTTTGACGTGATCACACGATTGTGGCCCGACAGAGGACTTGTCCTAATAATAGACATCCGTTGGAGGTACCCCATGGCTGCACACTCTAAGACCAGTTTATCCTCCTGCATCACACTTTCGAGCACTATTATTATTATTATTATTATTAGTATTAATATTATTATTATTATTTAATTAGTTATTAGCGATGTTATTTTGCAGATAGCCTGCTCACTAGCCTGTGTGCAGACGTCTCTTATTTCCTTCCACCCACAGAAAAGGGACGTCTGTGAAACGTCCCTTTTCCACGGGTGGAAGGAAATAGGAGACGTCTGCACGCAGGCTACCTGCCCACCTGGCAAGTCAGGTCAAACAGAATTACTGGTGAAAGATACACAGCAATCAACAAACTGAAAGATTACCTTTCCTGTTTGAGAGCATACTCCAGCATCTTAATTCTTCTAATTAAATCATGTTTGAGATTCTCCTGTCCTTTTCTTTCTCCTTGTAAAAATGCTATACGTGCCTGTAAATTCAAACAGCAGAAGGTTAACATTAAATTCTTAACCTCAAAGTCTGAATTCCTAGCTTTCTTATTGGTTCACCCCACATGGGTCATCAGCAAATAATCCCACTTTTTATTGTGTATTGAAACTGGATGCCATACCAAGTGCCGCACATTCAAATGTTTTCCCCATGGAAGCAAATGTTTCATGGTATGAGAAAAGATATGGGGTGATTATAACCAATTATACTCCATATCCCACATGTGGATGCAGGACCCAAAATTGCGCCTAATACAGGCACCAATGCTCCTAAATTTTCCGCGTTGGCGACCAAATCCTGAAAATTAGTCGCCAAATTGGCAACTACAATTCTTCATCACACCCTGCCTGAAGACCTTGTGAATTTCTGAAGAGGTGTAAATCTAAATCCATGGCAGTGATGGGCATTCAAGCATGCTACAATCAGTGTCACTTTGTTGAAACACTGTCTGTACAATTGTGTCTCCCTCCCTCTCCCACAAGACAATGTTGTAAAATAGTTTCAACCAAATAGATGAAGACAAGCGCTCACAACACCATGCAACATTGAATAGGGGTAGGAGGGGAGGGTGTTTCAACGACTTATGTCACTGGTTGTATATGATTTAAAAGTATCATATATCTTTGAAAATAATAATGAAATTGCGGGATTTTTCTAAACGTCTCTTAAAATCAAGTCATATGTTGAGGCCTATTTTGCCTACGCTATCCCTAGAGATATCTTCACTGAACATGCTCTAATTCCCTCTTTGAATGGTAGGCCCGTTAAAAAGTATTCCGCAGTTAAAATGCGTCGACAACAATAATTTTAGCTTCCCGTAACGCGTTACATCACATGTGCTTCCAGAGCAGTTTTTTTCGGCGAAAAAGCGCATTTGAGCAAAACAAACTTAAATACCCACAAGAAGGACAGTTTTCTGAAGGAACTGTAGTGCTATATGAAACAAGCTAGGTATGTGGTTTCCTTTACAATGGTTTTTAATTTACATCGGGTTACCATTGTAACCCGTGGACTTGCTAAAAAAGTTATCTGGTTACATCTATTATCAAATTTCGACGGGTTACATTGGTAACCCGTAAACACGCGCCGCAAATGTCCTCAGCTCTTTGATTATTATATTCAGATCGTAATAGAAATAAATCGGTTTGTTTATTTTATGTGAGACTGTTGTAAAAAAGGCACTGCGCTGTTGTGAAAAAAGCGTTAGGAATAATTTGAGATGGATTTTAGTGTCTATTGGTGTTTATATATGGCGCCTCCATTTAGTCCGGAACTTTACAAGCCGTCTAAAGCCGGTGATACTGTTTGACTTAGGCGCTGTGCATATCTTATTTTAGAATTTTCTAACTCTTCTTTTCTTGCCAGTTCGCATCACATCAAATAACAAGCGTTTTCTACTGGCTCAAGGCTTGGTCGTCTAGCAAAATGATTTAACACAGCTGTAGGGGATGATTTCGGTGTCCTCTCTTACACCGGTACGTTTTGGTCTGTGGCCAATCCCGGTTTTCTGTGTTTTAGCCGTAACGAAAGGTTTGGCTTCTCCTCTCTCCATTTTGAATAACTTAAGAGCCGTCTGAAACACCAAGCACCTTTTCCCAACCATATATACTTATCAATTTTCAAGAAGTAAGTTTGGGTGTAAAGACCTGTATGCCGTGACACGTAATTCAAGTCTTTTCCGTTCGATACAATCAGTGTCACTTTGTTGAAACACTGTCTGTACAATTGTGTCTCCCTCCCTCTCCCACAAGACAATGTTGTAAAATAGTTTCAACCAAATAGATGAAGACAAGCGCTCACAACACCATGCAACATTGAATAGGGGTAGGAGGGGAGGGTGTTTCAACGACTTATGTCACTGGTTGTAGTTTCAGAAAATCGGCGCTTGCTCCACGAAGGAAATCTGTCGCTAGATGCCATCTTGGATTTCAAGTAGTTACGTTGTATATGGTGCCTTCTAGTGTCCCTTCTCCATATATGGAAAAGCAAAAGCACAATGAGTTACAATGGCCGTAATTTATCACAACGGTGAAGAAAGCATTAAGAAATATAAGGGAAAAGTGCCCATGCATTTTGTGGGAGGGCAATTTTGGAAAACTATCACAAGAGAAGTCGATTTTTAGGAGCATTTTTTTCGCAACTTGAAAGGAAAGGTCTTTACGATTCTTCGACTTATACTTGATGAAAATGAAACAGAATCTTGAACCATACATTCACTTTACTTTGACGCGGATGCTTTGAGAGGATATACACTATACGAGGGGGCAAGAGTACTGCAGCGTTTTTGCAGCTGTTTGTGAACCGTTTGAATGAACTAAAGCTGGCTATTTTGGTAGAATCTTTCTTGATAAAATTCATTTTGTTTGTGTATTTTGGACGTTTGTAATGCACCGCATCATTTAGGATAAAAACTCATGATTCTGGAGGGTCTAACTCTTCAAAATCACACAATAAAACCTTTTTTTTTAAACTGGCGACTAACTTTTTGGTACTGGCGACTACTTTGAAATATTTAGGAGCCAAGTGGCTCCTTGAAAAAAAAGTTAATTTCGTGCCCTGGGATGTAGGGTACTACAATAACTTTACATGCTGCACCCCCCCCCCCCAAAAACAAAGTCCAGCTTTTGTTGAGTTGTACTCACTGGGGGGCAATTTTTTTGTTAGGTGCCTACGCGTTGTTTATTTATAGGTATATGCTTGGTAGCTGACTTGTCTACAGCTAAGTGAGCACAAAGGAAGTTGTCTGATATCAAAAAACTGCACTCATGGCATGACTGGACAGGGCATGTGGTGAGTTCTGCTTACATGGCAGTGGTACAATATGGATCTGCACATATTATGCTACATTTCTACTGTACCTGTCACTAAACTTGTACAATTTGGTCTAATATTTATATTACAATACAGCAAAGTGTTTACACAGTGCCAGTCTTATTTGAGACCAGTAAAAATGCAGAACAGCATCTACTTCCTTTAGGTCTAAACATGTGCATGGATACGTGTATATATGCTGTCATAAATTAGCCCCAACAATGGGGTTGTGCTACTCAAGGAATTTGTCCACTGACAGTCTCAGAGGAATCGGAAATCGAGGATGACTATTCACGATTAATTGATCACCGACTTTATTATCATGACTAATCATTCTTTATATTTGCAGGTGGCTCAATATTTGGTTTACAGTCAAGATACAAATTTTTAACATCTTAAATTGTGTTTTTGTTTTGTGTAATTACAAAAAGTGCTGTTGGATATATTAATACACAAGCTTAAATATTTCTAAAACTAGAAATAAATTCTACTACTTTACTGCAATGTGTCAAAAGAGTAAGTGATTCAGTGGAGGGTGATACAGATGAAAGCAACAGGTATTCAAGTTATCTGTTGATCAATGATTCCAGAATGTCTGATCATAAACTAAACCACTGGTCACATTAAATTATTCATTTATACATTTAAAATAACTCTTCTACACAATTAAAGCTAGCTCAGGCATTGTAATAACTCTACTGATCAACACTCCCTTGCACTGCATAATGTTTAGTACATTTATTTGTAACCAAGACTTAAACTGCAAGAAGCAAGCTCACAAAGTGTTAAAATATTTCTCAGACACAACACGCAGACAATTTATATTCACAACATTATAATTTGGTTGTTTCAAGACTAAATTTTCTAACAATGCACATTAAAAAAATCAGTAAACAGAGAACAAGTAAACCTTTCATCAAGCTGTCACAACAGATTGAAATAATGTAATCGAATTTTGTTTTAGAGAAATAAGATTATCGTAAACTCGTACCGAACAGCTTATGCTAAAATTGCATGTGAAATTGTCCAAATCAACTTGCAATAAAACCATTCCAAAACATGTGTGAATATCCAGAGAATAAATAAGACTATAATATTTGTAGCTTGCTGTAGATTAACGCACAAAATCGCTTTCAAAGAGACTCAACTTCTCAACTACAGCTCGTTCAAAAAGGAAAACATCTTTTTATTAGTGTTTTCAGTCAGGAAAATTCAATTAGGGAAAGAACACGCCATTCAAGGTCGAAGCTAAGATCAGAATTTCAAACTAAAAACACAGTTTTATGCTTTCGGTTCTTTCTTGAAAACATTTCATCAAAACAAAGAAATTCAATAAAGACATCCTCACACGCCGTTTAGCTTGAAAAACGGTTAAGTACCAATATCTTAGATTTCGGCGTCGAGATCGATCAGACATAGTTGAAAAAGCCTGACATGGCCCGCGGAGGAGAATACAAACGAAAGCTAATTTCTAAACCTGCAACGCTAAAATACAAAGCTTTTCGTCCGTGAGTGAAAACCCTCTAAATCGAATTCTGCGGCAACTAGGAAAGATACCACTTCGGAAGTAACCTTACATTGCATCAAAACATTGCATAGATAAGATGAACTTCGCAAGCTACGTAAGGTCATTTACGAGGATAAAACGAAGCTTTCAAAATATTTATGACTGTAAAAAATGCCAAGAAGATATAGTAAACAGGAAATCCAGAAATAACTATATGGATGAAGGACATATTTTAAATACACAGACTTTCAGAAAGGTTGTGAGTAAGACATCTCACCTGCAATTCGGCTTTTTCGACATCCCAATGAGCGCGGTCCATTTCGAATCTGGCCCATTCATGTTGAATAAAGTGTAAAATGCCTGGAATCGTGTACTTCGTCCCTGAACTATTCTCTTGATTTTGTGAAGAGACAGGAACTTTTCCACCATTGTCGCTTTCCATGTCAACCTTAATCGGACAACTCTCTACTCCATGCAAGCCGCCATTACAATTTAGCACGCGACGATCGATCGCTGCAAGTGAAACACCGAACGCGCCAAGAAACCGTTATTTGATCTTGCAGGACCTTCCAACGGAAGCGATGGGGGTTCTTTAGTAATGGCCGCCGTTGAATATCGCTTCTGTTTTGTAATGGAGCGAAAGTAAAGCCTTATACTGTCCCAACAAAACCGCTATCTTGATGATAATCCCCTCTCAAAAATGGAAGACATTGAGATTGCTTTTAATCGAGATCACATGACATCTTCTCTCTACTATCGCCCTATCAAATTCCTGCACACCGAATTCCGAACATTACCGAGAGATACCGAAGATAGGCCGAAGGTTAAAACCGCGCCCGCGCGCCCTCTACTTTTCTGTAGCAAGTTAAAAAATCGACTTATGAAAGGAATAAAGAACTTTATGCCTTTTCTAATGCTTTTCCCAGTATGAAAATTAGCAGAGGGATGCATATGTAAATTAATTTTACAAGTGCAGCTTTTCAAATTTTGTAAATTGGTGTGAACTTTATTTTGCGGTTTACTAGGAGAATAGATTACTTCATGTTGGTTGTCACAAGGTATGCTATTACCAGGTCCCTCCGAGTTCCTATAGTCCTCCGGCAGTAGGTATGGCCTGGTAAGTTTCATTATAAACAGAAAATTCATTGAATATAACTGGGAGTGTTACGATTCCTTTTCATGGTAAGTAACCGCTTTATTAGCATTCGTGGTATGGAGCACTGCATTAAGAAGACTTATAAAGTGGAACTTTTCCTTTCAGAAGTGTTGTATACGTATTATCCCATGTATTATGCAGTTGGCTGATGTGGGGTCTTTTATACTAATTAATAGTTAAACAAATTTGGTAGCTACAACACTGCAATCGCTGCTGCAATTACAAATATTTCAGGACGTACAGATCACTGCTTGGCATATAATTAACTGTTTAATAGAAAACCCTAAATTGGACACAGCCCTAAGAAAGACGTAATTAACTTGATAATATTGATTTATGACTTTTTTGCTTATCTCCTTTTTATGTTATTTCACCAGCATGAAATTTACCAGGTCAGGGATTCCTATTCCTCTGGACTACTCTGGAAGGGAGATGTGTTTGCTGTTTATGAAATATGGCAGATGTCGCTTCAAGAACAAATGTAAAAAGTCTCACTGGACCCCTCCTTTACCAGGTGTGTGGATAACCCATCATGCCCTTTGATCATTTTTGCTTGTTGGGAGAGGAGAGGGTGCTGTAGTGATGGGTGAATGTAATAACTTACACCACTTATGCATAGACATCATTGTGCACTATTTAGTATGCATGTTTGCATAACCATTTTTTGGTATAAGTAAAATGTCCCAGGGAGAGAGACAATAAGAGACAAAATTTCTTTTCTAGCTCCCCTATGATTGATCCAATGGGTTGTCTAATTCAAAAACACTTTAGACACAACCATTTGTAGGTACATCCAACACCCATTTTGTAAGGAGGGCAATCAAAAATGGTTAATAATAAGCATGCTGAGGGGGTTCCACAATCAGAAAAATCCTTATTTAGGTATGTAATGTTTCTTTCAGATGAAAAATACCCCAGTCCTCCACCCTTGCCACCGTCTCCCTCCCCCTCATTTTCTATCAGTGACACATCAACTGCAAGACAGCTTTTCATTAGAGACATCTCCTTGGAAGGTGAACAAAGTCAGAATTTGCCTGCTTTTGAAGAAAATTCTACTCAGTACAAACCTGCTACTTATTTACAAGTAGGCATCCATGATCGGACACCAAGGGATTGTGGATGGACAAATTCACAAATTTATGTCCATGGTATTCATCAGACATTAAACCAAGAGAGACAGGAGTTTAGTCATCTAACCAGACACAGAGAAGTGACACAGCATTTAATGCATCACCCTCAAACAGGAGGCATTCAATATAGAAATGGTCCAGCATTAACTGCAAACAATGTAACAAGGTTGCCAGCAAGTACAAGTGTTGTCCATATGAAGGCAGATGTTGCTTTAAACACAGAGAATGAAATTCAAGGTTTGGGGAGCATGGATGCTAAATCTACTGACATCAATTCAAATGTGACAGTACAAAGGACAGACACAGCAATGGATAGAATATTGCAGGTTATCTGTAAGAGGACGTGCAGATTTGATTTTGTGTATCATCCAGATAGACAAGCTAAAGGTTGGTATGTTAAGGTTAAATAATAATCCTTTGTATGAGCTAGGTGACCCATTAGGTTTCCAAAAGTGACTAGAAGTAATTCTACTTCCCAGTTGACGTGATGCTCATTAGCCAACTGTAAGGATACCATGGTACCCCCTCACCCCACCCTTTACTGTGGGGCCTTTACTGGTACCCATTTTTGTACCCATCTGGTATATGAGGTATTGTGTCTTGCTGTGATGGACACACTCTCAGGACAGAGACCAGGCTACAAATCAAGTCCAGCAAGCATGCCAGTCCATCATGCTAAGTCCCATCCAATATGCCACAGTCTCATCATGCATGATCAATGGACACATAATTTGAGCACTGCGACCTCTTCTTACAAGTCATATTAATAATGATAATAACAATAATAATAATAATAATAATAATAATAATAATAATTAAACTCATCACCAATAGATGAGTGTGGGGATGGTGCCTGAGTCTATGTGGAAGCCGCCAGCAAGCGCGAAAGGTAACCATGACAATCCTGTGAGCAGCAACCACCAGGCACCGTCACACTGAGAGAAACTCAGAAAGGCAACACTAAATACTTACTGATACATACCGATGGGAAAGGGAGGGTGGGAATGAAAAGGCGAATCGGCAGACCTGCTCAAAGGGCAACGCAAGTAAAATGGCTTGACCTCCACGGGAGAGCTGTAAAATAACTGAAGCCCCTGATAAAACCCTGAGACCGCCCCAAGTTCAGGAGAGCAACCGCTGGAATATTGTCTCGAGTTTAACCTTTCCTAAATTTCAGTTAGCCTCATTTAAACTTATCACCAATAGATGAGTGTGGGGATGGTGCCTGAGTCTATGTGGAAGCCGCCAGCAAGCGCGAAAGGTAACCATGACAACCCTGTGAGCAGCAACCACCCAGATATGACTCCGAGGTGCTTGGAGAACAACGGGCCCGCTCACAGGAGTGTCGAAGGGACCGGGTTCCACCAGAGTATTCCAGCACCAACCCCACAAAACTAAATTAACAAAAAGGACTTGCTCACCAATTGAGATGACTAAAAAGCCCTACCGCTGGAGAATACCAATTCACTCCTACAACATGAGCCACACGCAGACCAGCTATAGGGAAGATGAGACATCCGGTGCTGAACGGACAACTAGCACATCCGTGACACTGCCAGAGAAGAGGACCAACGTCCGAGAGCAGTTTTGGTCTGTTTTTACCTGAAGGCAGTCAAAGCCAAGATGACATTGACTAAGCGCGTTTAAGGGGGCCCCCCACCACTGCCGCGGGACGGGGCAGACCTAGGCTAGGCGAGCCCGGAGGCAATGAATCGCGGACGTGAAAATAGGAAGGCACCTGTTGCAGCTGCGGAACAGGCCTGGCTATTCTGGCCCTTGCTGGAAAGTCTCTCACAGCTGAGCCCCGAGAATGCCGCGCGTCGGGAGCTAAGCCAGTTGGCTGGAAAGCCTCGCGAGTGTTTCAGATGGCGTCCGGATGTACAGTTGATAGGCGTTGCTGGACCAGCAGCCTAAAGCCTGGATGAGGTGATCAGGTATCCCATTGCGGGCTGCTACCGTCGCCGCCCCAATACGAAAGCTATGGCTCGAGAAAGTTCCCGGGACACCTGCGGCAGATAAAATCCTACGCAGCCAATCAGTAAGAGATGCTCGAGACAGTGGTCGGCCATCTTGGTACAGAAAGAGCGGGGGGCCTTCCTTATCCCCCCTATCGTTCAGATACGTCATGAGGGAGTGAATAGCACACAGCGGAAAATTGCCTTTGCCGATGTGAATAAAACAACCCTTACAAAAAGGGTCAGTCTTCGATGCCTTAAGGTGAAGGCGTAGACACGACGGAGATTCATAGGAGTCAATGGCGATATCAGCCAGACTCAAATGCGACTCTTTGGAGAAGCTGGCCAGGTTAGGGACCGTAAATTCTGAGGAACGAAGGAACCCAAAGTATGCTAAATTGTATGCTGCCCAAAACATGCAGTGGTCGGGGATGTTCATGTCCAACACCTTGAAAATAATTAAAAGCGTATGATCGGTGACGGGGTGACCGACCGATTTTGCATCACCCCTGGAACGCTTAACACCATGAAGCACTCTCTGCAGCCTAAAGCAGTCAACTAGAGGCTCTGGGAGGCCCCGTTCGATGTGAAGCGCGCAGACAGCTGACAAGTAGACTTTTATCGTAGAGTGCTGAACTGACTGAGCCAAGTGAGTCACAAACAGGCAAAGCGTCCATTCATCAGCTGGACAGGGCGAGCCATCCGGCCCCAATTTTCCAAGGTGTGTGCAGAATTCAATAAACCTCTTCTGACCAGACGAATAAGTACTACGAGTAGTGGGAGCCAAGCCCTCCCTTTGCAACTGCTGGCACTCTGCCTCAAGAGTGGGCTGATCAAGTCCTGCCACAACTGAATGGGAACTGTCACAGGGTCTGGTTGAGCTTCTGGGGCGAGGTGCCTGAATTCCTGCCAATGGAAGCGAGATAACGCATCAGCGATTGTATTGTGAGTACCAGATACGTGCTGCACCGTAAACGTAAAGTTGAAACGAGCCGCGACCAAAAGCAGCTTACGCAAGAGAAACATTAGATCTACCGTTCTGGAAGTTCTAGTCACCAAAATGTGCACGACTGCCTCGTTATCAGAACGGAACAAGATGTGCTGACGGGACCACTGCGGACCCCAGATGAACGCGGTGATCACTATGGGGAACAATTCTTTATAGGTGATGGAACACCCAGCCTGGCACGGGGCCCACGCACCACTAACCATTCGCTCCTGAAATAGGCTCCAAACCCGAGGCCGGAGCCTGCAGCGTCCGAAGTGACCTCCACATCAGAAGAAGCTGCCATACCTGGAAAGAGCCAAAAGCTCACGCCATGCCATGAAGAAAGGAATTCGTCCCACCATTGAAGGTCCAGATGAAATTCGGAGTTCAGACGGATGGGGTGATCCCGGCGCTGAAAACAGCTTAGGAGGTTGATCATACGCCGAAGGAAGGTGCAGCCGGGCCAAACTACTTTGGCAGCGTGGTGGAGATGGCCAATAAGCGATTCCAGCGCCACCAAGTTATTAGCTCCCTTACAGCAGCCAATTTATCCTCTGGAAGCCGGGCAGACTGTTCTAAGGAATCCAGTTCGATCCCCAGCACGACGAGGCAGGTGGCAGGGCCCACACATTTGCCCGGGTGAAGAGGAAGGCCTAACTTCCGGCAGACTGACTGAGCAGTTAGCAGATTATGAGAGCATTGAGTGGAATTAGGAGGCCTGGCGGTGATGAAGTCATCTAGGTAGTGCAGAAGATCAGACAGATGATGTCTATTCAAGAGAATCCATTCCACCATCTCTGCCACTGAATTGAAAATAAATGGCGCCGATCGGAGACCAAAAGGGAAGGGCTAGGTCGACGAAATACTTCCCTCACCACTTCATACCTAAAAGGAAGTGGTCGTCCGGATGTACTGCAATATTATGATAGGCTGCCTCAACATCAAATTTGGCCATTAAGGCGCCTGGCCCATACTGGGAGACCATGCGAATAATCTGATCCACCTTTATGTAGTGCATGGAAAATTCTTCCGCGTTGATGCCATCATTCACGCTGGCGCCACGGGGGGAGGACAAATCAATGATAAGATGCCACTTACCAGGCTGGCCTTTTTTTGGTATAACCCCAAAGCTGCTGACATGCAGATTAGGCAATGGGGGGGAAGCAAAGGGGCCCACCACCCGATGGAGAGCGATCTCATTAGCCAGATAGTCATCAATCACCAACGCGTGTTGCCAGGCAGAGGGTTTATTCTGCTTGGCAGACTTCAGCCGACGAGTAGGGTAAAACCCCAGCCGAAAACCATTACTTAGGCCATCAAGGAATAAGATGCAGCAGTTTGGTCAGGGTGCCCGGCCAATTCCCTTGAAAATTCTGCCACGCTGAGGGGACTGACCACTGATACTGGCGGGAAGGGAAGTGGAGCTAGAGGGAAGAAACGAGAGACACATACTCTAAGCAACCCAAATTTTATAAACTAAACACAGAGGTCAGAAAGTAAACAAGGCGGAACGAACTACTAGCGATTCCTGCCAGTTCGTAACAAAATGAACTACGGACACTGTCAAAATCAAACTAGTCCGGAAGCTAAGTGAAATACATGTCAGTCATAGTCCGCCCAGAAACTGGGCAAAAAATTCTAGAAGGAACAAACTATAAATGCAACAATACTCGCTAACTTTGTGGACTGTCACTCAAACTAAACAGATCAGAAAAAAGGGGGGGATTAAGAGCGACGAGACTTGCTAGATGACGAGGAGCCCGCTGCCACGGGGGAAGAGGAGCACCGCTTTCCGTCTTCCCGCTTGTTCCTGGAAGTCGAGCTGTAACATGCAACCGCACAGTGAGATCCGGAACACACAGTGCAGCGATGAGCGTATCTGCAAATGGCCTGAGGGGCAGAGCAGCGGCCCTTATTCCATGACTTGCATTCGACCAGACTGCTGGAAGATCCTGAGGGCTCCCAGTCATACAAGTCAGAAGAAGAGGAGGAACGGGTAGTGGAGCCAGCCGCGTGGAAGTTAAAGAGTTGAGCGTTCATGCATGACCAGTCAGTGAGCCCTGTGGCCACCGCGTGCTCACAAAAGGCCTGATCATGGGAGAGCCACACACCACCACTGAAATGGCGATGCCTCCAGAGGATGAGCAATTGATACTGAAGTAAATCCCTCCACCGATGTGGGAAATGAGAGACCACAATCAAGGAAAAGATCGCGAATGCCTCCAACCACGTGGCAATATCCTCGATGCGATGGCGCGGTTTTTTCGGCTGAGTCGTCAAGACCAAACGGCCATCCAACAAGAGCTGCAGTTCAGGCTGCTTTAGCTGTAAATTTGCTGACAGCAGTTCGTTTAAATCGACGGCCACGATCTGCGCCACCAGCTTAGCGGGGACCGGAGAGAATCCTGGCCTGACAACGAACGGTTGATCAGCCTTGAAACAGCCAAATTATGAGAGGTTGCGAACGTTGGATTGGCCATACTGGGCGCTAGCGACGCGATGGACATGGCCGGGGCGGCAAAAGAAAAAACAAAGGAGGGCAAAATAAAAGAAGAAACTGGCCTACCTGAAGATGAAGGACCCGCCCCCATTTACACTCGTGCTTGCGACTTGTGCCTGCGAAGTTTGTGAAGAAACCACTGGAGCTTGGTTGGCCCGCTTGGCCGCCACGGCCGACTGAGCGGCTTGGTGGATCAATGCCACCAGTTCTGGCGAGAGAAACGAAGCTTGTCCTGCATTTGAAGGATCCACAGGGGCAGCAACAGGCGGCGATATGTGCGACCCAGGCTCGATTGTCGAAACTTCAATTGGAGGATTGAACAGCACCTGCAAACTGTTCTTAGTGGAGCGGGCAGCCATAATTATCAGCACCAAAAGTAGAGTACGACGCGAAAATACTACAAGGAGTCTCAAACAGGCAAATGAAAAGGCGAATCGGCAGACCTGCTCAAAGGGCAACGCGAGTAAAATGGCTTGACCTCCACGGGAGAGCTGTAAAATAACTGAAGCCCCTGATAAAACCCTGAGACCGCCCCAAGTTCAGGAGAGCAACCGCTGGCCCAGGAATATTGTCTCGAGTTTAACCTTGCCTAAATTTCAGTTAGCCTCATTAATAATAATAATAATAATAATAATAATAATGGTTTAATGGTAATTCCACAAAGTGGCTCTTACATCACCATGTCTCAACCTCTTGACCACTATCCCTCACAAGAACATTGGTTGTGGTGTGAATAAATTCTTCTTCCACATATTTCTTGTCAGCACTATATGTTTAGGTTTGATTCATGCACAGTGTAAAATGCTTTATTTTGCAGAAGCTGGCTGGAAATGCAAGAGCAGTATTGATCAAAGTTATAAACAGTATGGAGCCTATTATAATCATGTTACAAAGAAACTTGGATTTCACCATCAGCCATGGAACAAGGTAAAATAAAAAGGGAATAATGTATAAGTCATACTTGTTTTAAACTGGTGACTATACCACTCAACAGTAAATTGTTACATTCTTGTCCATTACACCTTGAGAGTCACGTGATACAACTCTTGTGTAATCAAGTGACATGACAGGACTGTCGGACTCATCTTGTTTCGAGACAGCTCAAAAGACTCCAGAAAGACTCCAGAACAGCAAGAACTGAGTGATGCTGGTGTCAACGGACACCCGACACATTTCTGATCGACTCCAAAGATTGTCTCAACTCTTATATATGAAGATCAGAGATGCAAATCATCTCTCATATCATCGCAAGAGATGAGAGACCTTGGTCTTTTGTAATGTGAGACATGACTCTTCCATCACTACACAAAAAGAACCCAGAGTTTTGACATTTAAAAGTGATAATAACAAAGGACCAGTAAAGCCATTTCTTTAAAGTTGCCAGAGCGTTCCCAAGTCAAAGTAGACCCCAAACAAAACTTGTTGCTGCTGGAACTATCGTTCAACGTCAAGACACTAACTCAACTTACAAGATGTGTAAAAGAAGTAAAGATTTAAACTTGTGGAACAACAACCTTTGGCCACTTCTCAGTGCACTATTACATACTTTAGAAATCAACTTTATTTAACTTCTCAACAATATCTTTGGGGATGATATCATGGGTCGCCAAAACTGGTAATTTTTGTTCATTAAAACAGACTCTGATTTGTGCCCTCATAAGGTGGAGAAAAAGAACTTAAAACTTCTACGGAAAGCACACTGGAACACATGCCAAGAACTCAATGCAAGGCTGGCCCAGCTGCCCCCTGGGTATTCCTTGAAAGTGGATTTCACACGAGTGAACTTCAACAGGCTGCGGCCATATTTTTACCTCCTGGTACATCAGGTAGTATGGCATTTTTGAGTTCAAAAAATACATAATGTTTGTTTTACACTGGGGATCAAATTCAATGGACTTGATTATTCTTGAGAATGAGCAATCATGTTTTCAGCTTACCATATCTTTGTCTGTAAATTTCTTGATAACAGTGTGTAAGAGCTAGCACAAAGTCAAATGACAGCATTAGAGTTAATAAAAGTTTTAAAAAATCTTTGAGAGCACACAAGAAACAAAAAGTGCATAAGAGTTGGCTAGACTGCAGACAGTCGATCCTCATTCTGCTCAGAGATGACAAGACTTCTAACTATTTAAAGAGCACACCAGAATCAATAAATTGAGATAAAGGGAATGAGAGGTGGGGGTCAAACAAGGAATAGAGAGAGTTGAGAAGTGATCATACTGTTTGAGAGTGCATCAATTTAGAACACAAACATACATTTATTTATCTGGGATGAGCTGAGAACTTTTGTAGATGATAAGTGGATTAACATTAACAGTGGATGAGAGTTCTAACGATGGAGTTAGCAGTCAGATGAACAAACTCTTTGTTTGACAAGAGCCTAAATGTGGCTTAATCCCCTGCTTTTTTCAGTGTTTTTTCTATGCAGACCCATCGGACAAGCCATGGAAACCAACCCCATTTTCTTGTTTAGTAGCCGAGACTCTGATAGCATTCTTTACAACTGGGAATATATCACCCTCAGAGGCAGAACAGAGACTGCAGGACTGGGGCGGCAGGCCTGTCAAGGTCAGTACACTGTTAGCTAGCAGTCTTAATATTTGTCTTCAAAGCTGGTAGAGCAAGCAATGCGGAAATAACATTGTGGCAGCAATGAGCGGCAAAGCTGTGAAGCATTTGCACCCTCGTTACTGGTCATGGTTTCACTTATCATTTAACATTCCTCAACCTCGTTGAACATAACTGTTGAGCAGCAAATAAGATACATGTACCCTGGTCCAAAGTTATTCTTATTCTCTTTTTGAACAAAGTTGAGCTGAAAGAAAAACCTCTAGGACCAGGGTACATAAACAAATGTGAACGATGTTCAACCATGTTTCATAATCTCTTTTGTCAACTGATTTGTTTTGATCCCATCAGCACCACTTAAAATAAGTACAGAACAACTCTCTTCTTTCTTTTCTTCCGTCCTCCCTTTCTTGTTTTTGGTCTACTTGTAATGTGGTCCTTTAAATAATTTATGTTGTATTCTATAAATGATTCCAGAATAGAAATAGCCAGAATAGTCCAAAAAGAATGCACCCTTTGGTTGCTTGTCAGTCACACATGTTTGACAGCTGTCCTCAGACCAGTCCCCTTTGTTTGTCAGGTACGACAGTGTATTTCACACATGTGGAACATCATGGTGAAGTCTTCATTGTCTACCTCTGGAGTGGCACAGGAAGTGCTAAAATGTGAACAGCAAGTGTTTGCTAAGAAATTGTAAGTTTCCCTCATTCATTCCATTTTATCATGATTACAGTTAAATGGAGCAACTACAGAATTCTTTGCGACTTTATTTGTCAGGTGCAGCTGGTTGGTTAACAAAAAGATGTAACGACATGCACATCATGTGCGAAAAGATTGAACAAGGAAAACTGAATTTTCCAACTTTCAATATATTATTGGAAAATAAAGGTCCAGCTTAAAATAAGGGAATGCTGCTTATTCTGACCCAGTTGTTTTGATTGCAGATCTGCCATGGACTATGCTTATGCCTGTTCTCTAGCAGGACCTTTAATAAAAGGAAACACAATTCATGCACCGATCAAATCAACTCCAACAATTACTAAATCGGTCAGACAAGGAATTCTAGCTGCTAAAAAAGTATCACTTTCACAAGTGAAAAGGAAACAACTTAACCTGCTGAGAATTGGTGGAAATGTTAGTTTAAGGGCAAATGACAAAACCATTGAGGCAGGCCCTAGAGTGCTTGGTAATGGAATGCTAAATACTAAGAGCAAGAATTGGAAGAAAAAGAGAAAAACAAGACAGTCACAGCAATTTTCATTGCTTGATGATCAAGGAAAGCAAGATCTTTTGAAGCGGTGTAAGATCATTCTAGCATAGGAAGTGATGTAGGCATCATTTGTGTACTGTCACAATCTTTTGCACCTTCTTGTTAGCAGCACACAGAAACAATACCATGAATTTCTCACTTTGTGTCAAGTACTTAACTGTTTAATTGTTTTCTTAATTGGATTTCACATAAATTGTTAGGCTCAATTACCTGCCATGTCAAGAATAAAATAATACAACATACGACATAAATATACAGTGTAAATAATACAGTGAATTTCCCACTCTGTGTAAAGTACCAAATTGTTCAATTGTCTATCAAATTGGATTTCAAATGTCCCACTTGAGAATGGACTGATTCTACAGTTGATACAAGAATCAGTATCCTCAGTTAACAGCTGTGATGGGGAAAATCAGCCCATTCTCAAACCCTGCAAGTGTCCAGACCCAAGAGTGATGGAAATCAAGGCTAAGAAACTCTTTGACTGTTGCTAAAAAATGTTAATGCTAGCTGGCCACCAGTCCAGTCCCAATCTCCTGAGAGCCCCACTCAAGCTTTTCAAGGCAAAAATTTAGACTCTTGTTATTATGCACAGTTTTGTTGAATGAAAGGATTAAAATACTTTTCCTAGCTCTAGATGGTCACAGGTAAAACAGGAGATGTATTCTTCCAAAGAATGAAAAATGAAGTTCATTATTGCAAAATAAATGAAAATATTCATTTCAATTAATATACATTTTTCAAGTGAAGAACTGAATGTTTAAAATGAAACTTAATCGGAGGGCTGAATTTTCACACATTAGGCACATGGGTAACTAACAGGTTTTCCAATCTGCCTTGCGATAGACAAGTGCTTTTTTCTCCTCTTTGTTCACCCACTACCAGCTCTTTCAATCAAATCAGAACACAAAAAATGTTTCCACATTCTGACAGGATTGAAACAAGGTTGATTGCACTGAGAAAACAGTAGGAAAAATTAAACAATAAAATTTACAGCAATATCAACTACAACAATGCCTTACAGGTCCTGCCTAGTTTTTCATCATTTGCAAATGAGAAAAAAGTTCTTCACTTCCCATATCAGCATTCTGGAATCCTTCCTCAATCATAATTGCTTGATTTTCTGTGAAATAATTGCATTGCAAAACCTGCTCCTCTAAACAATGAAACAGCTCAGGATTTGCGAGGCCTGCCCTTCCACATGCCCAAGCCACTTGGCCTAACTGATCAACTTGAAAGTAGGCCAAGTCTCTGTTCAAAACTTCTGCCTCGAGCTCCTTCAAAAATTGCTGATAAGGGATTTCTGGCAAAGCATAAGAATACAGGCACAAAGATAGTTCGCTGTTTGTGAGGTTTTGCAAGCCTCGCATGTAGATTTCCTCTGCAATGACTTTAAACACCTGGCTTTCATTCATTCCCTTTGTTGCAAATGACCAAATGATCCACAAGAGGGGAGAACTGTAAAATTCTTTAACTCTGTTGGTGACTATTTCCTTGTCAAAAGTAGCAAAAAGTTTGTCACTTCCCTTGCCTGCAGTTGCAAATGCCCAAAGCATCATGACAATTTCTTTTCTCTGCAATCTAGATGTTGACCGGCGCAGGATTTCTTCTTCAGCTTTCTCAAATAAAAGATCAGAATAAATTCCCCGGGTTGCAAATGTGTACAAGAACTGAGCAATTTGTCCGTTGTGAAAAGACTTGAAACTTCTTTGGATAATTTCATATTCTATATGATCAAAGAACTCAACAGAACCACAACCCATCTTGGCAAAAGCCAACAGCATCCCAGCTATTTGTTTGCTTTCACATGTCGATATCCTTATTATCTCATTTAAAATGGATTCCTGGACCCTTTCAAATATTTGTGAGTCTTTCAATCCCAAACCAGCACATCCAGTCAGTATCTGATTTATTTCTGATGTGTGAAAGAGTGAAAAGTCATGTGACAGAATTTCTTCTTCACAAACTTTAACCACGGAGTGGTTTTCATTTCCAATTTTCCCCAAGGCCCACATCACGTTTGCAAGCCCTTGAGCCTTGCAGGAAGAAATATTTTCAGAAATAAAGTTTAAGATATCATTGTATGGACTTTCTTCCCCATGCTTCACTTTTTCTCTTTCCTTATGTAGTACTTCTTTTTCCTCCTTGTACTTATGGGCAATCTTTGCAATGCAATGGAGCACTGTGATCCTGTTGACCAGAGACGCTTGCTCTCTGTTGGCCTGGTAAAACTCCAGTTGATCTTGTACCGTCTTTTTACACATAATCTCTTTGTTGAGGTCCCTCTCTTTAGCATAAAAAATTGGCACACTGCCAAGTTGTCTGTCCAGTTGATTATGTAAACATGCTTTTCCTCTCAACTTTGCAGACTGGCTTAATGAGCATAATATGCTATCTTTGTAGTTTGTTGTTGTTTTAAGTCGAGGTGCCAAAACGTTTCCAAACATAGGAGGTAATGTTTTTATAGCACCTTGTCTAAGTGATGATAAAGTAATTGTCCCACAGTGACGTATTGACAGGCATGCCCTGAACATCATGTACTTTGATATGAAATTCCTCTTCCTTTGCAGTTGAACAGCCTTGAATCTAACTACTGTAAGTCCAGATTCCTGCAACTGTTAAAACATGACAAACAGGCTTTTGTTAAAAGAATAGTCGCCACCAAACACTAGCCTCTTTAGAATGTATGGTGAAAATCCCTATATTGCAGATTCTGTTCTAAGTTGAGGGGATCATTGACCAGTTGATTCAGGTTGATTGCATTATCAGAAGCGTGTAAGTTAAGCTTAAATCAATCAGAGACAAAAAACTGATAAACAGTTCCCAAAACCAAAATTTAAGTATTGTCTAAGATGAAGACTGTGTTAAGTTCGTGTTTATAAACACCCTCTACGTTTTAAAGTCATAACAATGAAGCTTCAAACTATTACATAAGCTAAATTATGAGCTTAGTGCAACTTGCCGGGCTAGATGATCGTTGTTTCCCTGTTCCACACAAATCCACCCCACACCAATCAGTTGTGTGTCTGCACTAAATAAATTAAGTTCAATCGGTCGCCTAATTGAGAGGTAGAGCCATCAGTTCATCCAGAGAGATGTGTCTCGCGTCGAACCTCATCTTTTTCACTCACCACGACGGCCATCTTTAACTTAACTTGTTCCCAGGGTCTCTCCGGAGCTCAAAGTCTTATCCCAGGCCCCGACGGTCATACAAGGGTGGGACGACAGGCTGCTGTCTGTGCGGACCATGTGTAGCCTGCGTAGCAAGCGCTTCGGTAAGGCTTTCCGCACGTTCGATGCACTTTTCGCTTTTCTGGCCGCTGCTTCCATCAGTGTTGCGCTCGCCCCAATTTTTTGCGCAGCCAAAAAGCGAAAAACGCCTCCAACGGGAGGAAAGCCCTACGGAAACGCTTGCTACGCAGGCTAGACCTTCCTCTAATCTGCATAACCGTTTATTTAGCCAAGCGCAAAGCGTGAGATATCTGGTCTAGTAGACCTAAAAAAAGCCTCTTGTGCGTAATAGATACAATGAATCCAATTCGAGAAAAAATGTCTAGGTTATCTTCGGAAGTCTTCAGAATCTCTGGAACGGTATACGTTAACTTCGTCCCATGGTCACTTTGCTCCAAGTCAGATCGCTCCACAAAATAGTTAGATCGCTCCATGTTATAAGTAAATGTCCATGCTTACCTGTTAAACTGTTCCGATGCACGTGATCGAATAGACTGCGTGCATAGTCCACATATTTCCGTCAAATGTAATAATAATTTGTGAAGTCTTTGAAGGAATAAAAGTTTGATTCGACGACGGAAGACTCAAGAGTCCATGCTTTTTTTTTCCTTTGAAAACACACAGGGACACACAAGGCCATGCGTTTATTATACCTAAACCTTGTTTGGTCGTGTCACAAACGTTAATAATTTTATTGAACAAGTTGTGCCTGCGATGCTGTTCTATCCACAAAATGCAATGCGGACCATCATGTTAATTATGTTTGAGGGGTGATAAGTAAACTGGATACGATATCATTGCAGCGTTCGCGTATTAGGGGCCGACCATTTAACTCTTGAGGGGGGGTGTGGATGATTTCGAAAAAAAAATTCCTGCAAGCCCTTGGTCGGAAGAAAAAAATTGCATGCAGCACAAATGAAAAAGAAAAAAATTCTTGCACTGCTGCAAGCAAGAAAAAAAATGTTGCAAAGCTATTTCATCATTCCAGGGGGACTTTACAAAATCCCAGCAAAACTGCAACCATTCTTCCCTTGCTCCCTTTAAACTCTGGAGTTGGATATGCTTCAGAATGTGCAATGCATTCTTAGCTTTATAGGGTCCGACAATCTGTGAGCCAGCGAGCCACTCCAGTTAGCCTAAATCACACTCTGGTTTAGCCAAAACAACATTCCGGTTAGCCTACAGTTATTAGCGTTAAAAGTTAGCTTGCGGTTAGCCCTATATAATGGGATATAAAGGGATTTCTGGCTTGCACGGTTCACAAGGCTCGTGAGTCATAGGAGTCATGCAAGCCATTATGGTTAGCCTAAATTACACATTGGCTAGCCTAGTTAGCACTGCAGTTAGCCTACAGTTCCTTTATAGGTAGCTTGCGGTTAGCCTTTTTATTGGGATTGGGATTTCTGGCTCGCTGGCTCGTACTGTATCCAAACTCGTTAGCTTTGTAATGATCAACTAACTTCAATTCTGCTTTCACATTTGTTTTTGAGATTTCAGTCCACTTTTAAATTTTAACTTATGATGCTAGCAGTAATTACCATGCTATGAGCATTTCTGAACTGCTTTTTGCTGTTTTTTTTAAATAAGAAACTAAACATTTTCAAATCTACCAGTGGAGCATCACTAATACTATGACGTAATAATGACTTTCCGAAAAAATGTTTTTGTATAGCATGATTTTGTATAGCTTACAACATTTTAAGGCTTTGCAGCTCCATATTGAACTATTACAACAATAACCACAATGTAAATGTAAATACATTCTGTAAATGTAAACACATGACATTTTTTTGAGGAAAAAAAAATCCTGCAGAGAAACGAAGAGGAAAAAAAATATTCTGCAGAGCATTTAGAAGGGGAAAAAAATATCCTGCCCACCAGGTTGCTAGAGAAAAAAGCTTGATGACCAGAAATCATCCACCCCCCCCCCCCCCTCAAGAGTTAAATGGTCGGCCCCTTACTCAGCCGAGTATACCAAAAATAGACAGTAGTTGGCAGGTTAATATAAAGTATCGTTGAATTCTCAATCTCGACTGTTTCTCGTTCACACACACGCAGGTTTACAGTAACCTTCTCTCCAGAATAGAGCGCCTGATCGCTGGTTAGGTTGTCAGGGAATTATCCTGTTTTATGCCTTGTAGGGTAATAACACAGGTAACCAAAGCGTAATATGAGAGATTGTATGGAGCTGAAATTCGATCGAAAATAATCGGCGGTTTTCCCCCGAAAATACACTTAAGTCGAACTGAAGTCTGAAAAACCTTACCTGTTGTGTGTTTGCTAAGTGTTTGCTGGGTTTTACCGCTTTTCCGAGCTTCTGGAGGCCGTTTTGGGCGATTCGATGCGACGTCATGTCACGTAGACGTCGCATTGACAGTTAAGTACAAAAAAAGGTTCCTTTGTTGGAAGTAGGGCGCCAAAACAAACCAAAAACAAAAAAACAAACAAACTGATCAGCGGGACCACCACCACTTGAATACGTGTAGTCTACAGTGAAAGAAAGAGAGTAGTTTTAAGTCCCACACAAGGCTTCCTTTTTGAATCGATGCGTTTTGGAATGGAACAGGGGTCAACACTGGAGAAAAGAAGAGAGCTCACACACAAGGGTGAAAAGCCGCATCGGCTCTTTTATTCAAGAAAATACATGATACATCTCATGACTAAATTATAAAAAGCTCTAAATTAATCTTCTTGCTGGATATACTGCCTTATTGTCCATTATTATTTATTGTCGATTGCTGCCACTTCAGTTTTTCCATCTTATTTGCTGAAGTTAAAAGAATGAAAATAACACGTTAACATACGAAAAGAAAATAAAAAGCTTCCGGGTCTTGGTTATCCACTTGGCGATTTACAAGACATAAAACTGAATCAAGTTTCGAAGCAAGCATTAATTAAAGACGTTCACACATGCGAATAGCTCAAGCACAAGGTGACATACGAAGACACATCAGTCGACTCTAGCTGTGATCAACAATCACTTCAAGAGAGTCCAATACGGACCAATATGGACTCATCCTTACGACGAACGTGTAAAACATCGATAACAACTCCTTGCGATTACAATTGCATTTATCGCAAGCGATTCTCAAGGAAAGGAGATCAGTTACGCTTAAGAGAATCAAAAATAAATATGATATTTAGAGAAGAAAGACGCATCATCTACAGTTGGCTTTCATGTACGTCCTCGAATAGGAATTCAGTAAAAATGCTGTTGTTACAGGAAAGAGGGAAACTGAAGAACCTGAATAAAATCCCTTACAGTAATGCGACAACCAAAAACAAATAACCCACATATGGCGCGCCGAATCAGGGAGTCAAACCTGGGAGATATTGGAGGAAGGCCAGCGGTCTCACTCACTCCACTCTGCTGAAAAATCTAAGCAAAGTAATCACTTACCGAATTGTTCATATATTCAGTGATTTTAGCCTGTTCTGGAGCTGTTCCTCTTAACTGACTCCTGTATTTATCAAGCTGCTGCCTGTCCTTCATGGCAACCAATGTCTGTCAAATAAGAAATCGAATGACGTCATCTCTTCTACCATTACAAGCTTGTTAAACTCGATACATGTAATGTGGTTGCTGCTTTTGAGTGTGTGGGAAAAAACCTGAATCGTACGAGATATCGTGAATGGTATGAGCAGTTATTTCCTGTAGTACTGTTTATTATGCTCTGTTGTCGAAATCCTGAAGTGTGACCATTCAAAAGAAATAAATCAGAAATTTCCTATGGTGCTGTTTATTATACTGTACAACATGTGTCTAACTTACTGTCTGTAAACAAAATTCTAAAGAGTCAGCATTAAAATGAAAGCCCTTAAACAATACTTTCATTTTTCTTTTTTTACTGTAACACTTAACAATTTTTTTTTTCTTTCTTTAGTTTTCAACTCGAGTGTTTTGAAAATCAAGTGACGAATCATAGTGTCAAAATAAACAACTTACTAAGTTAAGTTGTAGTAAGGCGAATTTTTCGGGGAAAGTTTAAGTGCAATTGCTTATCACAGTGGACCCCAAAATCCGGCCACCAACGACACACAAAAGTCAGGCCGCATTAACGGGTGACTTGAGAGAAAACGACCACCGGAATGAGCTTTGGTATGGACCAAAATGGACTCGCTGCATTAACGGCTGGCCGTAAGACGGTGTTCCAGTGTAAAGGACTGAAGCATCAAAGTTCTCTTACCTCAATTGCCACGTTATGACATTTTATTTTTGTCGCTAAGGAGAGTCTTTCGTTTAGGTCGTCAATCAAATTAAGGTACGTGCCCAGGACCTACAATGGATCAGGGATTACGATCAGAAGGACCAAGTCAAAACTTAGCTGATCAGCTAAATAAAATCTACGATCTTCATTGTTAAGTCTCATTGTCACAATTTTGGGAAACTACTACTACTTCATTCCAACAAACAGTAGCTTGTTTTAAAACAGCCGTCTCCTTAGGTTCGTTGTAGCTGAGTGATAGGAGTAATGAGCTTAGAATCGTGCAGAACTGTTAAAGATCACAACAAAGCCTTGTAAAGCTATATTTTACTTATTCTGGTTATTCCTACGTTCAATAACGTAGAATATTACAACATGGAATTCATTCTCTGATTAGGATGAACTGCTACTTGCACACGACAGGAGCCCATCACGGATAACAAGAAAGTTTTGCCATATTTTTACCCCGCAGATCTCGAATCAACATCAAAGGGAGGAACACGACTCAAAAATGAGGAACTGATATGAGACGAGACGGATAAAATTACAATGCCTTTGCTCCGTTAAGTCGTTCTCGTCAATGAACGTAGCAGACAACTCATCAACTCACGGTGTTAGTGAACATTCTAATTTTCTTTACTGTCATGGCAGCCCATGGCAGAGTGATATATAACATTAAAACAATTGTTAGCTGCCCATAAATGTAAGGACTGAAAACATGTCAATTTAGTTCTAGTACATTGACAGTACATTGACTCTGCTGTATTTTCTTACGGATTAAAAACATGGAAATTCGATACCAACTTTGTTACCTCGAACCCCACTATAATAATAATAATAATAATAATAATAATAATAATAATAATAATAATAATAATAATAATAATAATAAGCGAATATTTTAACAGGATAACCCTTCAGTGCAAGAGCACTGTTATTAATGGGGTCCTGTAACATAAAAGCCTAAAAAAAAGCCAAAATATTTAAAATCTAAAAACTAAAATCTAAAGTCTAATCTAAGGTCAAAAAACTAAATTATAAAAATTTAATCAAGTAGATGAGGATGAAAAATTGTTCAACACATAAAATGTTCGTTAAGCTGTTTCCTGAATAAAATTCTAGAGTTTTGTTCTCTAATGTCTAGTGGTAAAGAGTTAGAACATGAGGCAGCTAAAAAGTAAAAACTTTGACGGCCAATCTCCAGTTTCATCCTTGGCAGCTGGACAGATGAATGATTGTTTCTTGTATTTAGAGCATGGTTAGTTTTCACGAAATAGTTTTTGAAAGGGTTGAACACATTACCATGAAGACAATTAAAGACAAATAAACAAGCGTTCCTCTTTAAAATGCTATCTACAGATGGAATTCGAAGGTCAGCACTATGATTAGAGGAATTTGGAGCTATAATTGTCAGGCTTCGACGTTCAATGTTTCCAATCAAACGTTTACGTGTATCAGACCAGCCAAGTCCGGTTGTAACACAGTACGTGAAAACAGGCATGATCATAGCTCTGTATGTTCTCTCAGCACTGAGTAACTCAATGGAAGAACGAATCCTCCGCAATAGGTTAACTCTTCCTGCTGCCTTTTTGTAAGTTTTATTAAAATGCGTTTCAAGGTTCAGTGTAGGATCCAAGTGTACGCCGAGATACTTGTAGGTTGTTGTGGAATTAATAGATGACCCATTAACCGTAAGATTAAGTTGTCTACCATGAAAAAGGCTCAGCCTTTTATAGCAGTTCCAAACAGCATCACTTCAGTCTTACCCTTTTTTAGATTGATAATCAATTTGTTTTCACGAAACCAACTGGATAGTCTATTTATGTCCTCACTAAGACTGCTTTGGATAGCATCAAAATCACTTGCAGATGTAAAAATCACTGTGTCGTCAGCGTACGTAATAATTCTTGATAACTGAAGGGGTTTATGCACATCGTTGAAGTGAATAAGGAACAGAAGTGGACCAAGAATGCTCTCTTGTGGCACACCCGTAAAAACAGGAGAGGGTTCAGAAAGCACGCCGTTATACTGAACCATCTGCTTCCGCAAAAATAAGTAATCCGTAAACCATTGCAGTTCCGTGTCTTGAATCCCATAGAGAGACAGCTTGTTAAGTAAAACCGAATGACTGACGGTATCGAATGCCTTAGACAAATCGATAAATACTGCTCCTGTTGCCTTGCCGCAATCAGCTTCTTTCCTGATCAGGTCAGTAAAGTAAGTAACAGCTAGTTCAGTAGAGCGATTTGAACGGAAACCAAACTGATAATCGGAAAGTAAACTATTACTTTCGAGGTAGAAGATCAACTGTTTATACACCATCTTCTCTAAAATCTTTGACAAGATGGGGAGTATCGATATTGGTCTGTAATTATCGATCTCAGCTGAAGAACCAGATTTGAACAGAGGTATCACTTTGGCTACTTTCCATTCGGCAGGCACAGATCCAGTTTCGAGGGATAAATTGATAACAAAAGCTAGTGGCTTTGCTATCACAGAGGCAACATCTTTTAATAGGCCAGGTGGAAAGTTGTCTAAACCAGTGGCCTTTTTCCTTCTGAGAAATTTCAACTCTTTAAAGATTTCTGTTTCGTTTACTGCTCTGAACGAGAATCTCTCCGACACCTGCTCGAGATAATGTGCTCCATTAGGTCTGCTCCAAATAAAGTCACGAAGAAAGAAAGACTTTCTTTTTAGCATCGTTGCGACATTAGAAAAATAGCTGCAAAAGCTTTTAGCAATGAAACTTTTATCCGTTGTTTCGGTTCCATTTATACGAAAAGCTGCACCTGGCTCTGATGTTGACTTTGTTGGAAACAGTTTTTTGATGGCTGACCAAAATTTGTCAGGAGAGTCGGCGTTGTCATTTAGAAGATCTCGGTGATATTTATTTTTACATTTCTGTACTACACCAGAAACTCTATTACGCTGTCGCTTGTATGAAGACCAATCAACTAATCGGCCAGTTCTTCGTGCCTTTCTGAGCAACCCATCCCTCAAATTCATCTCTCTTTTAACATCCTGAGTTAGCCAAGGGCACGATCTTCCTATCTCCATTCCAACTTTTTTCTGGTCCCCATAAGGTTCGAGATAACGGGCCGTACTTCCAAAGATATCGAAGGTAACCCAAAATCTCCCGAAGCATATTGAGAACAATCCAAAAGCTTCCAAAGATTTGCAAAGAAGACGACTTGATATCTTGTCAAATTTACTGCCGGAGGCGGATGATCCGACGTTATCCGAACATAACAAAGCACTGATCAGAGAATGAATGATCATGACTGCAGATAGAATGATTGCTTATCAACCAGTAATTAAACAAGGATCTACACAACTCGTGAAATTTAAACTATCATCATACTGACTAACACCGTCCTACCTGTTCAGGCGCACCGTGTTGATGAAGTAACTCGGCCACTTTGTTGAACCCAATGACAGACTTCATTTTAACTGAACCGAACCAGCCCTGTAAATATCATAATAAAGACACAGCCTATTAACCTAACATTTCCCACCCTCAAACAAGCACCCTGTGGTGTCACGAAAACTGAAATAACCCCAATCCCTTGAACCGATGAACAGAAAGTAAAAATAATCCACGAGGGAACGTAATAGAGGTTGAATTGATTTTATTCCACGTTCACTGCCAAGACCAAAGAGTTGTGCAAGTATCAAGTCAGTTTAGTGATGTTGGAAAGGCAAAAACGAAATTTGACACAAGCGTCGAGGGCCCTTGATCGAGTGAGGAAATACCTTACACTCAATCTTCAAGTGTACACATTCTTCTTGAAGTGTCTCCGATGTAACAAACCTTTGCTCTGAACATTTGTTCCAGTCCTCTCCACTGTTTAATCTTGGCTCGGGCAGATAACGCTGTCCATTCGTACTGCTTATCGGACAGCTACAAAGGAAAAAACAGAAACTTTCACCATCCTTTCAAAAGAGACATTCATACAGTGGAACCGTTACAGGCATGTTCACATCACACTAATAATCAAACGTCCTTTTAATTTCGACTCAGATTAAAATGGCAAAAGTATTATACAGTGGTGAAATGTGGCCAAGAAACTTTCCATTTCGTGATTTAATCGCCATGAAATTGACTGGTAAGTCCTTTCCAAATGTAATTCGTTAACACTTCCGCGATCATTGAACTGTAATGAGTACACGGTTTTTATTGGTGCCCTAACCAAATGCAAACACTACAATTCAAAGCTCTCACAGGCAGAAATATAGTGTAACCGTAGTAACTGTGTATCTATAGACACACTACATGGGGAGAAGCACATAAATGAGAAGAACAATACATAAACAAATAGCTATGTCAACTCATAGTAAGATTGACAATTTAGGAGATAATAATAAGGCTGGCTTATTTAATTAACAAAAATGGGCAAAACAGAGAGTTTTAGAGAGTATGGGCGCACATGCCCTATGGTCACTGAGCAGGCAAACTGCGTGGCTGACTGACTGGCACATGCGGAACATGTGGTGGAGTAGCTGTGAGGTAGAACAGATGTCTCCTGAAAAAAGACACTATCAGAAACAGAAAAGTGGCATTCAAAACCAGAAATGCTTGCCATACATACCTTAAACTTAGCGCGGATAGCCAAAGGGCTGCTGTATTGGTTCTGTAGGAAACACAGGGCACGCATTATTAGTTTCTTTCTGCAGCTGTAAAAATTCTCCGTACCTATGATGCGTTTTTATTGCCAAAGTGAGTAGCTCTAAGTCTTGACGAATTCCTTCAGTGAGACTACTGAAATGAAAGCTTCTGAGCAGATCTTTCCTTTGGTACTATTTAACACGCTGTACAATCTGACAAAAACTTTTGAATGTTTGGATAGAATCCTAATGTGTAATCACTTAAACTGAAATTTATTGAGCAGTACTTTCCTGTGGTACAGCTTTCTATGATGTACAAGATGCCTTACAATTGAGTCAGTGGTCAAAACCCTACGACATGGCCATTCATAAATAAAAGGCTAAAGCTACTGAGCTATGCTAAGTCTGTGGATGAAATCCTAAAGTGTGACCATTCAAATGAAAGCTACTGAGCAGTACTTTCCTGTGGTGTTGTTTACTGTGTTGTACAAGGTGCTTTTAATTTTGAGTCCGTAGATGAAGTCCTAAAACGTGACCACACAAATTTTAAAAAGCCATTGAGCAGTGCTTTCCCATGGCAGCTTTAATTGTGTTAAGGTGATTTTAACTTTTCAGTTTGCGGATGGTACAGTATTTCCTTGCGATGCTGTTTGTTTCTCGTTTGTTTGTAAAATAAAAATCGGCGTTCTTATGCAGTTTCAGAATTTTGCCCTCTTGAGAGCGATCGGGTTACCTACTGAAAAAACCGGCCTGGCCAAAAGTGCAGTACCTCGGGTTCTCCGAAGTGATATCGACAACAGTAGTACAGCGTTACAATCACAGAGCACAATGGTAACGAGGCTTGTCTGGGGTACGTGACCATCACGTGATTCTTCTTCTCCATTTCCGCTCTGGAATCTGCATCCTGAAATGCGAGAAAAAACAACACATCGTTACAGCACTCACCACCACGACATTTACACAACTGACACTTTCAAACTGACGGTATTGCGAAAATCTCTTTACGTCTGTAATGACTTTACCTCAATTAGTAACTGTTGCTCAATTAAGTCGATGTATTCCTTCAAATGATTTGTTTGCTCAGCTAACTGTGGATATCCTTCAAAATATTGTCTAGAGAGAAAGCAATTCAAATGTATTAAATAACAAGAAATTCTGAAGAATTTACAGGCGGCGCATAGTCTCTCACCCCCCTCCCCCTTCCCCCCTCCCCTCCCCTTTTCTTAAGGAAAAAAGGTTTAACTTTAGTAGTTCGTGGTTTCCGGTGACCTGTTATGGACAATTTGCACTTCCAGTATGTAAGGAATTAAACGTATGTATGCAACTTGAGAACTTTGTTTGTTTGTAACCAGTGACCTCTGCACGACTCTTTCAAATCGTTCTTAAAGGGACTATGTCACGCTATTTTACCATCTTTTTTAAAAGCTAAAAAGTGTCTTCGCATCAATTGAATTCCAAAAATAAGGGTCTAGCCTTGTTAATAAAGACTATCTTAAGGCACTGAAACTGTTTCCTGTCGTCTGTTGCTACCTATGGCAAGGATGGAAATGGATTGCAACTTGAAAAAATTGGGCCAATTTTTTCAAGTTTTGATGCTATGTTCTCAAAACTCACCCAAAAAATTATTATGGTTAGCTCTCCGTAATAAAATTCATTTGATATCTTTCTCATGGTTTTACAGGAGCACTTTGTGTATGATTTAAGGCACTAGGTAATGATTTTAGCACAGAATTGACCTAAATTAGCAAAATCCTCGTGACGTAGCCCCTTTAAAGACTCTCTGTCGACCACAATGCAACGCGCGCCTAACCGGAGGTTTCGTGGACCACGAAACCCCAAGTTTTGCGTCGGCATTTGAAGGCTGTGGAAATCTGCCTTCATCCAAGTCATCCTTCTGTAGAATGGATAGAGATTTTCTTATGAAGCTATGAAATTTATCAGGGAACTATTGGAGCAGTGTTGATTTAAAAAATGTTTTATTCTTCGGGTCAGAAAAGCGACATTCGGACACTCGATGTTTCGCACAGCTCTCAACCGACAAGCGAGACCACGTGGAAAGTTTTTTATTTATACCTCATATCAGAATAATGTGACTATGTACGATCCAGTGAGTTCATAGCGAAAAATAACAGAATTCTTATGGTTATGTGGAACTGAATGTGAGTGAATATCAAACTGAATACAGTAATAAATGTTTCTGTAGATCGGACGTGACTGAGTATTCAACACACCCCGCGGGTGACAAATCGTGGTTTTGCAACCATTAGTGATAAAAAATAAAGTAATGTCAATTGCTTTTACTCTACACGCCTTTCGACATTTTAAAGAGGGGTATATTAAGGTATAAGAGTTGTTGAACATAAATGAATGAGCAAACTCATGACCCGATACACTAAAAACCAAATGCGCTATGTCAATTTGAAAATATTTCTCTGACTGCGTGACGTGTAATGACAGTCTACGATGAATCGTATTTTATTACAGTCATCTGCAAGACTTATAAACCATAAAATTTAGCTCTTTCTATTGACAAAACGTATACACCTAACGAAGTGAACACCTTCATTTCCTTTCTTGGCTGCTAAAGGGCTCAAATCTAGCCATTTTATCACAATGTTCTCTCTCCAAAGGAATCAAAACATAAACAAATGCGCGCATTGCATTGTAGTTGACAGAGAGTCTTTAAACCGTGATATCCTTAAGCTACAAAAGGTGGAAACGCTTTTTGCTCAAAAAGCTTTACTTCTCCTCTTTTGAGCTCAAACTTCATTTTGTCTAGTATTCTTGATTTCACGTAGGGGTTCAGACCAATTTTTTTATCGCCAGAAAGCTGTGTTTCTAGAGACATCTGGAAGAGATAGATATTCACGTCAAGGATGAGATAGCTAACCGACTCGTGACCTTTATATTTTTGCGTGTTAACCCGTGCTCTAATACAGACTAAAATGAATGAAACTTTATTAAATTAGTTTGAAACCGTGGAAAGACATAAACGAAAGACTGAGAGGTCTTAGACAAGTTTAGACAACCAAACTGAATTCTAAAAATTGGGCAGAACCGAAAAGCAGATATGTATTTCTGACCTGGTGCGACGGAATCAATTTAGATTGGTGATACTCATGCCTTGTTTGTTATTTGATTGAGATTTCATCACCACTGCATTTTTTTGTTTACTGTTTTCCTTTTTTTAGTGTTATAGTTTTTTGGGACGCTATTTATTAAACTATAGAAGTTAGTTCCAGCTTTGATTCTGTAAGGGCCGGGTTTACAGTGGCAGGTATAAATTTCATAGATTGCTTTCCGTCTCGTGCACTGAGAGAACGCACGTGAGCGCGGATGGGCATTGGACGCACACAACTCCCAAGTTCTCGCTAGCCTTTGTAAACACTGCCCCTTAAAAACGAAATGTCCTCAAAAACAGCGAAATAAACATTTCAACGTTTACCTTTACTCAACTTCAATACGCCGCGAAACTCAAAACAACAAAATTACGCCTCACACTTCTGTTTATAAAAATCCGTGTCACCAACAAATCGTGCGGTATTTGAAACATTAGCTTTCAATCTCCTAAAATCCACGTCATTGTAACGAGCCTGATTATTTGGAGCCCGCTCGGAGACTAAGTCTACTGACTACCGCCAATTCAGGAATGTGCTACCCATTTTATGAGACGGTAGCGACGTTTGAGACGTCGCGCCGCCTAAAAAGATGATGAGTAAGCTTACGTTAATCTGTTTCAGGTGTTTTGATATTGGAAAGCAAAGGAAAGATTACGCACCAAGAAAAAATGCAACATACAACTCCCCTTTTCTCAAATAAATATTGTTTCCCCGTGCGCCAATTTGCGCGCCATCTTTTCTTAGGGTAAATTACATACGTATCGGCATGTGTCAGTAGAAGATTACACAATAACAAGGATGACGTTTGTAGGAAAATATCGAAGAAACACTATGGAAAACCGAATTTCAAGACGACAAAAACGGTATCTCACACATGTAGTTCCTTACTTTTGAACGGATACCATAGAAAGCTGAAAAGCACCAATTTGGAATAACCCCGAAAGTACTCAGCGGTTTAAAATAACGGGAATTCACTTTTTACGGATAGACCGACCGGTTCCACGTCTGAGATACACACAACAATGAACCGTCAACGGATCGACCACTGCCTTAAAGGACTGTGCAGAGTACACAGATCGTAAGACTGTTTTAATTTACAAACCGTAACAGTTCGTGTACATTAGACATGAGTAGAGATCTTTTTTTTTAACCAGAATTCAAATTTTAATGAAATCATTCCATATGAAAAACATGAGTCCACCTTTTTTTCCATATATACACTATTTTTACCATGTGAATGGTGAATTTTACAGCAGAAAAGTCTTATTACTAAACAAAATTAATTACCTTAGAATATATTTAAGCTTAGTTAATCTTACACCAGGATCTTTTGATTTAATGGCTTGATTGAACTGCAGCATCTGTAAAATAACACAGATTTATCAAAATCAGTCATATGAAAACTAACAGCGTACAGCTACAAAATGTTATGAAGGCCATGTCAGTTTTGGATAATTCTGTCAAAAAATAAAATGGTCTTCAAACATGTAAAATGAAACTGTAGAATACAGAACCCTTGTCAAGGTCGTCAAGAGGGATACGTTTTCAAATGGAAACACGCAAGTGCGGACCGGGCTCACAAAGAAATAGTGTAGAATCTGAGGGGAGATGATCAAAAGAATGACAAGGACTGCACAAAGCATTCACTGGTTTTCTGTTGGCCTAACGTTCAAAGTGATATAATCAAACAATGTGTAATTGTGAACCTGCAGAGGAAACTAGGTCTTATGAAACACTGAATTTAGTGAAACTGAGTTTCCTAAGGGTTTCACAGGCCTCTTGAGGTTTTCCAAAGGTTTTCCTAGGGCTAACTGCTAAGTTTGTGAAGTGTCCCAAAGAACTTTTAAACGATATGCAGCCAAAAGATTTTTGTAAAATGTTCGCAACGGATGTGGAGCCCTACTTTACTGGGTTTCAAAACGGTTTTCAAGGATCGTTCGATATTGAGCTTACCGCTGCGTCCTCGTATCTACCAACCGACCTGAAAGAGAGAAAATATTTCTTCTAAAACTAGTCTGTCTCGGGTCCTCAGAGCGGCGGGGGTAAGGAAAGGCACCGTGCAAACAAGAATACTGTGAGCAATGTATTTTCCTTGCACAGCATCTTTTTTTTGCTCCGCCAAAATCTGAGCTATCGCGAGCTATTTCAGGCTTTGAGGCAAACATTCAAGTCCAATACATGCCCAAGCTTACTATTAAAGTGAATGTTCTTGTTGTTGTTTTTCTAATTTCTACCTTTAACCCTATTAATCTCCAACAGTGACAAGCAACTAATTTATATATTACTACTTGATCAAACATACAGGTCCTGAGAATAAAGGAAATGATCACCACAGATAAAAAATCGTGATGTTAAATCACATTCTCCAAACAAGTACCATAAGAAAGATATGGATAACAGTAAGGAGAACATGCATTTTAATATTGGGGCTTTACAGGGTTTAGGGGAGCAGTGATGAGAGCGCTAACCTCCCCCCAAAGTGTCCCAGGTTCGAATCTGGAACTCAGCCTCGAACTCATAAGCCCAGTACATTTCTTGTTCTGAAGTTTTCTTTAACAATATTTTCCGTCTTTCCTCTTTCCACAAAAAATTATTTCCAAATTCCAATTCATTCTCAATATGGAGTACAGAGCTGCAAATAACTGTCGGTCATCGGACAATGTCCGACTAAAATCGGCCCATGTCCGATGAAATCTTAACTTCAGTCGGACATTATGTCCGGACAAATTTTTTTACCAAATAATTAAAGTAAATAAAGATAAGAAATAATTATTACAAGAAGAATTCCACTTAAAAATAATTTTAAAAAATGTCCGACCACATTTCTGTTTTGTCCGACCAAAATGGACACTTGGTTGGACATATGCCCTTTCAAGAAAGAAAAACTATTTGTAGCCCTGGGAGTACTTACATAAAAACACTTTGCAGATAATGTGGCTAAACTCTCTAAATACCACAAATGAATGTAACGGTTTAAAGAGGTTATAAGTTATAGCTAAGCCATACCACCTACCTATAAAGCTCTGTCAGTTCAGTGTAGTCATAATGCTCACTAAGGTATTTACACAAGTGGTTCACAGCTTCAGGGCGTGTTCTTATCTCATCATGAAGTACCCCTATAGAAAAAAAGTCAGCAAAGTTGAATTGATTCTAAAGCTGATAACAGGCCCAGGCTTTACTCCAGCATGCTGTAACAGCAGTTTGTAAATCCTGGCAATACTGCTGCTTTCAGAGGGTAGGAAGGTGGGAACTCGGCTGAATCTTGGGTTGGGAGGTGCCGCCTGGCCCTACAAACTGAACACTGCCCCTGTTTAAGACAGAAAAATGCCTCATTTTGCTTCTCTGTTTCAGAAAGAAGCAAGGAATCGTTGCAGTTGAAATTCATTTAATCCGTAATGTACTTTTATGTGATTTTTCTTTGTGCATATGCTCACAGATTGAAGTGGAAAGTAAATAAAATGCTTTCGATATACGACAGTTGGTTATGATCAACTCGAACCAATTCTAATGAAATACCCTATTTCAGACTGTAAAGTAGTGAAACTGTACACCATGTCTAAGACAGAAGACCGTGAAAACCTCACCCTATCCAGTGCAGTCGTCTCTGTTAAGGTCAAGTTAGAGAAGGGGCACTCCTCCCCCCACCCCAACCCCCAGGGCAGGGCAGGGCACCGGTGCATCTCGTGGCACCCAAAGATTTTGTAAAGTTGACCTTATGACAGGAATACAGTGAACGACCTGTTCCTCAAAAGTTTAACAAAAAATGGTACTGAATGGTTTGTCAGCAAAAACCACCTTGACTAAAAATTTAAACCAACAAAGGCAAAGCTTTTCAGTTCAAAGTAGATTAGGGGAGTTGGATAAAACACCAAACTAATCACAGGTAACTTTTGTCGGCGCAGAAAGAGTACAATCTTTACAAGGGTTTGGAATTCTCATATTTCAAAACCTGTCGCTAAACTTGCTCTCTCGCTGTCTCTACTACTTGAGAGCCTGGAACAGGCAAATAAAAATTGGTCCCCTACCAAAACAATGTAAGTATTTTAAATTTCTTGGAATATTCCTCCAGTTCTGAAACACACTTTAACAATACTACTTAATTGTTTATTGCAGGTAATTCACAGTTATTCAACTTCAACTTCATCTAAGCCACTCAGTTGGTCTCAGTTGAACTGGACAACTTACGTTGTTTTACTGTTTTCCTCAGGAACAAGACAGCCTGAAAAAATAAGACTGTCGTTTGATTTTGTTTTTGTTTTTTTACAAAGCACCCACACCAAGTTTCATCATGTAAATTTCTGGTTAGCAAATACAGAGTAATTTTTGTTAAGAGAAAAAAGTTCAAATAAAAGTATAAAATTAATTAGAAAGCCACAAACAAGTGGAATTTATATATGGCTGGGGGGGGGGGGAGTTTAACTACTATAAAATAACTGGAAGAAGGGATTAGGGACAAAAATATGGCAGAAACATTTCTCAGTCATTGTTTTAGATATGAATGGCCAAGTACCTGTGTAATTATAAGTGATTACCAAACACCAATTTTCCATTACTTTAATTGCATACTTTCCTGAACGCCACAAGCCTTAGCCAAATTGTTTTCAATCAACTTGATTAAGCGGAGGAAACCCAAACTCATAACCTTGTTGGCTTTTTTAAGGCTTCCTCATTCCTTAATGAATTTTTTTTAGATAGGTATTGCTTGTTGCTACCTGTCAACTGTATTTTTTTTCCACCTTGTTAGATTCATACTTTGTGGCAAAACAAATGAGAGAAAATGTAAATGTAAATTGGTTTCAGTTCACAAAGATGACAGAGTTGCCTCCTCGATCCAATAAATAAAAAAAAAAGTCTTGTTGAGGTTTGGAGAGGACCACATGAATCGATTCCCCAAACTGGTTTTGAAAAACTGTTTCTTAAAATGGTTTGTTTTGAATTTGTTTTTGCCCCAATTTTTTTTCTGCAGCCTTAATTGAATTCAGCAGTTCAACAAAGTTCCTTTTTACTGTCTCTGCTTAGGAGAAAATGCACCAGTTTGATTATGTATACTTGATCAGAAAAGTCTATCATTAACCAAGGGCATTTTACCATAAACACAGACTATATCAAAATAAAAATGGGGTGGGGGTTTACTCCTGTCTGAGCCAAAAACACTTTAGCCAATGAAAGGTGGTTATTAAGAAGCCACACTTCCATTCTTTAGTGACTCCCTTAAAAAGGTTATCTGAAGTTTTTACTCACAGCAGTAATAGCATTCCCATCATGCATCTTAATGGCACAGTCCAAGAGAGACAATTTGTCTCTGAGTGACTTATAAACTTCCAGAGTGTAGGGCTAAAAGACAAGAAAAAAAAGAATGGTTAGATTGTTTTAAACACATGTATAAAAATGTTAATAATTCTAATGAAAAATGGAGCATCCTCCTTTCCTGTTAGAGTATAGAAACATGGCTTTCAACCAATAAGAACGAAAGGTAACTAAACCTTTCTAAAATCTAATAAATATATGATTTCTTGCCTAGGCTATACCTGACCCTGAATGATTTTCTTTACAGTCTCTTGAATTGATGGCATCGCTGCTTTATCTTTTCTTGCCACCTTAGAAAAAATATTTTATTAGCAAATCAGTCAAGTAAGCTGCACCTTTTAAAAATCATTTTGTATCCAATTAACATGAGTAGTTTTTTTTGTTTACCTGCAAGTCTCTTTTTAACTGTTGAATTTCAGCTTGAAGTTTGTTATATTCTGTCACAGAAACCTGAGGGGTGTTGCTTATCACTGAAAGAGACATGAGATTAAATGTGAAACACCTGCATATTAAGCTTCAAACTCACCTCTCATATCTTGCAGCCTATGTACAGTGTAGCAAGCATTTCTGTGAGCTATTGTTGCCAAGGCTCCCACCCAACATTCACTAGCAAAACAGTACTAAAAACTATTTCTACTGACAGAAATAAAGCCCATGCCAGCTAACATTAATGTTGTTAGATGATAAAAGCCACATAGCACAAGCACATTAAAACTTGCAATGCAGTAGTCTCTGTGACACCCCTGCATCCCACCTACACTCTGGCCTCTCTACACTGCTCCCCTTAATGCAACCCACCTTACTCCATCCCTCTTCTCTCTACACCCCTCCCCTCTGACAACCCTTCAAACTACAGCCCACCAATTTTTGTAACTGACTCCCTTTCTCTTTACCGCACCTCTAATCTCCCTGTGCTCCCTTCTACATCCTACCACCTCCTCAACTTTGTCCTTTGCCCTGACTAAACAGGGCTCTCTTTCTACCCAGTTTATTACTGTATCCCATTCCTACTTCACATGACACCCCTTCTCTATGCCCTGCCTCTTCTCTTTGCCCACCCCTCTTTATACAGTGCCCCTTTGTTTTTACTCCAACCCAATCTGGGCTACAACTCTCTACAACCTTCCCTTGCTTCACATCCCTTTTCTGCACTATACCCCTCCCCCTAGTATCACCCTACCACCTGTCTACACACCCTATCCCTTGCATACTCTTCCCCTTCTCTAACTATCAACACCCTAACCCTATTGCACTTCACCCTTCCTTACAATGAAACCCTGGCTCTGAGAAATAACTACACTATTAGTGGACAGTTAAATGCTCAAGAAGAGGTTTGCAAACCAGCAGCTCACAGGTTTTTGGTAGATTCGGTTATGCCTCTCGTAAGTGAACAGACCTGGCAAGCTTGAGAAAGAAGTCCAATTAATTTGTTATAGGAATTTAAAAATTTATTCCTCAGTGTGCTCAAGACCATCAATGAGTGCCAAATAGGAGCTATCTTTGTTAGCATTAAAGGTTTTTACCATCACTGATTGAGGACGATACACTCTGTAATGCTGCTTGTGTAGTTGGTACTTTTGCCATCTGGTTCCTCACAGCTGCTGCTGACACATGGGAAGATGATGACGATGATGATGATGACATCGAAGATGAAGACTTCGATGAGGAAGTAGCTGAACGCACAGTTGATGTTGGCATTGGAGGCCTTTTTGGTGGGGTTTGCATCTTAGGACCTTTAAGAAAGAAACTCCTTTCAGATCACAGCTCAAAATAAAAGTTTTCCTCACTTGTATCTAGTCAGTGTGAATCTTAACTAGAAGTGAGAATTTGCTGGCAGTACAAAATCTCTGTAACTGTAGTTGACAATTTTCTGTATATTGTTGCCTAGTAAGCTTTTTTAACAGTGCTTCAATCAACAACCATATGGGTGAGTGTAAGCTGCAAATACTTTGTTTTCTACAAAGCATGTTACCTTAACCCAACTTTTCACAGTCATATTGCGGGGCTAAAACTTAGCTATAATTGTAGTTATTAATTACCTCCCAAACAATCGCTTCTTTATGAAATAAATGAAATAATAACTCCAGGGAATTTTTCGAGGAAATATCATAATGGTAATATAGGGATTTCCTGAGTCTTTGGAGCCTGTACTTGATTATTATTATTATTTATCCTATTCAAACTTTCCAGACAGGAGACCTAACTTAAACTAGATATAATACTATTTTGTACAGCATACCTTCAAAACTGGAACTTTGTTTATTTGTTGCCTTGCTAGAAGAGACAGGTGATGGCTGTGCAGGTCGTGTTCGCACTGATTTGGCTGCTGAGTCTGAGCGAGACTTTCCTAATTGGACACAATTTGAAACAAATTTGGCACTTAGGTCAGGTTTTTTACCTATGTTGAAAACATAGGTCTTCGCCAGACTGCAGTTTGCGCTTTCTATGTTTGTTTGTTTGTATGTTTGTATGTATGTATGTATGTATGTATGTATGTATGTATGTATGTATGTATGTATGTATGTATGTATGTATGTATTTATGATCCGGGGGGGGGGGGGCGGGGAGTCCCATGTGAGACTGGGCGGGATGCTCTTCATTCGACCTCTAAAAGATGCAATTTTAAAAAAGACGGAGAACGCGAGACAAAGAGCATCCATGTACCTTTCACATGGGAGTGCACCCCCCCCCCCAGGAATTTATGTGGCACTATGTGGCACCAATCAGATTGAGGCTACTTTAATTTGCTAAGAGTACATTCTACCAATGAAAAAGCTGGTTAGAATCCGCTTACTGAAGCTGAAGGTCAGACAAGGTTAAGCTTACCGGCCATGTTGAATGTACATGGGGACGGAAACGATCAGCCTAAATGTGCTTTTCTACTTTTTCCTCTCAAATATTATATTTTGAGTAAATTAAGGCTTGATGTGGTGGAATTGGTGGTAATTTCCCAAAACTATTGTAAGGGCAGGTAAAATTGAACATTGTCGTGGCCAACAGTGGAACGTGACAAAAAAAACCCTGTTCCAAAAATAGACTTGTTGACAGGAAACTGTAATTTAATTTGTTATTTTATGATTTGAGTTATGAAACAGCTGTTTTGGTTATGTATCTTTGAGGAAGATGTTGGTTGAAAAGATTGTATCTGTGCTCGACGTGGATAATTTTGATTGTACTTTTCAAGGTTTAATGAAACAGCTTTGTTTGGTAATTTATAGCGACGTGTTAAAGATAAGTTAATTAAGTATGGAGAAGTTGACCTTTGGTCAGAGAGGAGGGTAAATCTTCAAAGAGTAAATGGAGGCTCAGTGAGGACTGTGCTTGTGGATATGAACTTCCGTGGGTAGCATTTACATTGTGGCCAATTTTGGCCAATTTTGGCTAATTTTGAGGCATGTGTGATTTGTAGTCCTCGTGATAGGGACCATGATAGGGGTGTGAAACAAAAATCAGTAAAATTTTGAACCGTCAAGTCTCCAATTTGCATAAATTAGTTTGTTCATTCAAGCGTGTCAGTAGGTTTTTAAACCTGTGTTCTCTCCCCATAATAAGGTTAAGTTTTAGTTTACGATGTTGCGTCCATGATTTGTGCATTATCCACAGATTTTCAAGCCGACATAGAAATGATTTCTTTCCTGGTTTTATCATATACAGGAACATATGGCATGAAAATTTGTTTTTACAATAACTGAGCGAATTCTTGTGCGCTGATTGGCCAATTTTTATTGTCAATAAGAGTACAGACAGATGGAACACGTAAAGCTGACCCAATCAGCAAAAGTCTTGTCAAAATTTTCAGCACTGCAATCTTCAGGGGAGGGGAGAATTGTACCACGAATCTAGTGGTCTTCAATGAGGAAATCATTAAAATTTATGGGTTAAAACTGAAGAAACCATTGCAACCTTAGGGCAAAAAGATGAGGATGTTTGTTGAGGATTCTGAGGTGAAAATCGGTGGTGAGCGGGAATTTGTGCTGTCAATGAAATTAAGCTGAACCATGTTTTAGCGGGGGTGTCTTGAAAACAAGGACCCCCAAAGAGCCCTAAGACCCCTAAGACCCCAAAACTTGAAAACAAAGACCCCCCAATTTTTTTACATTTTTCTTAGGGGATGTTCCTCTCCCCAGTACCCCCCCCCCAGAAAAATGGCCTCTTTCTGAGGGGAGGGAGGCCATTCTTCCAATTTTTCATGTGTACAATAACCGGAAAAGTCTAAATTAAAAGTTTAAGTCTTCTTTTTGTATTCTCTCTTCTTTTTGTCAATTCCCACCCAAATTGTCTTTTTCTGAGGGGAAGGGGTGGAGTTTTAAAATATGTACCACCCTCCTCTCTTTAATCTCCTGTAGAGAGCAAGAGGTTGACAAACTGATAACTGTACTGTACAGTAAAGGCAATTTCCAAAGCAGATCCGAACATGGCTCGACGATTTCAGCTAGGGGACATGATTTAGCAAATATTTGAGTCTTTTTTCAAATTCCCTTCCCCTCCCCTCTGCCCCCCGCTCGAAAAAGACAAGTTTTTTAGGGCGGTGGAAGGAAAAAGGAGAGAGTACTGGCGCGAGGGGGGAGTACAGTACAGTTGTCAGTTTGTCAACCTCATAACATTGTCAACCTTTGCCCTCTTTCGGTCTTCAATTTTCATAAACAAGTTTGTGCAACTGTGAGTGCCAATGGCTGTCCTCTCCTCAAATTATTATCTTCTACGCTTGTTTCTTTCACTTCTTGTTGCGACCTCGATTTATATCATTCAGTAATATGTGGACAATTATTAGTTGACCTTAACTAAGGTTTTAGTTTTAGATTTACTTTGAAACTTTTATGCAGTTGTTTTGTTCTAGAGCCAGTTTGAATTTCCAGCCTGGGGCCTAGCCTACTAGCCCGATGATTGCTCTATCTCCCACTTTTGGTCCACCTGTTTTTTAGCAGGATTTTGTTTTGCATTCCAAGGGTATTGCTGAGTAAAAGATAAAGCTGTTTTCAAAACAGTTACTTTTCATCAGCATTCATATGACCAGCACATGAGTTGAGATGAGCGTAATGCAACAATAATAATGTACTCAGTGTACTATTAGTGGAGGGGGAAATACTTGCGTGTGTTGTCTTAAAAATCGCAAATAAGCTAGAAAGAGACTTGACATTTCAACATGGGTCAAGCACACAGTGTGTGCCTATGTTTATACCACAAGGCTACTCCCTGGTAGAAATTCAACACAGGATCTTAATAGGATTCTTAAAGGATCTTGTACAGCAGGATCCCAACTCTGATCCTGAAAAGATCCTATTCAAGATCCTGTAGGATCCAACTAAGATCCTATTAAGATCCTCTACAGGATCCTACAGGATCTGATCCTATTAAAATCCTGTAAGATCTTTTTATAGGATCCTATAAGTTCTTGTGCAGGATCCTAAAAGGTTTTAAAGGGTCCTAACTACGTAGGATCCTATAAAGGATGATTAGAATTACTGCCATTTAGGATCCTGGGCAGGGTCGCGAGTGATATTACAGGTTCCTGTAAGATTCTATAGATCCCAGCAAAATCCTGTGGGATCCTGTCAACGATTTCTGCCAGGAAACAACAATGCAGCGTCCAGCTTTAAACTACAAGCAGTTTCAAACCTCCCATTTGTCCTTGCTAGAAGCCTGGTATGTAGAGTTTTGAGTGTATTTTGCAATCTGGACTACATTGTAACTAGTAAATAGTTTGTGTTGCATTTAAGCGAAAAACAAAAGGACAGTGGGGGAAGGGGTGCCACTAAGGATTTAAAACCCTGGCCCTGTTTAGGACAAAAAATCCCTAAAATACCTACCCATGTAGGACAACACCCTCCATTGTAGATCCCTGTTTAGGACAAATGATAAAATACACACTCCCTTGTTTTACACAATTTAAAGTGCTTAATTCAAAGACCAGCAAATGTCGCCGATCTAGGATTGCTGAATACTGTTACATTTAACAACTTACAATGATTGTACTCAGACCATACCCTGTTTACAGTGGGACAGACTCGGATAGAATTTTATACCCTCTTTAGGATAGAGAGGCCACGCCCCTGTATAGGCTATATAAGAGAGTACCCCCCCGCCCAGGACATAACAAAGGAGGTAAGGTGCCCTTCTTCCCACGACCCTTCTGCCTACAAAGTTCCATGAATCATTTTGCCAGGAATGATCACTGAAAAGACTACAACTCAGTCAACTCTCATATCATGAAACTGCCTCCCTTTTGCACTTTGCATTGTAAACTCAATTCAGTTCAATATTTATTGCAGTACCTGAAGCTATACTATACTGTGGGCCTCCCCACGCTACTCCGAGGTCTTCATCATCATCTGCATCATTACCACCAAGAGACAGACCATGAGACTGCTTCATGAAGTCTGCAACCTCTTTTTGACTCACCCAGGTGGCATTAGAGTCAACAAGCTCAAAAGATCCTGTGTCATCATTGAAAGGATTAGGGCGAGGCTTTCTGTCATCTTCATCCTCCCAGTCAAACACCTCTTCACTATAAAATATGCACATTTAACTATCAGATGTTTGTTTCACAGCATAACAAATACATAAATTGGAACCTCAAGATTCATTTAACCTTTTAACCCTTTAACTTCCAAGAGTGTCTCCAAAACCCAAAATCAAGAAAAATACCAAATTTCATTTTCCAAAATATTGAAAAACAAATAGTACCTACTGAAAGTGCAGAAGTGCATTCTTTTCAAGAATGGTGACACCATAGGATTTCGTTCGTAGACTTAAAAGTTGAAACTATATTAGAAGTTTCCATAATTGACTCTGGAGTGAAAGGGTGAGATGCAACTCAATGGAAGTGCTCAAAATACCAACTTACATACAGTTATTTGTTATGGTTAGATGACCAACCGGACTTACAAGAAGACACAAGTGGTTCACAAGTTGAAGACCAGCCATTTCAATGTTGCCTTGTATATGCAAACAGGAGATTAGACAAAAACAAGAGCAACCTTGCATCGCACTGCATGGCTGCAAATGGTTTTAGACATGCTTTGAGCTTAATCAAAGTGTATGCAAATCATTGCAATATGCAAGAACATTTTGTTGTCTCTTTAAGTGACCACTCTCATAAACTGTTAGTGACAATTAATTTCCCTTCAAGCAACTACCTTCAAGGAACCAAGTCTGAATCAGATCCCAAACAAATAGTCAAATACCGCATTTACAAATCTCTCCCAAGCTGTGACTAAGGTACAACAGAAATTCAACTGTAGAAACCAAATAGTGTCCCAAAGTCATAGCATTTTCCACCTGCCTTAATTATTTACATCTTTATGTGGTCAGGGCTAGAAGTTTAAGGATTGGTAAGCACAAGGATTTGTTTAGGAATCCGAAGCCTACAAGTTACACCTCACCATATTATATAGCATTGTCAGGGACAGCCACTGCACTCAGGGGCCCTTGGCTACGAAATACGAGATCAAGGGCTTTTGTACTTTGGAATGGAGTATTTTCAAATTGGAATTATTATATTTGGATGATGTATATGGATAGGAAACAGAGCCGTGTGAAGATGTCACCCCTGACAACAAGGCTTTCAATTTCTGACGTTTTTCAGCTGACAGTGGTTGCAGCTGACATTCAAGGTGTCGTTCGATGTTTTGAAAACCTCACAGACAAATTGAAACCGCCGCATTCTTTTCGCACTTTGCATCAACGGTGACATAGAAAATTCTTATAGTTAAGCTTATAGGAAAAAATAAAATATAAGCATACAGCGTTATAAAAACCTTATAACCTTATTCTTGATTCTTGAGCTTTACTCTTTCTCACCTTTGGGACAACTGTTGGAAACTGAGTCCACGAGACTTCAAGAAACAAAATATATAATAGACAAGTTGAGGTTTACAATACCATGGAGCCCCTTTCTTCCTTGATTCAAAAGCGCTAATTCCAATACGTGAAATGCAAAATGCTGAAGAAAACAGTTCTAAAGAATTCCTAATTTCTTACCGCCATCTTTGAGCACTTCCGTAATGGTAAGCTACTTTGTGTAATTCTTATCAGGGTGTACGACAGGAGACTCTAGTTCCCAGAGCACCTCGTATTTAGATAGGTCGCGGCCCACCACGATTCCCCAAACTAGCTAAGGAACGATATTATAAAACAAACGTTAACTCCATTCATTGGCCAAGGTGCATGAATGAATGTACTTAACGTTTGTTTTAATTTACATATTGTTTCGTAGTTTGGGGAATCGTGGTGGGTATATCCATGAGATCTCTGCCAGTCGCGGTCAGTTCTATGAAATATCCAAAAGGGCAAAATTGCTTCAGAAAACTATAAATCTTTGAATTGTTTGTAAACTCCACGATGAAAGTTCAATAGCCATGATTAGTATTGTTTGTCTGACTGACTGACTGACTGACTGACTGTTTGTTTGTTTGTTTGTTTGTTTGTTTGTCTGTCTGTTTGTTTGTTTGTTTGTCTGTCTGTTTGTTTGTTTGTTTGTTTGTTGGAAGTATCGTCCAAGCCTTCCTCTCAAAAAGAACACTCCATTTTCGTACTCAATAACCCATAGTGGTCACCAAGTACAACCTCTTTTCTTTAATTAAAAGTCCGGATCTTGGGATTTCAAGGTTTTGATGTGATTTATACTACACAATATTTTACACTGATCAACATCTCTTAAAACTTGAAGCCTTCAATCCTGGTTGAGAGACAGCGTTAAAATTTTTTTGCTGCAGTTGTAACACCGTATCCTAGATTACACCTGTCGTTAAACTGCAAATCCTCTCCTTTTTCTCTCAAAACGAGTGGACAGGGGCTCAGTGTGATCGCTAAAAGCGTAACGAAAATAGGGACAAGATTACGTCGTGAATTTTTTTTGACAAATGTCACTTAGCCAAAAGTAACATTTACTCGTAACCGAAAATCACCTGCTGATTTGCAAACGATTTCCGAAGATTGCTACCGACAAAAGAAGTTCGGCAAAAAAATCTGTTGTTTTATTTTTATTGCAGAAGGTTTCGGAAGGCATGTGTTCACGTGTGTTCGGGTACTCTGGCATAGGCTCAAACGTCGCAGATTTAGAGGATGGATTGCGCGGCTGGCCCTCCCACTGAATTTCCCTTTCCAATGGATAAAAACAACCAAATTAACGAAAAAAATAGTTCCACGTTTTATCGCACTGCCGATCCTAGGAGGATGAAGACGTTCTAACTTTTTGCACCAAATCTAAAGCCGACTGAGGTAAAACTAAAGAAATGTAAACCGACTATTTCTCGTTTTTTCGATAGAATATCGTAGAAGAACAAGAAGAATTTATTGCATTAGTGTTTATTCAGCCTTTTCACTTTTAAGCCTTCAAAACTACGGGAGCATGTCCCCAGAGAAACAATCCCCCTTCCCAATCAATTGCAAAAGTCATTGCTCCTCCAATGTCTATTTTGGGCTCATTTTCCCTGGTCGCCTGTAAGCCTAACACTGACCCGAAAAGTGTTATGTTTATGCAATCACAAACCTTTTTGGTGCTTCTCTAAAACATTTCCGCAGATAATGCAAATCAAGCACGGTCGCAGACAAAGGAAACAAGCCCCATCTGTCTCTAGCCAGCTGACTCCTCTCTTTCTGGGCCAAGCATAATTTTTTGGCGAAATAAAGAAACTGCATGTTACCGCGCTATGGGTTTTATAGGAATGCAACGGACTGAACATCCAACCGGGAATACGCTAAAACACCAGTGGGGGGAATCTTGTTTATAAACAACAGGGATGAACATCGTAATTTTCAGAAAGAAGCCTCCTCATGGAAGACACCAGAAACTCGTTTTATGAAAAGCGCTTTTAGTTTTATTAATTTTCACCGTTAAGAGTCACAAAAAACAGTTTACATGTCTAATACATCCTACACTGGGCATCTAATACACAAGATGCCCAAAGCAGTTTACTTTATTAACCGCGTTGGTGACCATTACGTTTTACCCGCGGGTCGGGCGGGTTGAGCGAGTCGGGGGTCTGGTTGGAGGGCGTGGCCTTACAGGTCTTGGGGTGCAGTTGTAGAACACGTACAGCCTGTTATTGATCACGACATAACCTGAATGGCCGACCACAATCCAGCCTTTGAACCCTGGCCTCATGCCTGGAACTGAAAGAAAAAAACAAAAACAAAGGGTTACATCAGGCCAAATCCTAACATGGTAAATTTTACTTTATTCAAGTCTGAAACCAGGGTAGGAAAACTCGATTAGCCCTTCTAGTACGGTTAATCCTACCTAAAAACAAATATCATAACCAACGACACAACTTAACCAAAATACATAATTATCACTTTGCACCTTCTCGGATTGTTTAGCTCGTCTTTCGAAGAGAAAGATTTATAGGCTAACATAGGTTCATATGTTCGGTTTCTTTAACTTAAAATTTAGGTTGCAGAATATTTTGGGCAACGCAACCTTATTCACCGAAACGATCCTTTCGATGCCCCTAAATACAGCTTAATTAACCGCGTTAAATGTACACAAAACGTTACTTACCATAGCAACGCGCTCTGAAACAGTAGCAAACTCTAAAGAAAGCACTGTTGATATTAGAAGGAATGCCGATGGGAACAATGACTTTATTTGGGAATGAGTCGGCGCCGGTCTTGTTCCTTTGGCTCTTCGTTCAGTGGAGATTCTTCTGCGGTGTTGGCAGCGTTTCATCGGTGTTTCTTTCAGCTTTCAAAAAAGCTAAGCACAACCCCACAAAAACCAATACCTCCATCAAGCGCATCTCTGACTACGGGAAAACAACATGAAAATAAAGTGAATTTCCAAAAAAAAAAAAACTACAAAATGGCTTTTGACCCCTTTAATCGCAAGACACAAGAAAATATCGATCAGCTCAACTAGCGCGACAGAAAAGTCGCCAACTTAGTCTTTTTGTACACAAAAGATTCCCTGGGACATGGCTAGCGTTAATAAAAAGCAATATATCAAAGTTATACAACAGTCACCTACTTAACGTTTCAAAAGTGGCCTGTGCTTCAACTGCTGCTGGAAAGTTTGCTCTCTCGAAACTACAGCTGAGCAGGCCTAGTTTTATACCGTTTCGACAGAAAACCAATATTCAAAACACAATAGACATGGAGTTGTTTTTGTTGTTGTTGTTGTTGTTGTTGTTTTTTGTCTACGTAAAAGCTGAGTATACTTAAAGCACAAAACACTCTTGAAGACGCCTACCTGGCTACTTTAATAGGGACTGAAAATTTTCCGTATTCAAACACGCAAATGCTGCAAACAATGCGCGGGAACACTGGAAACGTTCAAGACACAAGCGATCCAATATAGTGAACCCATCTGATACAAGTGTTTCAAAAGCTAAAAAAACTAAGCAGGGTATAAAACCAAGAACGAATTAATACGTATAAAAAGGGATTAATCTACATATATCTATAATTAATTGTTAAAGTTAATTAAGTTAAATCAGAAACTCATAAGTCCTTATGAGTTTCTGGTTAAATTAAATGTATGATTTATATAAAAATGTATATACATTGGATCTGTGTATATAAATAAGATGACATCAAAGGCAATTACTACATTGGCAGCCGATATAATTCATCTTATTGCGAAAAGATGAGAAATTAACACTCAAAAGAAACAAACGAAATACTTTCCTTGTAGCGGCTGTGGTTAAATGGTTGAAGGCAGGTTAATTTTAACAATAGCATTTAGTGACCTTTCTTTTGAAAAGACGCAGAATACCTTAACCAAAGAGCATAGATAAGATTTGTGTGAGTTTAAAGAAACTGATGTTAGGATCTTCAGTTATCGAAAAATGGTAGCATTTCGGCTTTATCACAGGTGCTAAACTAAACATAAATAACCTGTTTTTATGTGTGCAAACATAAAAATCCTACACAGGCTCTGGACAAACCGACTCAACATTGAACATTGCTAAATCCAACTTTGTTTACGGTGTGGAACCAGGAGACCAAACGATTTAAAAAACAACATATTTCCATTCAGCATTGCTCAACACTTGTTGGATTCAATATGTTACACGTACTTGGCTATCCTGTTGAATGATGTTGAATGTTAACTGGTGTTTCCTGCTCGTGCCAGCCTAACGAATTCAACCGATTCTTTTTCGCACTTGAGAAAAAAAGAAATGTTGGATGGTGCTTGAATCGAAAGTTTGATGGCAATAAACGTTCGTTCAACACCTCAGCTTCAACATCATTCAGCATCATCCAACATCATTTCACACGGTGGCCAAACACGCGCATTATGTTGAAATTAACAACGTTGGACGCTGTTGGATGGAAATGTCGGATCCGTTTTTTCGGGGCCTTTAGTCCATTTTGTCAATAAAATATTCTGCAAACGTGATCTAATTACTGTGGAATGCAGAAATTATTCAACCACTCCAATCTTGTAGCTTTTTACATTTTTCTAGTAAAAGACACGCCGGAGAAACACTCGAAAGCAGGTGGGCGTTTTAAACACAAAAGATTCTTTTAAAAGGCCTTAAAGATAACTAAGACCTTTGTTTAAATACGCCGTGAAAGCTACAAACAACCAATATAGTGGAAACACTGAAAACATTCTTTGGAAACCAGCTATCAATCTGTGTACCCCCGAACTTGAAATTGTGAAGGTATTTTAAGAGACGTATTCGTAAAAAATTCGCTTTCCACGTCAGTTATTTTAGATCTGCACAATTTTTTCTTCAAAGCTATCGATCGACTCTAGTGACGTGTGTCATGAAATTTAAAACACATAGTTCATGCCAAAAGTACAAAAATTGGATCAAGCATCTTTGAAGTTTAATTTCTCTCGCACTGCTAATCAATATTATTCTTTTAACTCAATAAAAGGTCTATTGTAGCTGGTATTTCCTTCGGTATACATAAAGGGCAATTTTATAGCCTAGAATGTTGCAGATATTTGTCCTATATCACTCTGATTGACACGTGTTGAATTTTTCTTTGCACCATGAATATGAGCAGTTACCGAAAAACTCTATTGAGTTACATTATTTTATAGTTCAGTCAGGGTGCTTTTGCAAACGTAGACCTAATTCCGCGCAATTAGCAATTGTAAGAAGAAAAAGAGAAAAAATAAAGAATATTTACATATATAAATAGATAAGAGGTGAGATACAATAAAACAGGAAATTGAGATATTTTTCTGTATAAGAAAGGACTAGGGTATGCTAAGTGATTAATAGGTACCAAATAGAAGTTACATCGTATACTAAGCGGTCTAGAATTGTCCTAAGAAAGTGACAAAGTGTAAAGGGCAACCTAAAATCAGTGAATGATACCAAAAATACATGCCTTATCCGGTGCTGTGAAGTTCTTTAAAGCTACAATTTCGGCATTTACAGAGACCGTTAAAATATAGGCAGCACAGAACCAATTTTCACTCCCGCAATAGTGGTTCTAAATTTTGAGTCTGTGGATAAAATTCTAAAGTGTGACCATTCAAATGAAAGCTACTGAGCAGTACTTTCCTGTGGTACTGTTACTATATACGTTGGTTCTAAATTTTGAGTCTGTGAATGAATTCCTAAAGTGGAACCATTCAAGTGAAAGATAATGCGCCAAACTTCTGTGCTGCTGTTTACAATGTTGCACAAGGTGGTTCGAACCTTTAAGACTGTGGATGAAATCTTTAAGTGTGACCATTCACAATGAAACTGAGCCACTGAGTAGGATATTTCTGTGGTGCTGTTTATTATGCTGCAAAAGGTGGTTCAAACTTTTCAGTATGAGATCCTGAAGTGTTACCATTCAAATAAACGTTAATGAGCGGACTACTTTCCATTAGCTCCTGTTTGCTTAGTAAGATTTTCGAAACTGAAATTTGGGCTTTTACTGGCTTTATCGCTTTCAAGGTTATAGCGTTTTGTTAATGCTGTTATCCCTTCCAACCGTTGTCTCAGTGATGTTTCCCTCGGACTTCTTGTTTTCTTTTTTTTTTTTTTTCTATAGAGAAATTATTCATAACTAAAAATATACTGACTTTCCGGCCAGTTTCCCAGAACCTTTAACTGAGAAACTTTACGGATCATAACACAATAATTTAAGTCCAATATAAGCGCTTTTATATATTTATTTTTGGTTTTTTTTTATCTACGTGGATACTTCCTTGGAACAATATATCTTTTGGCATGAAATTTTTGCAGGTTTAGATTTTTTCGAATTTTTAGAGAAGATCTACAGAGACTAGATCCCGCAAAAATTGGTTACTCACAAAATATTTTCTCCAAAAGTTCATTTCTCTGTAGGAAAAAAAGCAAATTTTAGAGTTGGGCGATAAGCAATCTTTAAAAACAATTATGCCGTTTGGTTCAGTTTCAATAAAATCAGTTTTGTTGTTAAGACGGCTTGAACCTCACGGAGTCCTGGCTTTTTCGATAACTGGCAAAGACGTGTTAAAACACCAATCTCTTTTAGCTCGCAAAAGAAAATAATTTATCTATGCATCGATCTTCGTATAGAAAATGAAGATCATCGCTATTGTCAAAGGTTATTGTAACTGGAAAAACACAACACACGAAAAAGGACTCGTAAAAATAATCCGGTAGGTATACTTCATTCATCTTAATGATCTGTAAAATGTTTATCAGTCGGTTTCGCGATAATGGGATGTTGTCCTCACTGTTGTATGACAAACTGTAAGAGACTTAAAGAACATTTTATGCGGGTTTCACTATATAGGTTGTTGGAACCTTTTGACGTATTTAAACGCGGAAATTTCTCAGAGTTTGAGGTAGCGATATAGTCTACATTTACTTGCCACAGTCCTGCAACTAAAACAAATTTATGAATTTAGTCTCATAGAAATGTGTTTCTTCAGCCATGCTTAGGGTAAATAAGCAGTTCAAGAGCTTCGAGAGATATATAATTGGGTTCATGATGAGAAAGCTCTGAAACTATCTTGTATGAAATTGGAAATTGGAAATGTTGAGATCAAGAATAAAATACGATTCTGATTGGTTTTAGGTCAGGTCTGAGCCTCTCTATGGGTACCCACGGTCTTCGTTTTCTTCGCGATTTTTTTGCAAATCTTCGTTTTTTTCAGGAAGATCTTGGTTTTTCGGATTGAAATGGTTTAAACGTTTATTCAGTGTAATTCACAGTTGATAAATATTTCACTTCAATAGCAAATTGCATTACTCACGGTTTAAATGCACCAAAAGCAATATAAACAGCTATTGAAACAATAAAGGATTGTTGGATTCTTTGGCGACGTTCTGTTCGTTCAGTGCTCTATGCCATTTACGACATTTAAAGACTGAGTTTTCTTTATGCGATCCCACAAGCTCGTAGCTTTAACATACACAACTAACCTGTTGACTTGAAATGAGGGTTATTCTACCCTCCCACCTTTTTAGCCATGTCAGTAGTACACCATGTCCTCATTTCTCCTTTTTCTAACGCCTCTTTCTCTGCGGCTTCGAATTTCAGTTGCTTCAATGTCAAGATATTCGACATGCTCGCTTTCAACAGGGCACTCTGTTTGCAGCTGGTCATTCTGTTCTTGATTTTCATATTCTACAAACTCTGCCACTGCACAAGCGGTTGGGGTTTGGGAGTTTAAAGAGTTCAGTATTTGTGAGTAGCATGTGTCTGTTAAGTGAATAATATCATTATTGTCTCGAGTGGTTGTGTCAGTGTCACTCAAAGGAAACAGGATTCCTTTCTTTAAGACTTTTCCGGATCCTACGGCCACAAAGCAGCCAAATTGTTCATCTGTCGTCTCAGTAAAGGAGTACCACAGAACATTCATTTCGGTCTCATTGGGGTTATCAAATACATCTGATTCCGTCATAGTAATATAGAAATTTGCTCTTGCGATGTCATCTGGAGCAAACATATCGTATCCCGGCTTGACTGCGAGGACGACTCCATTTTGAAACAGGACTTGGACAGGATGATGCTCCCCGTTTACAGCTTCTACTACATTTTCATCTCCACACTGTTCTCCTTCAAAGTGCATTCTGGAACTGGTTACTTCTGCCTGATTCATCTCTTCTGCATTGGCAAATGATGGAAGGGTGCCAGCATCATATTTACTGATATCTCTGACAGACCGTTGCCGAACGCCACCACAATATTGCCTCTGCCATTCCTGCAGTTCCTGGAGATCTTCGGGCGAGATGGGGGCCGTTGGCGGTTTGACAGGCCATTGGAGGTTCGCATAGCGCACTGAAGCTTTTGGGTCTGGATAGTGGGCTTTTTTGCGTGTGAAGTAAATGAAGGATGCATTTGTCATCTTCTTTACTGTCTCCTGTATTGTGGGCATCAGCAGCTGGGCATATTGCAGCATGTACGGCATCAGGTGGTGTACGCACTACGATCGCGTTGCATTGTGGAAAAAAAATTTCCAACATGGCGGCGGAAGGTTCCTAATTCGGTAAGTTTTCCTCTGTGTCTTAATCGTTAGTTAAGAAGTATTTCTTTCTCATTTTTATAAAAGTTATCAGATAGAAGGCTTTTGAAGGTTATCGACTGTTTTTTAGATAGACTTTCTCAGCATAGGCATCGTTATAAACGATAAACATTATAACACTTATTCGTAGTGTAATACGATACCATTTTTGGGGGGCATCAAACTTTTTATCTATGTTCGTTGGAGTCCCGAAAAGTGTCTAAATTGCTTCTTTAACTTTCCATCTACAGCTGGATATAATCGCTCCCCAACGCGCCCCATCGCATCTTTGTGTTTTCGGCCGATGAGTTAAAGCAATATGGCCGCCAAAAGGCCTATTGTTGTGGAGGGTAACACGCCGGGCAAGCCTGACAACAAACGACCGCCGCCGGAGAGAAAATCGAGGAAGAGCCTCTTCCACGATGAAGACATCCCTTCTAAAAAATTCTCAAGTGCCCGAGAGTGGTCTGCGGAGGAAACCTCCTCGTTAGTGCAATACATTTGCCTTTTTTCCGAAGACGCGTGGAGAGATAAACGGCCCACCACGAAAGATGCCGGCTTTTGGAATGCCTGTGCGGATTCTGTGAACAAAACTTGCAAATCCTCGCGAACAGGTTTGTCAGCCTTGATTAAAGCAATGTTGTATGCACAGAAAAAGGAAGAAAAAAAAGGCTGTGATCTTATTTATGACTCGCTGCATTGGGTCCTGCAATCTGAAATGTAGCTATTAATTGTATAGTATGGAATAGTGTGGCATAATTATCATTAATTCCTATAAAAATATGTTCATGATTTTACTTGACATAACATCAGTGTATGTTAGAGGATAAAGTTGCACCAAAGCAGGCCCTACAACTTTCGGTGCACATTGTTAACTAAAAATTTGAAGTGACAAGTAATTGGTCTTGCAAGAATTATGAAATTGTAAGTATCCATTATGCTTTTTCTTTAAACGTTTTAGCTTATATAATTTATTTATTTATTTTTTAATTTAAGGGTCCTCTTGCCGCACACGAGTTACAAAGCACCTATCAACACAGTTTAAGTCTTTGTCAGAAGCAGAGGAGGCGCTCAACATTGATTATATCAGAAACTCCTTTGTTGATGAAGAAAGTGGGAGCACACCTCGGAGGACAATAATGCCTGATGATACCTCTCTGTCTCCCATCTTCAGCTGCTCACCAGCCAAAGATACAAAGCAGTCAAATTCCAGTGTTGGTGATGTGGTGAGGGAGTTTTTGACCACTTTTAAAAGTTCAATGACATCAAGATTGAGGTCACAACTCCTTCACCATATATTTAAGCTTTCTGTTGTAGAAGATGATGGCATGGAATTTTTCAAATTTGTGAACAGTGATTTTCTTACGTCAAGTTTGAATGCAATGAGAACATTGTGTAAAGCAAGAAAACACAATTTGATTTATTACTTAAGTAAATGTTTTGAAAACTCCAAGCCAAGAATGCCACTTGATCGAATGCCCTATGGCTTGCTCGATTACAACATTCGTTTCTTTGCCAGTCACAGGACACAAAAACTTGGCATGGAGGAACACTACTCCTCATGGCTTGAAACCATGTTTTCTCAATTTGGCCATAAGTGGTTGTGCCTCCACAGGGGACCAGCTTGGCAGTACGATCTGAATGTTGAAACAGAGGGGTCTGTGCAGGGTAACCCTGATGATACCTCAAAAGATGTGGAGGGCGGTCAAATTGATATCATCCAGAGTGCCTTGCAGCAATCATCACTGAGTTTAGAATTGGAAGAAGGCAATGATACTCTGGACTTAAGTTCCAGTACCCTGTGCACTTCTCCTGCCAGTATACCTATCTTCTCTTCCCCTATAAGAGACGAGACAGAAGAAAATGCTGTCTCAACTTCAGAGTTGTGTGAAGTTGGAGACCTGATGCACGTCTCGGACTTGTGGAATTCGGTCCCTGAGGATGAGAGGCGGGAAATGGAGTTGGGGTTAGTGTCCTCACAGGAAATGGAGAGACTTCACTCTATACAGCCCACTGGGTCCTTGAATGCAAAATGCAACCCATGGATGTTTGACCCAATGAAGGTTGGTTATGTTCATTAATTAATAAATAACTGTTGTTTTAACAAAGGAGAATATGCATACATGTTTAATCAGGTTACCATCCCATTTCATATCAAAGTCATTATGTGCAGAATTAACGCTACTCACCGTTTCCATATTTTTTTCAACATTTAGGGAAATTATTGTGTGTTATGATGGTAACATTACATCCGCATCCTAACCGATACTTAATTAAGTTTGTTGTAGGCTAATATTTTTCGTGTTTAAGGGGTCTGGTTTAGTGTGGGGCATCTACAACATGAAAGCAAATGGTTGGTTGGCAACACTACAACGTAATGTGATGGCTGTAATGAGTTGTAATATTTTCATTATTATTATTATTATTATCTATTTATTTTGCTAGAGTAAGATAAATATTGCAAGCCTGGGTGTGCGCGAGATTCAAAAGCACATTGCATCAGCTGGATTTTCAAGGACTGTTCATGTGCAAGTGAGTTAGTATTTAAGCTCTGTTTATTTATCAATGCTTCGGGGGTTTCATAAAGGGCCAGGTGCTGGGCAAATTGACTGTCTGTGAGTAACTTCCCAACCAACATTTGCAGTAGAAGACCACAGCCAAGTTCACTATCCTGCCCAGGTGCACTAACCTCTTGCTCTAATGTTCAAGATTGAAACCTGTGATCAGTGAATTAAAATTAGGCAGAGTTAAACCTTAAATAATTGTATGAGCAGTGAACACTCCTCTTGGTATTATTGTTTAGTTGGTGCTTAAAAGACGTGGGTGCTAGATCAATTTGACACATAAATAAAGTTATTATTATTATAGACAGAAATATGAATATAGGACCCTTACTTACTAAACTACAGACTATATTGTTTTCTGAACATTGTGTTTGTCTAGTTTAATCAGTTGACTGACATGAATAGGTGGCTATACAGACACGCCTCAAAAAATGACTGAATTGAATTTCTCAGTAGACATGTCAAAGATCCAGATGTTTTTAGGGGGGATGTACATTAGTGCCCGTTGGGTGGTGGATCAAGGCCAATGCCTGTGTTGTTGCAAGTGTGTTCTCATAGGGGCCTATTGGATCATTTCTTTTTTTTTTTACACTTAGGTTGAAGCACTCAAGCAGGCTAAGCACTGCAACCCCACTGGTCGATGGTGGATCAAGGCTGATGCCTGTGATTTAAGAAAAGGTTTGAGGGAGAGCATGCGAGGATCTTGGGCTGGTGATGAGGACCTTGGTGATGGCTCTTTACAGGCTTTGTATGAAAGTTACAAGGCAAGGTGTGCTTTTGTGAAGGCTATCGGTTCAGCTGAAAGGTTCAGCTTGTTGTCTGCTGACGTTCAAAAGTTGTTGTTGGAATTGGAGAATGATCTTGAATTTCTTGCAACAGGTGCTGAAGTTGCAAATGGTGCTTATAGGAGAGCTCTTCAGGGTGGTAAGGCAACAGAGCACAAACTGATGGAATTGTCATGGAGTGTTGTTGGCTTTGAGGAACTTGTCAAGAAAGTTCGTGATTTTGACGGTCATTTGAAAGATTTTGTTGGAGAGGGTGGTGGTGCTGCTGGTGTTAATTTGCATTCTTTGAAATCAGACCTACTAAAGTACTTGAAAGATCTTTTCTCAAAGAAGCGCACTGCTGCAACCCATCTTCTTGTCTTCATGATAGCAGATGAACTGCGGAATCGTAAGCCATATGCCATTCCAGTACGGTTCATGCCCTACAGATCACTTACTGATGCTAAATTGAGGGAATTGGAGCTCCAGCTGGAAGAAGCCATGAGGAGGATAGGAATGACTGTTGTAGGTAAGTAATCAAAGCTGATAGCTAGGCACAATATTGATCTTTATAATTTTCTATTCTTTTGTCAAGTACAGCCTGTAGCATTATTGTTTTCATACAGCTGTTTCAATATTGATATTGTAAGAAGCCTATGTTACAAGACAGCAAGGTCATGCACATATGGTTAATTTGTTAAGTATCAGGGCTTGTAATATACGGCTGCAAATATGCAATTTGTGACTGGTTCCAGGGCAGTTGCTCCTAATAAAAACAACTTAGCAGCAAATTTGCTCCTTCAACTTTTGGCCCATTTGCATAATAAATACATTTTCTGCTTCTTGTTAGACCAAATGTACTCCTGAAATTTTGGACTTAGGAGCAGAATTGCACCTGGGAAAAAAATTTAATTTCGATGCCTGTTAAGTAGCATCTTCAAAATTAGTTAATGATGGCTGCCTTATGGAAAATAAATCATAGAGGCAAGTAGTTATGGTATTTTCAAGCACCCTGTTGCACAGATGACAGAAATTACAAAAGATTTTCAGCTACCCATACTACTAAAAAGCTCAAGGCTTAAATATCCAACAATGTTCATTAATGAGCTGTGTACTTATAGCATCCAATGTTGCCCACCCCTCCCCCCCAAAACAAAAAAACAACAACAACAACAACAAAAGTAGAAATCATAATTTCATGTACGTCACTTCCATCTCTTTACCTCATGTGTATTGATCAGTGATTTTGAATTCAGAAAATGACTAGTTCCCAGTTGGTTTGATAGCTCAGCTGGTATAACATTGCAAAAGTTGTGGGTCAAAACCCCTTCAAGTCTGATTTTTATCAGGCTTTCCTTTTGCAACTACTTGAACTGTTGTTTATACAGTGTATAACTGTGGTACAATCTTATTAAAAATTCTTTGAAAACTAGGAAGTTCTGATCTCACTTTGCTTTTTTCTTGTTTTCTTTAAGGCTTCACTACTGATGGTGAATTTAACTCACTACGTACTGTTGGAAATGTACGACCGGTATCCATCATCGAGTTAATCAAGCATGCAAGAAATGATGCTCGTCGTATGAGTGCCAACACTATTGCTTCTTTCTTAAACCTGGACAGGCAGGGTAGGTATTGTATTGTTCCTAAATCCCAGCCAAAACTGCCATCATGGTATTTACACCAACTGAGGGGGTGCATGGAATAAGGTCCTAAGTGACATTTGATGCAAGGTCAAATTCTCCCTTTTGTTTCACCTCCTTTTGCTTCACAAGGGAATGCAAGGCAGTTTGGAAGGAGGATTTAGCAATTTATCAGAAGTCATGTGATGTTTTTTTCCAGGCACCCCTTCAATTATTGGCTTCATTAGGGCAACTGTTTCCTCATAATTAAATTTCTGAGAACACAATGTATTTCTGAATGTCATTGTAATTGAGGGAAGCGAATAGAACATAATCTCACAAAGAAAAATTATTTTTTTACCCAACAGGAAATGTGTTACGTCAACACCCAGCTGTTCCTGTACATGATGTCAATTGGCTGAATACATTCATGGCTAATGGTGGCAATGAACCAATTCCTTTTGAGCGTGCCATTCTGATGTTAAGAAGGAAACTTTTTCCTTTCATGCATGATCCTTACCCATGGGTTGTAGGTAAAGTAGTTCTTTAATTATTGATATTTTTTATCAATAATTATAATTTCATCACATTGTCAATCAGAAGTCAGTGGTGTTCTCATCTGCTCAAACCAGATGACCTGAAGTACAGACCTGTATCAGGCTGCTTATCACACCACATATTGTTGAAGGTGTTTCATGTCAACTGCTGTCACACTCCAATGGGCTTTTGTTTACTACTGCTTGCATTGATACTCACTGTGTATCCTCTGTCATGTGGTAAATCCCTCTTCCTTCAGTCTTCCCATAAAGGCATGATTCTATCATTAACACAAAAGATAGTTATCTAAAGTCTTCCAGCAGATCAATAGTGCCTGGAATAAGCAGACCAAGGGTGCCTGGAATAAGGCCCCAAGTGACTTCTGATGAACTGCTAAATTCTCCTTCCAATTTTGCTTGTGTATGTTTGTAAATCAAAGGGAGAATTTGACGTTAGATCAGGAGTCACTTAGAGCCTTTTTCCACACATCCCTTCGGTTAATGTCAGATGCAGTAGAGCTTCAAAGTGGCCAAAGTTGCAGGAAATTTAACTCCTTGTGGAGCTGTCTCATTGCCTTGGGATTGTTTGACTCCTGTTGAGGGGATTAAGAATTTTCTCTGAATGCATTTCAACTTGGAAACTTCTTCATTTGCTTCCTTCAATCACAGCTGGTAATTGACGTAACATATTGTCCTTCTCTTTCTGCAGGACGGGCTGAGACAACTGAAGAAGTTTTGAAGTCTATTTTTGCCATATATGTCTTCCGCAAAAAAATTGATGACCTTAAACACCATGCTACTGATCCCTGCAATTTCTCTGACAATCTGTATCAGCCTGAGAAGGATGCCAATGGTGAGCTGATCCACCACAGGGAAGATCACAACCATCTCCTAAAACGTATAGTTGCTCGTCTTCGTGCAGGCTTTATCCCAGGTGTTAATTTGCAATACCTGAGAGATGCTTTACACGACCCTTCAACTGGCTTAACTTATGAGGCCCTCACAGGGAAGAACAAGCAGTCAGTGCCTGATTGTGAGCGCCTCATAAATCCTGGTGTAATTTCCTTTCTTGAACGGAAAGGTGACGTGAGTGGAGCACGTCTTGAGGATTATTCATAACTGGCACAAGGCTGTTGATGGAAGAGGGCTATCAGAAGAACAGAGGTCTTCTTACTGCAAAGACATGAAAGAGTGGCTTTTGGCTGATTGGATGCCATGGTTCCCTACCTTGCCTGATTACCGCACTATTGACGTGAATAGGTAAGACATTTCTGAATCCCCTAACTGTGCCTTTTTAGCTAAGTGGTTTGAAGGCCAGGTCAATAAATGTTCTTGTAGATTATTTCAAAAGTGAAAGAGAACCACCAAAGAAATGATGGCTGGAATAAACAGTTCATTTAGTTTAAAAAGGAAGAGAAAATTCAATCAAGTCTACTGTATTACGTGGAAGCAGTGTTGGACTTGTAAATAAATATTATTGTAGTAATTGGATTATTATGAACAAATAAAGTTCTAGCCAGGTTAGCTGCAGTTTAGTTATAAACACCTATCTATACGTGCAGTTATAAACACTTTATAAATTATACACAACACTTGTAAAGTGCAATTTCCATTTTAATGTTCAGTTGTGCTTTGCAAAACTCCTAAAAATAGATCATTTAAAAACTTGATTAAATCAAAATGTTTTGCTTGTAACATTCATGTAGAGGGATTATGAATAGTGTTACCTCTTCAAGTGAGTAAGAGTATATTCAGTTATGGTGTTATTCCAGGGAATACCTTTTACAACTGTATATCCCTTTTAGCAGTGGATATTTCCTAGACCCACATATTTTGGACTTGGCCAGAAAATTTTTAGGGATCCAAACATAAAGGCCTTACTAAAAAACACTCCACCATAGGCCTCAACCCTTTATTTAATGTTGTTCACAAACAATATTGATTTTAGGCCAATCAAGGATATCTGCGGGCTTACACAAGAAGCTGTTATTGGCTTAATAGCAAACCTGGAGAGCAGAGAGCTACGTCGTGTAGAGTACCGGGAGAGAGGTCTTCCTCCCGAGCACCCTCGTGCCTCAGCAACGGATGATGTCGAAGGGATAATTGCCCTTATGCATGAAATGCTTGGTGAGGCATTTGATGTCAAGCAGTTTAATGATGCCCAGCCCAAAATTCTCAATGAGTTCACAAAGCGAATTGACCCAGAAGTGAAATTCTACTACTGGACGGGAGCTAATGAGCGTTACAGAGATTTTGAGCTGCCTTCATTTAATCAGCCGACAGGAGATGGAATTACGGAGAGACTTGATAGAATTAATATATCACGTAGAGGTGACCCTGGTGTATTTGTTGCAAACCGGGCCTCCCTACCACAAAGAGGACAGCTCACGGTCCGAGCACAATTTCACAGGGCCCCAGTGGAATTACCCCCACCCATGAGTCAAGGGAATCAATCAGAGTGACTGTTATCGTAGATAATTAATGATGCATTTATTATGTAAAATTTTACTTTTTAGTGTTCTTTCATTGTAGGATAAAAAGGCATCTTCCACTTGGGAAAATAAGTTGAGTGTATCATGCCTTTCCCAATGTTAAGGCAGGCATTGGATGTTCTGAGGTTAAAATTTGAATTTGTAAATAGTATTTCTAACCATTGAGGAGCAATGACAGAATTCTTTGTTTTTGTGACTGCAGATATTTAACAATTATGTGCCCAAGGTGAAGTGAATATTGTGGAATAATCGTCGGGGGGATCATTCCACAATATTCGCTGAGCCTGAGGAGAATAATTGCTCAGGTGATTATCAGAGCAAATGAATTTTTTCTCCTTATCTTCAGAAACATCAAAAATCGCGCGGTGGCCATTTCGAAAATTAGTGCTTCAGTATTATAATCACCTTGTGCGGGGTGATTATAGCAAGATATGACATAATCCTCGACCAATCAGTGCACACACTTCTCTATAATCACCTGAGCAATTATACTAAAATATTATATTTAAGTACATTTATGCTCATACACGTGAGATGCAAATTCCACTTTTTATTGTTAAAAGACTGTTTTCAACCAACAATTATTAAATTTTGATGTAAATAAAGGAAAATTTGAAAATACTACTAAACTCATAACATGTACGGTGATTGTTTCCAAGATCAAGGGTTTTAATAGTCTAGATCTTTGTTATATAACTGTTTTCACAGGAGTTCCTTTATCAAAGTATGGTCCCTCACAACATAAGATATGATGAACTGTGTTTCTACATTAAAACACAATTGATTTTTGAGAAAATATATTTTTTTCGGATGAAACTTTTTCAAAAAACATCACTTTTGAGGGTTACTTAAGTTTTTTTAAGAGCCTTTGATGAGCAAAAACAAGTCTCACTTAGGTGAGGTACAGCTGCTTGATAGTGTAAGTTCTTGTGGGCCACTTTGATAATAAGAGTAGCTGAAATTCAATCATCATTACTTTACTTTGCGACTGGCTTTGATCACTGACTTCTCCCACAAACCTCTCTTGGTGATAGTAATTGTCAGGTAGAAACCAATCATTAAATAAGTTGTACAAAATCGAATTTTCTTGACAGACACATCAAGTGATGGGTCCTCAAGCAAAGGATGCACAAACCGAGTTAATTCACTTGCTAAGTAGCCTACTTTGTTATAGTCTGAAGAGGACATAAGGTGGACAGCAATTGCATTCTTGTCATGAGGGTTTTCTGGTTCTTTCACAAGTTTTACAAAAACAGGTCTGTTATGTTCATACAGATACTCATTTGCTTCTTCTAATGCCTTTTGGCGTTCTCTTGAATAACATGTACCCATAACTTTAAAGGGCAAACAATGACTTGCCACTACGGCTTGATCATCTGGCTCCTCCTCATCCTCAGAACTAGGATCATCAGGGGTAGCTGATGGTGGAATAGGTGGCAAATTAACTGCTGCACCCCTTGGAGTTAATTTCCACAACACCGTGTACTTCTTTCCTTCCACTTCAATTTGGCAATGAGAAGTACATAAGTATTTCCCCCGCTGTAAGTCTGAAGCCATGCCCTTTTGCACAACACCATCTTTATTCTCTGTGCCATGTTTGAAATAAACTTTGGCAAAGTCAATTGTCATAACTGGAAAGCAGGGAATTTTCCAACAAAATGATGAAAATCTATCCACATGGATGATTTCACAGTTGAATTCTTGAGAAGGAACTGCAAGGAAAAAAATTAAGTGTTCAACATAAAGGACAAAAGGACAATCTTCTATTTTTTGCAACATATTTCAGTTTTGTCATGCCAGGATGCTTAGCAGTGATACTCCCTGGTTAGGAAAAAACAAAATTTTAAGCATGCTACAATGCAAAAGTACAAAGGTAATTGTACCCTACCATAAAGACCCATAAAGCCACAAAAGTAGTACAACTTACTTGAAGACGCCAATGGTGTATCATCATTAGTTCCAGGTTGTGAGGAACGTCTTCCTTGACCTGCTATTTGAGCATTTGCTCTGGTTTGTTTGCTTTCCTGAAATAAAAAAGAAAGAGTCGAATTAGTACACAGAAACATTCCAAATCAAAGATGCAACTCAGGTTATTTAATTTGATCATAACCATCAGCAGCAAACATGAACACTCAAATAAACTAATAATAATAGTAATAATAACTAATGATGATGATGATGATGATGATTATTATTATTTATTTATTTTAACAAACTCAAACCACATTATTTCCCTCGAGCTCAACATCAACTTACAATATTGAAAGTATTGTTTAGTTACCTTAGTAAATAGAGGGTAGCTGTTAACTTTGTTGTGGCTTTTGGCATCCACATTCCCAACTGCTAATTCATTTGCAAAGGAGCAATCCAGGTTACTACAATGTTAAGGAAACCAACATTGTGCAGCAAGATATTTGGTAACAAGCAAGTACAAATTGTCAATTAGTGGATTAAAAAAAAAATCCAAAATGGGAGGGAAATTATGTTGTTCATGTTGCACAAATGAAAAGGATACTATCCACAGAGGTACTGAATATCCATGGATGGGTCAGTGTCCCATTTTTTAAGAGGAACAGTGGAACAACATTCCAAATCAAACACTGTCTGATGATTAAAAACTGTCATCGCCTTAATAAAGTTTCCACAGTACTCCTCATCAGCTCCCTTACGGGACAAGGCCTCCAGCATATCTCCTTCTGATGACGCCATTTCAAATGCTCGCTGGATGCCAACACCTTTTACATTTCTTAGGAAATCGCACCCAGCTGTAATACACATCTTTTGGAACTGGGTCATGTTCAGTTTCAGGCCTTCAAGGATTTCATTCATGTCAAAAACTTCACCATCCCCATTCATAGATGCCTTGACCATCACCTACAAATAAAATGGATCTTTGTTTGTTTTTTCTTTCCTAATTTATTTAATAATTTCTTTTGCTTTTAAACAAATTATTGAAAAATCTTAGTACAGCTGCTTCCCTTTCACACCTGCTTGAGTCAAGATGTACCAGGTTACAAATAATAATAATAACATGTTTTACCAGGGTAAACCCGTCAGCAAAAGCTGTTATAACAGCTGGGCAACTAAAACTAACAAATAATAAGTATAAGAAAAATTACCACAATAATAATACTAATAACCCTAAAAATAGGTTGCAAAATACATAGTGAAGCTTCTAAGCATGTTCATGTACTACAACTATACTGCAGAAATTAATTTTTTTGCAAATGATAAAATCTAACCTTCTTGCATCCATAAGCCAGAAGATCGGAATCCTCGGTCAGGGCGAAATCCGCATATCCATTCAAAACGAGGAAAGCTATCTGAGCGTCGGATTCATATGGGGAAACAATGTACCTCACTTTTTCAGTTAAACAAACCTGCATATAGAAAAGAAGGATTAGAAACAATTCGCACAGCATTTCTACTATATAGCTCTTCATTTTATTGAATGTACAATTTAAGCAATGTCTTCGCGTTTTAATACTACATCAAGAACACCAAATGGTGAACTACTATCACACACTGTATTACAAAATTTTATTGTACGAAATTTGTGGAGAAACCACTTACATCTATGCACTCGGTGATATCGATGAAGGTGATTTCGACAGCTTGACTGTGCAGCTTGTTTGCCTCCTCTGGAGAAATGTTGGGTTCCTTAGCTCTTCTGAGGCGATCTTCTCTATCTCTGAAGAAGTTTCAAACCAGAGAAGGCCAAACAGGTTTGCATGACATTTGTAAAATTAAAAAATTGACTCGCTCGATTGTGAATTAGTTTTTCTCACCTTCGTCTTCTTTCACTCTCGCTTGCTTTAGCTGGTAAGGGTAACCCGTCGAACACAACAAACGGGCTAACACCACCTCTCTTTACGGAACGTAAATAGTTTCGGAATATATCAGCACACCTTGATGGGAAATAATTGGAAAAAAGACTATTAGAGCCTTTACTTTATCGAAAGAGATATCTGGAACGAATAATTCTCAAAATTTCTCACCTATCTCGCCTTCCACTCTGCGATAAAGACACACTCAAACCCTTGTGTAGCCAACAAGACGCGTCTATGGCTGCAGTTTGGCCAGAAAATTCACGAATGTTAACTTTTCTGCTGAATTTTTTAAGAAATGGTAGCAGACAATGAATGCCCATTACGCATTCAGCTGATCTTGGTCAATTCTACTCTCACGGAGATGTTCACTCGACCGAGTCAAGATGCAAATGACACGAATTTTGTTTTGCGACCATGATGCAACGCGATTGTAGTGCGCACACCGCCTGGTACGGCATGGCATAACGACCACGCATGTTCGAAAAAAAAATGTTCCACCACAAGGGTCAGGATTGAAAGAGACCTAAATGCTTGCTCGTAATCTGCAGTTAAATCTTTTATTATCATTTGTTACCGTTTCTTCATTTTGTCGACTTAGGTCTTGAATGGAACGAAAAAATCTTAAGTCGATGATTTCTCCCAAAAAAACAGTAAAAACAACAAAGTTGACCAGGAGTGTTGGTCAGTGTCATGCTTACCTTAGCTTTTAAGCGTTTTTCAAGAGCTTGCAAGCTCCCCTGCTCACATTTGGTCGTCCGACACCACCACGGCTTTACAGACGGCGTTTCGGTATCTTTTGAGTTTATCGTATAGAGAGAATACTTGACTTCTAAGTCGAAATCTGCCATGAATAAAATGTATTCTGCAGACCGCGAGCCGGCGCGAGGTTAAAGATCAGCGACACGACCAACATGATACGAATGAAATCGAATCCATTGGTTAGTGGGTTCTCATTGACGTCATTAATGTCATTAATGATTACATTTTCAGTGGACTATTTTTGTCGTTTTCAGCCTTGTAATGGCGACCATGGCATCATGTGGTTTCGCGACAGGGACTGTAAACCACTGTTGACACTGTTGTCAAAATCGCAGTGAAATGTGGTCAAATGCCAAAATTCAGAAATTACAGATATTTTCTGTAGTGTTTACGAGTTTTGACAGTTTTATATCAGAGTGTTCAATTTGATCACGCGAATTTAGGTCAATTTTCAGATCTTCGCTTCAATCTTGAGATCTTCGTTTTTTCCGCGGTGATCTTCGCGTCTTCGATTTCTTCGGAAATACCCATAGAGAGGCTCAGGTCTAGGTCACCATCTTTTTTTGCAGTTTTGTTGGAGGGGGGTAGGGTTAAACACTTTTAAGCTCTATAGGGGGACTTAATAGAGCATACGGGCAAATTATTGTGTTTTGCTCTGTAAAGTTTCTCCGTTAAAGGTCCTAGGAAACTAACTACTTATGAATAATTTCTCTATAAAAAAAACGACAACTTCGAGGCAAACAAGGAATGGCGTAACAAACATTTAAACAACGTCAAAACCCCTTTTTTTCCAGAAGCGCACGAGATCGAAAATGATAAAACGAATAAAAATCCTAACTTAAAAGAAATTAAACAAACAGCGCGAGGGAAAGTATCAATAACCTGCCTTCATTTTGATCACACTTTGTTGGATTTCCTCCACAGACTCAAAAGTCAGAACATCTTGTATATTAAACAACATTAAGAAAGCACTACTCGATAGCATCCATTTGAATGGTCACACGTAAGGATTTCAGACTCAAAAGTTAGAAGCACCTTGTACAATAAAATAAACGGCACCACAGGGAAGTATTGCTCAGTAGCTTTCAAATGAATGCTCGCACTGTAGGACTACATCTACAAACTTAAAAGTTTGATCCAATTTGTACAGCACGATAAACAGTACCCCCAAGAAAGTACTGCTCAGTAGCTTTCATTTGAATGGTCACACCTTAGGATGTAAATGTGAAACCACATTTTAAAATTTATAATATTCTCAAAAATGAATCTGTAGCTTTAAATACTTCACAACGATAGGCCATGAATTTTTGGTCTCACTCACTGATTTCAGGTTGCAACAGCGGAGTACTTCTTTGTGAAAAGTAACCCTTTATTATCAGGGCTTAAGCTTAGAGGCTTAGACTGATCAACATCCGGGAACTGTGAATTTTAAAACATCTTCGTTCTACATTATTAAAGTTTAGTTCAAATTATCCCCTATGAAAACAGGCTTAAAATTTATATTGTATAATTGTCAGGGTATTTGATAGTTAAGCCAGAATGCTTTTCAAACACAAGTTATGCTTACTACATGTAATTAACATGTTCTTATGTGTGCAGAGATAAAAATCTTACTCATTCCATTTCGTCAATAAAATATTCTGCAAACGTGACCCGGTCGTGGAAATTAGCTTTCTACCTTTTTCTAAGCCACGTATAAGCAACACAAGTACTTGAAAGCAGGTAACCGTTTTTAAACACAAAGGACTCTTAAGGTCGCTGCTTTATTCATTTGTTAAAATAGTAAACAACCAGTACACTGGAAAAACTGAAAAACATTCTTTACAAAACAACTACCAACCTGTTTACCTCCAAAACTGTGGAGGCACTTAAACATATTCATAACTAAGCTGATAAATTTAAAAACCTCAAGATGGCTGCATCAAAAATATCCTCGTTCCACGTCAGTTGTGTTATTAAGGTCGCTCACGAGCCGAGGTGGCCCACACGAGCCGGAGCTTAACCCGTTGAAACTAAGAGTTTTACTATCCCCCCCCCCCCCCCAGATAGGATGCTAGTCCATCGCAGGGTTACCCTCAGGCCCCAGCAGTATGTCGCCTGGGTGAAGAGAGACCGTTGTTGGATAAAGTTTCTTGTCTAACGATACAACACGAAACGGTAACGAAAATGGTAAAAAATTTACGTCGTGAATTTTTTTGACAAATGTCACTTAACCAAAAGTAACATTTACTCGTAACCATTCTCAAGAATCACCTGATGATTTTCAAACGATTTCCAAACATTGCTACTGATGAAAGAAGTTCGGCAAAAAAATTCTGTTGTTTTATTTTTATTGCCAAAGGTTTAGGAACCCTGACAAGAAAAGTGTTGCGTTTATGCAATCACAAACCTTTTTGGTGCTTCTCTGAAACAGTTCTGCAGATAATGCAAATCAAACACGGTCGCAGACAAAGGAAATGAGACCCATCTGTCTCTAGACAGCCGACTTTTCTCTTTCTGGGCCAAGAGTCATTTTTGGCGAAATGAAGAAACTGTTACCAAGTTACGGGTTTTATAGGAATGCAACGGACTGAACATTGAGCCGGAATACGCTAAAACGCCAGTGGGGGGAATCTTGTTTAAACTGAAAAGAACAGGGATGAACATCGTAGTTTGTAGAAAGAGCCTCCTCATGAAAGACACCAAAAACTCGTTTCATGAAAAGCGCACCTAATTAATTTTCACCGTTAACACAAATTCCCTGCGCAGACAGTTACTAATTGTTTTCCTTTTTGTACATTAATGCGCACCGATATAAATCTTAAAATGGTCATTTTCATTTACAGTAAACACTCAAAGGGGCACATGTGATATGGGACGTCCCCCAGGGCTGCAAAGTTACTCACAAACAGGCTGGAGATAACTGCAAGACACAACTATCTCTTAGGGGTCAAAGACGAGGCAAACTTTCAATGAACTTCTCTTTACTGATCGCACCAAAAACAGTTTACATGTCTAATACATCCTACACTGAGCATCTAATACACAAGATGCCCAAAGCAGTTTACTTTATTAACTGCATTGGTGACCATTATATTTTATCCGCGTTTCGTGGGTTTGGTTGGAGGACGTGGTGTTACAGGTCTTGGAGTGCAGTTGTAGAACACGTACAGCCTGTTATTGATCACGACATAACCTGAATGACCGACCACAATCCAGCCTTTGAACCCTGGCCTCATGCCTGGAACTGAAAGAAAAACAAAAAGAACAAAATATTACATCAAGCCAATCCCAACAAGGTAGATTTTAGTTTATTCAATTATGAAACCAGGGAAGAAAAACTCGACTAGCCCTTTTAGTTCGGTTAATCCCACGTAAAAACAAATATCATAACCAACGACATAATTTAATTTAATTTAATTTATCACTTTGTGCCTTCTCGGATTGTTTAGTTAGCCTTTCGAAGAGAACGTTTTATAGGCTAACACAGGTTCATATGTTCGGTTCCCTTAGCTTACAATTTAGGCCGCAGAATATTTTGGGCAACGCAACCTTATTTAAATGTACACAAAACGTTACTTACCATAGCAACGCAATCTGAAACAGTAGCAAACTCTAAAGAAAGCACTGTTGATATTAGAAGGAATGCCGATGGGAACAATGACTCTGGGGAGGAGTCGGCGGCGGTCTTGTTCCTTTGGCTCTTCGTTCAGTGGAGATTCTTCTGCGGTGTTGGCAGGCTCGTCCTCAAGAAAAGATTCTTCCGCAGGCTGATCATTAAGGAAATCGTCGAACTTTTCATCGGTATTACTTTCAGCTTTGATAAAAGCTAAGCACAACCCCACAAAAACCAATATCTCCAACAAGCGCATCTCTGAGTACGGAAAAACAACATGACAATAATGTGAATTTCAAAAAAATTATTCAAAAAGGCTCTTGACAAGACACAAAAAAATATCGATCAGCTCAACTAGCGCGACAGTTAAGTTGCAAACTTAGACTTTTTGTACACATACGATTCGCTGGGACATGACTGGCGTTAAATAAAAAGCAACATCCCAAAATATACAACAGTCACTTACTAAACGTTTCAAAAGTGGCCTGTGCATCAACTGCTGCTAAGAAGTTTGCTCTCTCGAAACGATAGCTGAGAGCGTCGCCTAGTTTTATACCATTTCGACAGAAAATCAATACTCAAAACACAATAGACATGGAGTTGTTTTTCTTTTTTGTTTGCGTAAAAGCTGCGTATGAGCAATACTCAAAACAAAAAACACTCTTGAAGTCTTTTTCGTTGCTACTTAGGGACTGAAATTTTTCCGCGTTCAAATACGCAAACGCTGCAAAAACGTGCTCAAATTTATGAACCCATCTGATAAACATTTTCAAGCCACTTAGGCATAAACAAAAGTCAACGATAGTATTTCTATGCCACACGTATTACTTAATCTAAATATACGCTATTGATACAGATGCTTTCGGCAGTTTCCTTTATTTCGATGAAGAGGCCACGTTGATGCTGTAACACTTAAAAAGCCAAAAAAAACGAAATACGTTCTCGTATCGGTTGTGGTTAAATAGTTGAAAGCGGGTTAAGTTTAACAATAGCATCTAGTGACCTTTCTTTTCGAAAGATGAAAAATGCCTTAACCAAATAGCTTAGACAAAATTTTTGCGAGTTTAAAGAAATTGATGTTAATATCTTTGTTAGTCTCGAAAAAACCGCGATTCGGTAAAGTTTAAAACAAAAAGAAAATGATTTTATTCTCACTAATTCCTGCATGATTCAACATTGTGTCACGTGCCAGCCTAAAACAACATTAAGGCAAAAGAAAGTCCAGCAACTATCCCTATATTATCAGGGCTTAGCCTTAGAGTCTTTGGCCCTGGACAGTGCAACAGGGCTCAATATTCAACATTGTTAAATCCAACTTTGTTGTACGATTTACACATTTCAATTCAACATGTTACAACTGCTTAACCATCTTGTTGAATAACTTTGAATGTTGTTGAATTATGTAAATTGTGTTGTTTCAACATTGTGGCACGTGCCAGCCTCATGAATTCAACTAATTCAGTCGTCTTCGCACCTGTGAACAAAAGAAATGTTGGTGGTGCTTGGATCAAAAGATTGATGGCAATCAACGTTCGTTCAACACTTTTCAACATCATCAAAAAAACCATTCCACGCCTTGGCCAAACACGTGCAACATGTTGAATTCGACAATGTTGGACGCTGTTGGATGGAAATGTCGGATCCGTTTTTCGGGGCCTTTAGTCCATTTTGTCAAGAAAATGTTCTGCAAACGTGACCCCATTACTGTGGAATGCGGAAAAAATCTTGTAGGTCATAAGGTCAAAGGTCTTAACATGAAAACAAGTGTTGCGGCCTTTGAATACTTAAAGGTTACAATCAACCAATATAGTGGAAACATTGAAAACATATTTTGCAAACCAACCTGTTTACCTTCAATTTAAAATTGTGAAGGCATTTTAACACATTCGTAAAAAAAAAAAATTGGAAACCACAAAATCTGCTGTTTCGAAAAAATCCGCGTTCCACGTCAGTTATGTTAGGTCTGCACATTTTTTTTTCTCAAAGCTTTCGATCGACTCTTGTGACTTGCGTAGCGTCATGAAATTTAAAGAAAAGGCATATCATGCCAAAATTACAAACATTGGATCAAGCATCTTTGAAATTTAATTTCTTTCTCACTACCAATCCATTTTTTTTAAAACTCAAGAAAAGGTCTTCAAAGCTATTGATCGACTCTTGTGACATGCGTAGCGTCACGAAATCTAAAACATAATTCATGCCAAGAGTACAAAAATTGGATCAAGCATCTTTGAAGTTTAATTTCTTTCCACTGCAAACCAATATTATTTAGTTAAACTTAGGAAAAGGTCTATTGTAGCTGATTTTTCTTTCTGTATGCATAAAAGCCAAGAATGTCGCAGATATTTGTCATTGGTTTTATATTAAATAAGTTTCAAAATAGGAATAATGACCTTTTTTTCATTTGGAAAGACGAAGAATACTTCAACCAAAGAGCATAGATAAAATTTTTAATGTTAAGATCTTTGTCGTTATCGAAACAACCTGGATTCCTTGAAGTTCAAAACGTAACAAATTAAAATTTGTGATATCAATTTAAGTTTGTCAATGGCCAAGGTACAAAATTGTTTACATATACAGAGAAGTAAAATTTGGCAGAAAAATACTTTCTTCGGGTAAAACAAAATTTTTGCAGGATCTGGTCTTTGTAGATTTATCGGAAAAATTGTATCAATTTTCCTTCTCACAAGTTTCAATAAATCGCGATCAGTCTTCATGTACGTACCACGCACAATCTTGATACTAAAACAAATTTAGGCTCATGCAAATGTGTTTCTTAAGCCATACACAGTTCAAATAAGCAATTCGAGAGTGAGTTTGCTTCGATATAAAATTGCGTTCACGATAAGAAAGCACTGAAATTATCCCATATGAAATAGAAAGCTGAAAATGTTGACATGAAGAATGTAATGGAATTCTAACCCGTCTCAAGTCCTCATCTTTTTTGTGGTTTTGTGGGGGAAGGGGGTGAGTGCCTAAGAGGGGGCTTATTAAAAACTCGAAGCTCTTGGGTGGGGGGGAGGTTTATTAGAGCGTTTACGGACAAATTAGTGTTATGATCTCTAAAGTTTCCCAGTTAAAAGTGCTATGATTGAACCAAAAAACTTCGTATGTTTGTAATTATACAGCACAAAGTGGTTCAAAGTTTTGAGTCTGAAATCCTTATGTGTTTCCATTAAAATGAAACCTACTGAGCAGAACGTTCCTAAGCCGTGTTGTTTAATATACAAGGTGTTCTCACATTTTAGTCTGTGGATGAAATCGTACAAAGTGTGTTTATTCAAATGAAGACTAGTTATCAATACTTTCTTCTGGTTATGTTTGTTTAATCAGCTTTTTTTTACCGGATTTATGATTTCTGTTCGTTTTATTGTTTTGTGTCTCCTGCACTCCTGGAACAATGGGGGATGACATTGGTTGAATGTTTGCTACGCCATTCCTGATCACTGTTGACTCAGTGGTGTTTGTCTCGGAGTTCGTGTTTTTTTTAATTAAAAAATGAAGCATAATGAACAGCACCACAGGAAAGTACTGCTCAGTCAGGAGATGGGCTCCTGGCTCAGTAGCTTTCATTTAAAAGGTCACACCTTGGGATTTCATCCACAGTCTCCAAGAGGTAGAACCACCTTGTACAGCATAATAAACAGCACCACAGGAAAATATTGCTTTCATTTAAATGACCACACTTTAGGATGTAAATGCCAAACCTCATCAATTTATCCGAGGGAGTGAAAATTCGTTACGTGCTGTCATTTACAGCAGCAGCTTTCTCAATACATGAATCTGTAGCATTCAAGTACTTCACAATGAAAGGCCATGAATTTTTGGTGTCACTCATTGATTTCAGGTTGCCCTCCGAAATATTACGATTTAAATTGTTTCGTTAAGATGGCATTTACATGAACCCTCCATAAGGGCAAAAGTCATTCAGTTGTGAACGTTCAACACATCTCCGATCTACCTTATTAAAGTTCAGATTAAATTATCCCTTGAGGTTGCAAAGACATATCGTATATTTGTCAGGATATTTTATAGTTAAGCGAGAATGCTTTTCAAACACAAGTTGATGCTAACTACACATAAATAGCATGTTCTTATGTGTGCAAAGACAAAAATCTTACTCGGTTTATTTTAGCAAGAAAAAATTCTGCAAAGATCAGCCAATCGTGGAATGCGGAAATTATTCAACCACCGAAATCTTGTAGCTTTCTACGTCATCATCATCATCATCACATCCTTTAGTTAAACACATTGAAAAAACACTTGAAAGCAGGTGACTGTTTTTATACACAAAAAGATTATTATTGTTTAAATACATACAACCCACAGCAACCAAAAAATTGCGGGAAAAACTGAGAACATTCTTTACAAAACAACTATCAACCTGTTTACCTACGAAACTGTGAAGGCACTTAAACATATTCATAACTAAGCTGATAAATTTAAAAACCATGAGATTCGTGGCTGCATTAAAAATATCCTCGTTACACGTCGGTTGTGT